>OZ007556.1:57403971-58003971 GCA_963931855.1 Philhelius festivus
ATTGTATTTTGTATTGTATTTGTATTGTATTTGTATTGTATTTGTATTGTATTTGTATTGTATTTGTATTGTATTTGTATTGTATTTGTATTGTATTTGTATTGTATTTGTATTGTATTTGTATTGTATTTGTATTGTATTTGTATTGTATTTGTATTGTATTTGTATTGTATTTGTATTGTATTTGTATTGTATTTGTATTGTATTTGTATTGTATTTGTATTGTATTTGTATTGTATTTGTATTTTATTTGTATTGTATTTGTATTGTATTTGTATTGTATTTGTATTGTATTTGTATTGTATTTGTATTGTATTTGTATTGTATTTGTATTGTATTTGTATTGTATTTGTATTGTATTTGTATTGTATTTGTATTGTATTTGTATTGTATTTGTATTGTATTTGTATTGTATTTGTATTGTATTTGTATTGTATTTGTATTGTATTTGTATTGTATTTGTATTGTATTTGTATTGTATTTGTATTGTATTTGTATTGTATTTGTATTGTATTGTATTGTATTTGTATTGTATTTGTATTGTATTTGTATTGTATTTGTATTGTATTTGTATTGTATTTGTATTGTATTTGTATTGTATTTGTATTGTATTTGTATTGTATTTGTATTGTATTTGTATTGTATTTATTGTATTTGTATTGTATTTGTATTGTATTTGTATTGTATTTGTATTGTATTTGTATTGTATTTGTATTGTATTTGTATTGTATTTGTATTGTTTTGTATTGTATTTGTATTGTATTGTTTGTATTTGTATTGTATTTGTATTGTATTTGTATTGTATTTGTATTGTATTTGTATTGTATTTGTATTGTATTTGTATTGTATTTGTATTGTATTTGTATTGTATTTGTATTGTATTGTATTGTATTTGTATTGTGTTTGTATTGTATTTGTATTGTATTTGTATGTGTATTTGTATTGTATTTGTATTGTATTTGTATTGTATTTGTATTGTTTTTGTTTGTATTTGTATTGTATTTTGTATTGTATTTGTATTGTATTTGTATTGTATTTGTATTGTATTGTATTGTATTTGTATTGTATTTGTATTGTATTTGTATTGTATTTGTATTGTATTTGTATTGTATTTGTATGTGTGTTTGGTATTGTATGTTTTGTATTGTATTTGTATTGTATTTGTATTGTATTTGTATTGTATTTGTATTGTATTTGTATTGTTTTGTGTTTGTTTTTGTATTGTATTTGTATTGTTTTGTATTGTTTTGTATTGTATTTGTATGTATTTGTATTGTATTTGTATTGTATTTGTATTGTATTTGTATTGTATTTGGTATTGTATTTGTGTTGTATTTGTATTGTATTTGTATTGTATTTGTATTGTATTTGTATTGTATTTGTTTGTATTGTATTGGTATTTGTATTGTATTTGTATTGTATTTGTATTGTATTTGTATTGTATTGTAATGTTTTGTATTGTATTTGTATTGTATTTGTATTGTGTTTGTATGTTTTGATTGTTTTGTTTGTTTTTGTTGTATTTGTATTGTATTTGTATTGTATTTGTATTGTATTTGTATTGTTTTGTATTGTATTTGTATTGTATTTGGATTGTATTGTATTGTATTTGTATTGTATTTGTATTGTATTTGTATTGTATTTGTATTGTATTTGTATTGTATTTGTATTGTTTTGTATTGTATTTGTATTGTATTTGTATTGTATTTGTTTGTATTTGTATTGTATTTGTATTGTATTTGTATTGTATTTGTATTGTATTTGGTATTGTATTTGTATTGTGTTGTTGCTTTGTATTGTATTTGTATTGTATTTGTATTGTATTTGTATTGTATTTGTTTGTATTTGTATTGTGTTTGTATTGTATTTGTATTGTATTTGTATTGTATTTGTATTGTATTTGTATTGTATTTGTATTGTATTGTATTGTATTTGTATTTGTATTGTTTGGTATTGTATTTGTATTGTATTTGTATTGTTTTGTTTGTATTTGTTTGTATTTGCATTGTATTTGTATTGATTTGTATTTATGTATTATATTTGTAAAAAAATTACTATTTACATTTTTTAATTAATATTAAATTAATTTAACTTTTTTTTCTTTTTTTATATATACATATGGTACTCTTGTGTAACGTACTTGTTCTTTAAAAAACTTCTTTTGAAAAATTGGGAAAAATATCTTCAACATGTTGTGCATTGCGTTTGTAAATTTAGACTTGACAGCTTTTAATGGTTACATTATTTATATGATTTACCACCACCTTAAAAGTTGCTTCTTTAGATAATTTCACCGACAAATACATAATAATTCCATGCTTCAAGCATTTTATTTGATTTTCCATTTCGAGAAAATAAATTTTTCTAATTATTCAAGTTGTATAATAACCTATTTTGGAACTTAGATAAACTTTTGTGTTCGCCGTGTCAGTGAATAGAAATATATTGTTCTCATTTCTTAAAGTATTATCGTTTATAATTTTTGAAAATTGTATTTAAAATAGGTGGTTGGTTCCGATTTTATCGCACTAAAAAGACTGCTTCCATACAAAACAAGTAGGTACCTTTTACAAAAAAAAAATACAAAAAAATAGTAAAAGACGCCCAAAAAGTGGATTTGGAAAATTTGAATGGTCAACTTTCTTCAAAAAAGCACCATCTTTAACCTTTACTTGGAACAAAACCTGGATTTTTATCAGGCGTGGGTGAAAATTAACAGTGGTGCTTTCTTTCCAAAATTACTTTCATTTCTGAAAATTTCATCCAAATCGATTAGGTAGTTCAGTTCTTGCATTCGAATGACCCCCTGTGCATCGTACGATGAGCACAGACGAGAATATGACTGCTGTTGCCGAGGGTGTGAGACTCAATTCACGAACATCAACTCACCATCGATCTCTGCATCTCAACTTATAGCCTAACACCCAAAGGAATGTGTGGCTGAGATTTTCGCTGAGTTTAACCGCCTTACTCAGCTTGTCAACGAACCAACTCGAATATCGGAAGTTAATGGCCGAGCAGAAAATACTCTTGACTTCATTCTTACCTCTGACCCTAATAAATACACAAACACTGTATTGATGCTTTTGGAGAAATCTGACAATAGTGTTACATCTGTAAATTTCTCGTGTTAAACAATGCGAATGTAAACTTATATCCCTTGAGCCCAACTTCGTCCGTACTGCGAAGTACAGAGATTCGTTCTTTAGTCGTACTACGCGAATGTGGAATGCCTTACACCGAAACTTCTTTCTAACCATTACCTTTTTTCTTAATGCTCACGCTGTGTCTCTGGCATTTCAAGGGTATTAAAAAAATATTTGAATGTGCAAAAACACCCAAAGATACAAATTTCAGATGATATTTTGCCTAATGACGTTAAGTAAAAGTTGTTATTTGATCTAGGAAAGAATGGTACAAAACCACATAAAGAGCTTTGTACTTTCCCTAAACCACTTGGTCACTCCAACAATTTATCAACTTTCAAATAAATAGATCAAAAAAGACTATTAAACGGAGCAAATGATAATCTATAAAAGAGAAATATTTTATCCACAAGCTACGTACAACAATCCACGATGGCATCAAAAATTCCATTAACTCCTTACAAATCCTCCCTTTCGAAGGCAACCAAAAATAAACCATGAAAATCGAGCACATCCTTCGACTGTTCAATCTCAAATTGGTCAAACAAAAAAAAAATCTAGCAGGACAGTCGTCCTTCCGACAAGTCCAATTGAATTTTACTTATTCAGAAGTGAATAAAACTTGAGCTACATCTGTTGGATTACAACTTCCAATTCTGCAAAATTTGCACTTTATACTACTTTTATGTTTGTGTGTGTGTGTGTGTTTGAGTGTAGGTACGTGCAATGCCATCTGCCATAGTGCGAGACTTAACACAAATACAACGGCAACAACGGGGCAATAGGAAGTTCATAAATATCTAATGTAGGTAAGATACAAGTTATCGAATAATTTGCTCCGTCTCTCTTGCTCTCATAAAAAAACAAAACTTTCTCATTCATATCCAAAATCACGTAACCATGTGATGTGTTCTTCTTCGTCCTTGCTAAGAGGATAGTGTTTGACATTTAATTAAATTTTCTTGAACTCTATAACAAAAAACTCAATCAGTCCAAGAGGAGTGGCGGGGGGGCGGCTGGCGGGCGATGGCGGCGGGAAGTGTTGAATTACGTGTAAAATTGAATTCTCTCATCTTTCATAGAAATAGTATATGGTAACGGCACCTATACCTATTTCAACAACTGGCAATACTCATTCTGAAAGTTCGTTTTTGCCTTGCCTCGTTATCCCAGAGGGTTTTTAGTTCACGTAACGTAGTCAAGTCATCATTCTTCCCATAGTGAACTCATCATCTATTCGTTCGGTGTCATTAAGTTCCAGTTGGAGAGGCTGAGAGGCTTCCCAGGTGGCATGTTGGGATGTAACTACACTCAAGTTGCATGATAAATTCTTTTCGATTGTGACGGTGCAAGTATTTGAATACGCTTTCCAATCATAAATGTTGGATAGAGAATGCTTAGTCATTGTAGTCCGAGGAAATTGCTTGACCATAATTACATGAAACAAAAAAGGTTCTTTTCTGTCCAAATGTCCAAATGAGATAAGCATTTTTTGAACATTAGGTTTTATTTTTAAAGGTCCGAGCAAAGCATAGCTTGATTGAACTCTGAAAAGAGTTTGTTCAGATTTCTATGACTAAATTTTGATTAATTAAGTTTAGTTATATTAGTTATTTCGCGGCGCGTGTTCAGAATTACATTCGTCTGTTCCGTTTTTTGTATTCGGAGCTCATAGAAGAAATAAATTTTTTTTTAGACAAATAAAGTTCTGCTCTTAACAAAAAAAAACGCCATCTCATCAAAGCAAATGAAGAAAGTCAACAAATTTCTAAATACAAAAATGTTTCTAGTTTTTGTCAGAAGTTGAATAAAAAGTAACCTTTCCCACCGTTTAATTAGAAATGATATTAAAAAAATTAAGGGCTTCGTTTTGTCTCAAAAACGCTCCTTTATCTTCAAAAATGATCTCTTGTTTGAATCTTGTAATTCACTTCATTGTTTGGTTGATGACAGTACTTAAAGCTTTTTAGATTCACAACCCTGTATATCGGTTATGGCAATGAAACCTGAACGTATTGTGCCTTGTGTTCACCATCTTGTTAAAAACATGTGTTCACCAAACCCCGCTCATCCAAATTTGGAAGTAAGAAGTCGTTTATCATGGCTCTGTAGCGTTCTTGTGTAACAGTGACCCTATTGCCGATGTCGTCCTCATAAAAATACGACCCAACGCGTGAACGCTGCCGCACAACACAGTGTCTTTCAGTGGATGTAATGGCTCTTAGTACATCACACGCGGATTTCCACTGCAGCAGAGATGAATATTTTGCTTTCTGACGTAACCGCTTAAGTAGAAATGCGTCTCATCGTTCATGATGATTTTCAACAATCACATCAAAATCGTCCTTTTCGTTGTTGAGATTTAGGATGGCCAGTAATTCTCACACCATAGACAGCAGGCATTAACAGATGCACTGTTTGCACTTTGTACGAGAATATGTGTAAGTCTTTTACTAAAATTCGCTGTAGGGTTCGTCTGGTGATGTCCATTTGTGTGGCCTGTCGTCTGGTTGATGTTTCTTTGTTCTCCTCAAAAACGGAAGCCACAGACGCGATATTCTCGGCCGAACGACCAGTCCGGTTTCGGCCACGCTCTGCATGGTTTCTTAGGGTTCCAGTCTGTTTGAGTCGAGTAGCAGCTGAGCGGCGAAATGTTTGCCCAGTTAGCGCGACAATATTAGGAAGACTTCGACGCTAACACCACCGACTGATTATTGGTAAAAAAATCGACATAATTTTTCTACGCTCTTGTGGAGTATGGCGCTCCATTGCTTGTTTGCTTGTATACCACAGCTGTCTAGTTTACAAATAGCAAATATGATTGAAGTACGACGCCATTTGCAACAATTATAACAACTTCAAATAGGGTGATTAAGGGTGTGTTTTGTGATTGTTGATTCCTCTGTACCAAAACGGGAGCAACAATCAGCAAAACCAAAAATCGATTAAGAGGAAACACTTAGAAAAATTAGAGATTTTTTTTGGAAGTATGCCTTAGAGAGTTTTTTTTGTTCTCGATTCGATCCAACTAGGTATCGATAATTTCTTCTGATACCGGAATCGAGTACAGAACTTGATAACTTCGAAGTATTATTTCAACCCTACCTGTTGGATAGAATACAGGACAGATCCTCAAAACTTATCCATTTCGGAAACTTTTGTTTCTCGTAAACACCTAGCCGTTACGTTTCCTGTCTTTCTATATTTTATCGCTTTTTTTATTAACAATGCCCAAATGATGTATCAAGTAGCATTCTTCCCCTCAAACAATTCAGCTCTATATAGGTACTTGTCTAGCTAAAGGTTCTTTCTTTAGCTACACTATTAGAATGTGGAATACTTTTCCCTTCTCGAGTTTTCCCACTAATTGTAATGCAGAAGCTTTCAAGACTAATGTGCGCCGATATCTCCTATTAAAAGGTTCGCACAATGAACCACACAACACATAACATAATATTATAAGGGCACTGATAACCCCCTTGCATGTGTGCAAATTAAAAAATAAAAATTAAGGAATCTCTCTAGAAAAATTATAACTTAAGCGATTTCGATAAAAAACAAATGTCGGTAGAAATAATCTCCACATATGTATATTTGTCCACCAATAACCCCGTACAGGCATTATCTTCACTATAACCATGTTTCTTATTTTAACTTTACTCAAAAACGGATGCACCGATTTGAATGAAACTTTGTTTAAAAAGAAACACCTTGAGTGTCTTAATTATACTGGATATTAAAATTTTCTCTAAAAACGTTGTTGGGATGTTTTGTTTATGGCAGGGTATGCCCTCTTAAAAAAATCGAACTCAGGATTTTATTTAAACTTAATAAAACGACAATAGCGAAGACGAATAAAGTGGGCCTCGCAATTCTGTTTGTCTATTCAATTACAGCTTAAACGGCTTCGCCGATTTTCTTTTAACTTGATAGATAGCGTTTTTAAATTACCTGTACCTGCAATACGAATTTCTTTTTAAAATTTTATTAAATACTTTTTTCTTAAAAATTGTTCTACGGTTTTTTTTTTTATAATTTTTGTATGCTTAAACTTTTTATAAGTTTGGATAGTATTTTGTATTCAAATTAAAAAAAAAAAACAGCGTGTGTACAGAGTACGCATGTCAGAAGTGAAACTTCTTTCTCGTCGCACTAAAATCTGACGCTTATTATCGTGACGCAGCCTTGAAAAGTTACCCTCATCACGCGCAAAGAAGTTTCACTTCAAAAAAAAATTCACCACTGGATCGCACGTGCTCTTATGTAAAAGTACTTTATAATTTAAAAATAAATATAAATAAATAAATAAAATGAGATAAAAATGCTCAAAAAGCATACAATTTCCGCCTGATTTCTAGAAAAGTATAAATTTATGCAAGCAAATTTAAAAATCGTTTTATTATTAAATAAGTTTCTAATAACAATGAAGATATATGAAATAGAAAATTATTTCTCTTTAAGTTTTGTGATTGAAATTAATTCAATTGAAAGCTCATCACCTTAAAATGCACTTTGGATTTGAGGTCACTTGAGATTTTAATTGAATTAATTTGTTATATAACAAATTTCTCAAAAATTTATTAAGACAAATATTGAGTTGCACGGGAAGCACTCATTATCTATAGCCAGATAACTTCTCGCGGAATGATCTTAGCTGATATTAATAGAAATGATACAGTGCCTTGCTACGTCCGAGCCAACTGTCCTTTAAGAAAAAAGAAGCAAACAAGAATTTAGTTGATCCGATGACTGGGTTAATCCTAAGATTTCTTGAAAGTTTCATAAAATCGGTCACGATGTTTTAGAATTCATAGGAAACATACATAAATACAACACATATACACACATCGATTTTCATATACAAGTATTTATTTTTTGTAGGGAGAAAACTGTAAGGACTTGGAAAAAATCCTTTTTTTTTTGATAAATTATCCTTAATTCAGCAGAGCTAAGGGCAAGCAGTGGAATGCTGATTGCAATACAAAATAAATTGCACAATTGAGTCAAACAAACCTGCTCTTAAGTCTAAGAGACTTTCAGCCTTATTTATTAGAATTCGCTGAACGCGTGTATAGTTATTCACTGCATATGGACCTATTCATCCACTATGGAAATTTATATTTATAAAACATTTGCCTACCCTGCATAGTTGTAATGAGCTTGTGTCAAATAAAGTACCAAAAAGTAAAAATCTATTACATTTAGCCTTCATAACACTCAGCTGTTAGTCATAAAACAAAGAAAAAACATCTTGTCTGTAAATTAAATTTAATAAACAAAAATGGAACTACCAAAAGCTAAAATAATTCGAACAATTAACTTTGATTCATCAGATAAGGTATGTACATAATTATCTCTAACACAATACTGGAAATCAAATTGTTGTTCGTTTTATCCTAGCTGTAATACTCCTCAGACGGGTTATTGAGGATACAATTCAATAATGCAAAATAAAAATTGCAACACTAACACACCGGATGAAGAAGGATCCGTGGAGAGAGATCACCAACAAGTTAGTATATTTATCTATTTAATTCTAAACAATTTTCAATTCAATTTGTTTTTAATATATTAGTATAACATTTTAGTTTCAATAAATAAAAACAAAAAAGCTTTAGTTTCAATATCACGTAAAAGTCATTTTATTTTGTTGATAATCTTTATAATTCAATACTTTCTTTCTTCGTGACCTTTTATTTAATTCAATAATGTTTATCCTTAAGTGGGCTTCAGGTCAATTTTTGTTAATAAAAAAAACAAAACTAAATATTAACAAAAATTGACCTAAAGCCCACTTAAGGATAAACATTATTGAATTTATAATTCATTGTGATGTCAAAGTGAATGTGACAGTTAAATACTAAAATGTCCTTATGTAGGCACTATTCAACCTCCAAACGCGTTTAGCTTATAATGCCTCTATTCAACGTCACACAAGTTTTATAAATTACGATTTTGCGTTAAGAGGCATTATAAGGGTTGTATAGCCTTATGTACTCACTATAATGAGTTTATAAAATATGGCTGTTAAAATTTAAAAAAAGTGTTCTATATAAAAGAATAAATCTTATAAACATAAATTATAAATTATTTTAAAGGTTCATTTCATCTTTAGTAGTTAGAACTGAAAAAAAATAATGACATGTGATTTTGTATACAAATATGACATAATGCAAGCACAAAAATTTTAAATCGCTGGAGTAATTGAGAAAAAAATAAGTTTGTACCATTCGCAAATTTATTTACCAAAATTTAAAATCAATTAAACCTACATTAAAATAGATAAAACCCAACCTCAAGCTTATTAAAACTATAAGCAAATCAATTTAAATCAATTTGCGTTTGGGTTAAATTGATTCAAATCTTGCTTAATAAATTTGCAAATGGTGTATATATTTTTTTTTAAAACAGTTATAAGAAAAAAATTTAATTTTAAAAATTTTATAAATAAAAAATTGCATTACGGCTTCATTGGGAAAAATTAGATCTTCTTGGTCGAGGCGTTATTAATAATATTATAATGTGTGAGTAATATCAAAACAAATCACAGACAACATTAATTAAATAAATTACACTTTCGCGACGTATTTACAGAATAATCTGTAATGATTCAGTGAGACCAATTGATTCGACGGTTTTTTTTTTAATGAAGTCATTTGTTCATTTGTCATTTATTGTATATTTTAGGACCTTGATATATTTTCCTTAGTTTACACAAAATAAATTTTTGAACGCACGCATAAATATTTGACAACCAATATATACGTCAATCCTTTTTCATTACTGACATTATTCTACATTTTTAAAATTTAAAATACGCCATTATTCGAATATTGTGGATATATCTTGTCGACTCGAAACCTTTATTTAAATACGTTCACGTTCTTTAATTTGAGACAGTTACAAATAGTCCAGTCAAAGCGTCATTTGACCTTGCGCGCAGAGGCATGGTCTATTTTTTTTCATGGATCGATAGGTGCTTATGAGAAAAGCTTAAAACCAAATTTGCACCACATGACAACTTTTTTTTACCAAAGTTATTGGTAAAAATGTGTTTTGTGTCATTTTTTGGTCATTTGCTAATATCTTGGCTCCACTATCTCGCACAAACAAAAATTAAACATGATTTTATTCCAGGGGTTTTTGTATGGTTACATACATGCAGTGTACCTGCGAAGCTTCATATATTTATCAATTTTTGAATATTACAACAACAACTTTTCTATGAACTACCACCAAGGGTTCTTATTTGGCTGGAGTTATTAGCTATTTCACGGTTGCCAAGCCGATCATCAGACTCCTTTTATTAGTGGTGCTTAGCCTTTATACTATCAAGTTTAATCGAAAAACTTTTTGCCTTGACTGAGATTTGAACCCAGACCTAGCGTCCTCAGAAGCCAATGCCCTACGCATCACGCTACCGAGACCACATGATCAGGTCCATCCCAATTTAGGTTTTATCGTTTATCAATTATCACTTGAGGACTAGCGTTTTTATTAGTCATTCAAGTTTTGTTGTTGTAAATTCGGTTTCTTTCTATTTCTCCGAACTCTGTTTATAAGCCAACCATTCGTTGTATATTATAAGGAGGGAGATTTTAATGAAAGATTTGACTCTGGTCAAGTTTTAAATCTATTGAAGGGGTTTTTGTATGGTTACATACATGCAGTGTACCTGCGAAGTGGTAGTTCATTCAAGTTGTTGTTGTAATATTCAAAAATTGATTTTATTCCTTATAACATTATCTATTATGTTCTAAAAAAAAAACATTTGTTTAAACAAATGAAAAAAAAGTTATAGTAAGTTAAACAATTTTGTTGTTGTTTAAAAATCACTTTTTCGTGATTATTAAGAAAAAAGCTCATATAACGATGAAATTTTTATTTTATATTATTAAAGTTCTTGTAATTCCCTACAATTTGAAAAAAAAATCAACACTCTATGATGAACGAAAGCCGAGTAATAAATTATTGAACATGGGTAAGTCAGCGCACCCACGCATTTTATGATTTTATGTTTTAATTAATATCTCAGCCCCAGTATGTCGCAAAGTGAAAATAAAAAACGTTATTGCTAATAACAATATTTTCTATCAACTTGCATTTAATTTAATATGTTTGAGCAAAAATATAAAAAGTTACCGTTGGTTTCAACGTTTTTTTTCTTGTTTTTAATACCTTTTTTTCATAGTTATTGAGAAAAAAACTGTATTTCACGATTAATACTTTTCAGTTATGGATTTTTGTTTTATAGTTCTTTTAATTTTCTTCAAATTAAAAAAAAAATTTGTCCATTACGACAAACGGGAGCCAAGATATTCATGATTTAAAAACTTAGGAAAGCTTACAATTTAGTATTTTAACCTTGTAGCTTGTAATTTTGGTGTTGCCAGCAACAATATTATATTGGTATCCTTCAAACACCCCACACATACTTACACATATTTGTTGCTTCTTGTTGCTGGCGACACTAAAATTACAAGCTACAAGGTTAAAATACTAAATTGTAAGCTTTCCTAAGTTTTTAAATCATGAATATCTTGGCTCCCGTTTGTCGTAATGGACAAATTTTTTTTTTAATTTGAAGAAAATTAAAAGAACTATAAAACAAAAATCCATAACTGAAAAGTATTAATCGTGAAATACAGTTTTTTTCTCAATAACTATGAAAAAAAGGTATTAAAAACAAGAAAAAAAACGTTGAAACCAACGATAACTTTTTATGTTTTTGCTCAAACATATCAAATTAAATGCAAGTTGATAGAAAATATTGTTATTAGCAAAACAGTTTTTTATTTTCACTTTGCGACATACTGGTGCTGAGATATTAATTAAAACATAAAATCATAAAATGCGTGGGTGCGCTGACTTACCCATGTTCAATAATTTATTACTCGGCTTTCGTTCATCGAAGAGTGTTGATTTTTTTTTTAAATTGTAAGGAATTACAAGAACTTTAAAAATAAAAATTTCATCGTTATATGAGCTTTTTTCTTAATAATCACGAAAAAGTGATTTTTAAACAACAAAAAATTATTTTAACTTACTATAATTTTTTTTTCATTTGTTTTAACAAATGTTTTTTTTTAGAACATAATAGATAATGTTATAAGGAATAAAAACATCTTTAATTTTTGTTTGTGCGAGATAGTGGAGCCGAGATATTCGCAAATGACCAAAAAATGACACAAAATACATTTTTACCAATAACTTTGTTAAAAAAAGTTGGTGTGGTGCAAATTTGGTTTTAAGCTTTTCTCATAAGCACCTATCGATCCATGAAAAAAAATAGACCATGCCTCTGCGCGCAAGGTCAAATGACGCTTTGACTGGACTAAATATTTTATAAAATGTTTAGTCTAAAAAAAAAAGAAAAAATTCTCTACACCAAGTTTAGTTTAGTTGAATAGACAGACAAAACTGCCAGACCCAATTTTTCGTCTTCCCTATCATCGTAGTGTCAAGTGTGCTCAAAATCTCGAGTTCGATTTTTTTTACGAATGTATAACTTGCCATAATGTACCTTTAGTTGCAAGTAAACAAGCTTTTGATACAACTGTATAAATATTTAAAAAAATTTGTTCGTTTAATTGTATACACCACAATGACGTTGTGTCACTTATTTAGGGACTAAAATAAATAAATTTGGTGGTGCAACAGCTCGGAGCGAACCAGGACCTAGTTACAACTCTCAACCATTCCTGTGTGCGTGTTACCAGGAACGGAGGGGACCTACAATTTTCTGCCGATTCCGAACGGCTAATGAGCAGCACTTTCCATGACAAGAGATACTCTTGGAGAATTTGTCAATTTCTCGCAAGAGGCAGTACACACCTGAAAAAAACTTTGCAGCGGCTGAGAATCGAACTCGAGACCTTCCGCATGACAGTCCAACGCACTAACCATTATGCCAAGGGGTACTACTTATTTAAGGACACCCTGTCTTAAATTCAGTTATCTAATTTTGACAATTTTTGCGGTAATATTTTTCATATAGAAATAACTATTTTTTTCCTAAAATTCACAAACTTTATAGCTGTATAAATTTCCTTTAAGTAGGAAAAATGTATTCATTTATGAGCTATGATTTTTGCAACCAATAAAGTCAATATGATCCACTATGCTGCACCGTATAATCAAGCTTATGTCACAATGAAATATACGAGTGTTCTCTATTCTTTAGCTGAAAGTTTAACTCCTTGACCTTCAAATCTTGCCACTTTGATGAAACATTTTTTATAAAAAGCTATTTCTCTTGTGTAAGAACATATATCAGATCCAGATGCGTTTTATTATGAATGAACGCACATGAGCTTATTATTCCCATTCACATTAAAACTCATCTGGTTATATAGGATCCTATTAGATCCTTCATTATGATTTTGTTATTGAATTGATTCCATGAATATAAATCACAAAAACTCATTAAGTCACCAAATAATAATTTCGAAGTAATTCTGAGAAACCTTCCTCGTCGATAAAGAAGCCAATAAATCCGTAAAGTCATTGAACCCTTTTATCTTGAAGATAATAATTTACAATAAATCGATACATTGGTATCAGGCTATTATTTTTATTAGAGGTCACTTAACGGTTATTAAAAACTATCAATTCAGAAATCAATGATCATCACACATTGTTCGCAACTTTTATTAATATCTCCAAATCATGGGTCACTGGGTATCCTCCAGCTCCAGCTCCCACTCCCACCCATCATAACGACAACCATTTTTATTTGCCTCCATATCAAATATGTATATATACTCGTATATCCCTTGCGGTCTCCTATAAGTATTATTATTATCATAAAAAGAAAATCCTGCCCCCAGCACTGAAACCATACCATCAAGATTAAATCGAGAAACAAACCGAAATGCTGAACAAGCATTTCTGGTGAGGAAAGGATTCCATTTTTGGTTTTCTGTAGAAATGGCCAAGCCATCGCATCAATTGCGAGGGTTTCACATTCGCTCGCACAAGCAGGAGTAGTTCCAGACGTGGTGTATAACAAAGGAGTATAAAAAGAACCTTATCCTTTGGAGAGATGTCATCGCTTTCATGAAAAGAATCTTTTTTTTTTGTCATAATGACAGCAATAAAACCATGAAACACACTCATGCCAAGCATTTTGTCGCACATTATGACGATCGCAAACGAATCCCTGAACCCCCACTGCTTTACTATTAGGGCAGATATTGTGTTTCCTGCTGGACCATTAACCGATACAGATTACAGATACGCGCTGAACAACACGCCACCGTCCATGAACATCAAATATATGAGTTCAGGGTCGTAGTTGGCTATAATGCAGGAAGCATATCGGTTAAACTCGAAGTGCTTAAAGGCGATAATAATTCTAAAATTACAAAAAAAAACCGTATTTCTCTTTTGATTCTAAAATTCAAAAAAAAAAAAACGGAATGATTGCCTTCAAAATTGAGAAATGCCTATAAGAACATGGACGGGGTTTTAAGAATAAATGTTCAAAAGCTTGAAATTCATTTTCGAAATGACTTAAGCAAATCCATTGACCCGTTTTCAAAATATTTCTTAAAAATCAATGCCGTATCACCTCACTCGGATCTCAATGGATAAATTGTGTTAACCAGGATGTGGGTAATGTAGGAATGGGAAAGATAAGATGAAAGATTTATTGGAAATCTTAACTATGAGGTGTCTCCATGAACCATCCTGATTTCTGAATGAAGTTAAGAATGCTTTTTAGTAGCAAAAATTAGACGTTACCCAGTTCGTCGAAAAAGTATTCTCCGGAGGCATCTTTTTTAGTTCTGGCAATGCTGGAGTATTGAAAAGGAGATGAAACCTCTTCCACCTCTTCATCCTGACACCATCTGCATAAGCTAGATGTTAGAATTGCTGATGCCCATTCTGCTGATGTGGGTTCGCATTGAGCTGTGACTTACAAGGATTCGAACAATTGAGGTTTTAAGCTTTAGTAGATACTCTGTTTGAAATATCTTGCCAAAGATACCTTGAAACCCGACAGTTGTCAATAGTTAACCATCTGTCATTTGCGGTCTTAAGGAAACTTTGGTGGATTCTGTACTTTTTATGTGTACAGTGGCATAAGTATCTAGGGTACAATTTGGCTCGGTTCAAGTGATGAACCGTTTTGGCCAGTTCATCAGCTATTTTATTTCCATAAATGTTACGATGTCTTTCGGGACCCATCGGAAGGTGACTGAATTTGTTTCGCCGAGCAATATTAATTCACTACGGCAACGAGCAACCAGTTTTGACTTCGTGGCAATTGATGAAATGGCAACAATATCCGCCTGACAATCTTTGAAGATATCAATGTTCTTGTTCGACAGTCCACATGTGAATAGTCGCAGAAGAAGTCACCAGGGCACTGGCTTTGGTTAAGGATAGACGAAGTGTGCCGTATGCCACCGTTATGATCATAAAATCAAAGATCGACACGCTAAGAAGAGCCATTTAAAGGTACAGGAAAACAAACTCCTACACCCGCAGTCAAGGCTCAGGTCGCACCAGACCAACATGTGCAAGTGATGATTGATATTTGGTTTCATAGCCTTCGAGATTGTCACCAAGCAGTGGTCGAGTTGTCTGACATATTTCGTGAATGCTCAAACGTTAAGGCAGCGATTTGTGGAGAGTGGATTGAGAGCAATAAGTGCTGCTCATGTATCGAGACTTACGGTACGGCACAAGCGACGTCAAATGGAATTTGCTCGACTTCACCAATATTGGATTGATGCCGACTGGAGTAAAGTTCTTTTCACTAATGAGTTCAGGTTTTGTTTGCGCTCACCAGATGAACGTAGTAGAGTGTGGAGACATCGAGGAGACGTTCAGATGAAAGATACTCTTCGACAACAGCTTCCCAAAATTCGGGAAAATTTCTGGGGAGGTCAGTGTGTGGGCAGGAATTTCCATGCACAGAAAAATCGAGCTGTGTATCGTGAAAGGGTCAGTGAACTTCATCTATTACATCACTAATATTTTGGAGGAATATGTGGTTCCATTTACCTAATTTACTTGAGAAAATTTCATTATGATAATAGAGAATTCTAAACAACACTTGACAATTGCGTTATTTGCAAGAACTAGAAATGAACGTGGATATGAATCCAATCAAACACTTCAGGGACCTACTCTGTGACTAAGAGAGAAAGAGACACTAAGTGGGCTAAGATCTGTTCTGCTTGAAGAATGGGAGAATTTGGACGAGAACATCATAAGGAACCTTATCTAAGGTATGTCTAGGCGGATATTAGATGTTCGAAGAGCTTTTTACCCTCTTCTAAAGGAACGAGGACTCTTTTGAAAATAAAAATTTAAAATGTTAATACTGAAGATTTTGCCCAATTTTATCGCAAAATTTCAAGATGCACCACTTTTTTGTTTCTGAGTGCATCATTACTACTGCCTCACTTTTGATAAAGCTTAAAAACTACTACTCGTATATTCTAATTTATTCATTCAATTCTCTCATTCTTGTCTTAAGGAAAAATTAATCTTTGCTGTAAGATCGGAAGATCCAAGCGAGCCAATGATTAAGTCCATTTCTTTCTATCCAACGATCACCGTTCTCTTCATCTAGCCATCTATTAATTCTACGACCGTGCGTCGGTCGAGGACTGGGGCACAATTCTATTGGTAATATCATGAGGTTAGTTGAATCAGTGAAGACTTCAAATAGTTTGGTTGAATTCATTTGTTTTGAAATGATGACTGTCTCCTCCTGTACCTATGCTCTCATGTAAACTGAGATTTGTAGGTTCAAAGAATTCTGATAACTATAATTGTTGTCATCTAAGCTGAGCTTCATTAACCAGTTAAGGATTCCTCTTAATTTAAGTTAGATAAGGTTACCAATGGTCCATTATAATACAACAATGAATCTAGTAGATTTTCTCCAAGCCACTAAAACACTTGAAGCTCCTTATGACGCGTATATCATTATCTCACATATCAATGGGATCATTGTAGAAGAAATCTCCTAAAATAGAGTCTAAAGTCTACGTCTTTGGGATATAGCAGCAAAATGAGAAATCGATTCCCCCTCTTCTCCATCAATGCAGTTTCTGAAGAAATCGTATGTTATGACACCTATTACGGAGCCAATGCCGATTTACTTAAAGATCAAATACTTAGACGGCTTCAGATCCAATACTGACCAAATATTTTTGGTCGGAAGACAATTGGTGATTATAGTGTCCAATCAAACTTTATAATTTCTTTTGTTTCTTTACATTATTTATTTAAATTTTTTAAATTTAAGATTTTATTTAAAAAAATTTAAAGCGATATGAATTTTTTGAGTCTTGTTTAGGTCCAGCACTTTTAAAAAACTACCACAAGCGGCCACCGTTGTTGGAGAATTAATTAAAGAAGCATGGATGATGCACCTGAAGAAGCACTATTGCACGAAATGGAACCTCAAGGGTGCGTTCGGAAAGCATTCATGGTTGACATTCTAAGCGCGTTCAGAATGCCCTGACTGGTTAACATTAGGCAGGCGTGATATTTTGTATTTTTTATCGATTATAGTTTTCGTCCACTACAGTGATCTTATTCCACCTAAAGATTGTTTTATGTATAGCATTTTGCTTTATTATTAGTTTACACGTAGCGATTCGAATATCTTTATTTTTCCTGTCTAGTTAAAAGGTAGCATTGTTTCACTTTTTGCAAGTTCGAAAGCCTTACAATTTCCTGAAATATTTCTTTGAACCGGAACACAGCAGTGGTGAATTTCAAACTGCTATGCCATTTAAGTAAGCGATGTTCGGCAGTTAAAGGCTGATACTGTTGTTTAGGCCGAAAGGCATTAGAATTAGGATATAGTTTAACATAGAGCGTCCGTATAGGGCCAATAACGTAGTTGTAAGATATGTATAAGTATTCTAGTTCTTATGAATTTTTGTCTAGCTTTAAGTTAGTTATTAGCAGGGTTGCGAATTTTTGAATTAAAAAATCCTTAAGTCATAAGTCTATAGATGACTTATGACTTGTGAATTAAAAAAATTTAATTCATAAGATATTTGGTGACTTATGAATTAAAAAAAAATTAATTCACAACTCCCAAAGTGACTTATGAATTAAAAAAAATTTAAATCCTAAGCTACTTAGTGACTTATGAATTAAAAAAAATTTATTCACCACCTACCAAGTGACTTATGAATTAAAAAAAAATAAGTCATCAGGGAGTAAGTGACTTATGAATTAAAAAAAATTTAAGTCATGAACAACAAAGTGACTTATGAATTAAAAAAAATTTAATTCACCACCTACTAAGTGACTTGTGAATTAAAAAAAATGAAGTCATCAGGGAGTAAGTGACTTATGAATTAAAAAAAATTTAATTCACAAGTCAGTTGGTGACTTGTGAATTAAAAAAAATTTAATTCATAAGTTAGTTGGTAGATTGGAAATTTTTAAGCTTGTTTTGACTACATAATTATTTAATTATTAACGAAAGCTTTCAAATCTAGTTTTTAAATCATAAGATTATCATGCTAGCTTATAAATTATCCATTTCATAATTTTTCTAATCAGCATTTATCCATTAACTTATGAATTAAATTTTTTTTAATTCATAAGTCACTAAGTTGGTTTTGAATTAAATTTTTTTAATTCATAAGTCACTTACTTGCTGATGATTTGAATTTTTTTAATTCATAAGTCACTTACTTGCCCATGACTTAAATTGTTTTAATTCATAAGTCACTTAGTAGGTTCTGAATTAATTTTTTTTAATTCATAAGTCACTAAGAAGCTTATGATTTAATTTTTTTTAATTCACAAGTCACCAACTGACTTGTGAATTAAATTTTTTTTAATTCATAAGTCAGTTCGTAGCTGCTGAATTATATTTTTTTTAATTCATAAGTCACTCACTAGCTTGTGAATTAAAGCCAAGCTTAAGCTAACAAGTGACTTAAGCTTTTGCAACCCTGGTTATTAGATTAATGTTAATAAATATGAATTAAAAAAAGGGCTTGTATTAGGTTCGAAGAGACAAAATTCAGCGATTTAATGCCTGATTGTTTGATATCACGTTTTTTTCTAGGATTGAGATTTCGAATCGAGCGATTTAGTTTTAATCTGTCCAAGTACATCCATCAACTCCGTCCTAGGTTTTTCATCCGTCTGTATAAAAATGGATGGATTTATCTTCCAGGAATGCCATGTTCTCTCAGATAGATCTGGAAAGGGATGGTGACTTGGGAGGTTTTATAAAACTCTGGGATGTTATACTTTATGTTACAATCTGAATGAGTAGTGGTCAATCACATCATTGATCTGCTGTGAAGTGTCTTTGAAACGAATGGCAGTAGTTCTGGTGTTTGCCGAATATATCAAGAACTGCCTATTGGGAGGAATTGACAAATCCTCTTGTCAAGATAAGTGCTGCTCATAAGCCGTTCATAATCCACGGAAAATTGAAGGTCCTCTCCATTCCCGGTAACACGTACACAAGAATGGTTGAGACTTGTGAGTCATTAAGTTCATTCTTGTACCATAGGCATCCAGCTTAACTTATTATCTTAAAAAGACCTGTCTGGGAATGTTAATAGTAAACGTTGGATAGAATGGAAGGATCTACTCATATATGAGGCATTTTGTATTTTCTATAAAAGAGAACGATGTTAACATGCCGTCTATATTGATCGGCCTAGTTGTTTAGCTTCGTTAAAGCATCTTCTATGAGGTGGTTTGAAATGTTAGAATGCTTTCCTGATACAGCAATAGCTATGTATGTCATCAGCATATGCAATTATTTCGCTAACAGACATTTCATGAGCTCATTTGCTACAAAGTTCTAAAGAAGGCGAAACAAGACAACACCTTGCGGCATACCTCTACTAACAGATCATTTGATCAATCAATCCTACAAGCGAACCATCAACTTGTTCAACTGATCGATTGATCAGTTCCAATGCATTCGATTTATTCATTATCACCCGGAATTCATTCGTTAGGATAAAGTTCATGATATCTTTGTTGCGAAGATTTTTAAGAAACAGGGAAGAGAAATATAGATTGGGAAGGAAATGAGGGTTTTGATAAGTAGTCGAATAAATGAGTTAGCTTTGACACTTTTTAATAACTAAAATATTTTTTTTTTTAAATCACAATAATTTTTTTTTTATTTTTGATATGCAATGTTTTTTTTAAGCTTTTTAGAATCTTCTATTTAAAAAAAATATACTTTTATGGTAGGTAATGTCAGTAATTTCCTAGTGTAACCAGGAATCGAGGAGACCTATACAACTTTTCTGCCGATTCCGGATGGCTAATTAGCAGAAATTTTCAAAACAAGTGACAAGCCAGGTAGTATACACCTGAAAAAAAGACTCTAATTGGCTGAGAATCGAACCCAAGGCCCTCTGTATGACAATACAACATGTTTTAGACAAGCTAAGTCAGTGTTATCGGTTTTGAGAATATGGAAGACAAATAAATGCTTCTGTTTTTGCACATTTCGTGTCGGCACTCCGTACTCAATCCTAAATGCTTATCTTCTTTAGTAAATCATCGGCTGTTGAACACATCCCAATTTCTGAGTAATTAAATATAAAGTCATTGCTGACTCAAACAGCTTCTAAGTAGGCACCATTTAAAACCATTTTTTAAATTTTTTGTAGACCTTTTGCCAGGTTTTACTTAATGAACGTTTTTGAATTCCTTAATAAAAAAAAGTCTGAGGAATAGTTTTTGAGAAAAAAGGATTTTATAAAACTTCCAGGTATCATTATTTTTGTTCTTAAGAAAAATAGTCGAAGGAATAAATTAAAAATGCTATATACGAATTTAAAAAAAAGCCGAGTCTTTTAGGCTGCAGTTAAACAGACAGACAGAGTTTAGAGGCCCACTCTTCCCTACCATCGTATTGTCAGGTCTAATCAAAATTTTAGAGTTCGATTTTTTCAGGAATGCAGGAATACGTATACATATATCGCAAGTAAAATGTAAAACTATGTTATTCTTAGACCATGCCTGCGAATTAATTCCAAAGTATTGTTCATCTAATTAGTTAGGAAGCACCCTGTATGTTACAATGTAAGAGATCATTATCTGAATTCAAAATCTACGAATCCATCATTAGGCAAAAATTCTGTCAATTTCCATGAATTCACCGCCATTTGAAATCTGCCATTAGGAAAGGGAACTTTGAATATTTCCACAATTTGTTTGAGGTACAGAAACAATAGATACTCGTATACTTGTAAAGTATGCATTGTCAAAAAGTGATTGTAGAATTATTAAATTCTAGCTTCTTGGTAAAGGCCCCTCATAATAATTCGTCCTTTGAGATTCAACCTATTAGTTGCCAAGCGTTAAATAAGGTGAATTCTTCCCTCGACTATTTAATTAAATTTTGTCTCCAAGGCCTGACAATTCTGAGTTCAACCCTGAGAAGAATGCCGGGTAGTAGTAGAAATTCTTAACGAAAAGAGTATAACAGTTTATTAATACTTCAAAAGGTTTCATTTAGCACACAAAGCCGGGACTATGCTTGAAAACAATATCCAAAGCACATAATATAAGACCTCGAAACAAGGATATGAAGAAAGGACTCAAGAATGACTACAATTGCTTTTGAAATCCTTTTAACGTCTGAAGATTGCATTCAGCACAGATTGAAAGAAGAGGAAGTGTAGGAGAATTGAAGACTGCGGTAGATGTAAGAAGAGGAAACTTTATAGGACTTGCTGCTGATAGTTGTTACACGCTGGTTACATGGCATTCCGTTCCTGACAACACCAAGTCCAAGAAGACAACGATGAAGACGATGTCTGCAAATGTTTTGAGTAAAACTTCCTTTCTAATCCTGTTGTGTGTGTGTGTGGTGTGTGTTGGGTGCTCCCGTTGTTAGTTCCGTTTTCTTGGTATTATCTGTGCATATCGACTATCCTTTGAGAGGGGGAGGAAACTATATTGTGGATATAGTTATGCCGGTTGTCGGTCGTGTCGGTCGCGGTCGTCCTATTCCCATCCAACAACAGTTGACTTGGTAATGTTTCCCTGATGACACTGTCATTAGATTGTGATTGTGTCTTCCGTTGCCGTTATGTGGTGAATGGGGCAGCTATTGCGCTATGTCTGTCTGTCTGTCTGTCTGCCTCTGTTTACATAGCAAAGCTTCGCAGTATTGTTTGCTAAGGACGACGTTGATGATATCTGCCCCATCTGCTCCTGCTGCTGCTGCTAGTGCGTCATCCTGAAATTATAATATGCAAATGATGCCAAAGGACTAGTGTAATTGGTTTTTAATTAATTCGGGAGATGTCCTCGCTGTCTCATCGCTTTCACTCCTTGTATATAGAATATTGTCTGTTTGCAGCATAATAAATATTTGAATGTTATGATAGCGTTAATTAACTGCTATGCTATGCGTATACTTTACTTAATGCCAGGAAGGTCCTTAACGGAAGACATTACGCAGAGTAGTTTAAATTTCTATTTTCAAGAGTGTGTGTGAGTGTAAAGGGAATGAACCACTAGAAGGCATGAAGAGTTTTTGCTACAAAATAACAAAACATTAAGAAGAAGAAGTTTGGTGTAATTTTAATTATTTCTCTAATGCCTGTGATTTTTTTCGATGTGAGTTATAGAGTGAAGAAGCAAAAGATATTAAAAACGGAAAGAAGTTTATTCAGTGAAAACTTTCAGTTAGAAGATAAATTGCACTTTTTAGTGGTGCGGGAATATTTTACCACAATCTTATGAAAATTGGTTTGCGAATGGAACTTTTATTGTTTCAAAAACCACGACAACGATGATTAACACAATAACAAAATTCATAAGAAAAAGACAATTTATTCTTATTGAAACATTTTTCGTATTTGAATGGATTCCTGTAAACACCTGATTTTAATTAGTATTGTTCGAAACCCCTCAGGCAAATCATGTTTAACAAAGCATTACTTTTTGATTATCACAATCCATTAATATTGTACCATCAATTAAATATTCATTTGAAATTGGGAGGTTGGGGTGATAAGGATGAATTTCAATTGACAATGTCCTTCAGGTATTATTGAGCCTGAGCCCAACACCCTCCCATAACATATTTCAAATGTGAGTTTGTCAAAGATTTGTTTATATTTGCTTATTAAGGTTGTTCTTTAGACAGTGATTGTAACTTAGTCGAATCACCACCCATTTGGAAATAGTTGGAGTATTTTCTTCTGCATCCTATTGCATATCAGGAATGAATGTCTCTACCAAGTTGCCCAATTTTTTCCATAGGGGATCTGAGGTTTATTAAACTTTCAAGCTTAACTCTGAATTTGATCTATTTTGTTCACTTATTCACGAGCCTAAAATTACTTTTTCTATCATTTTAAACTCACTCAGAGACAAAATTACTGACGATGGATCGAAATTACCTTCGACACTTATAAGTCAATAAGGTCTGATATGTTTTTAAGGTCAGATGGCCAGTATGTTGGCAACCTAACAGAATACAATTCGCAGTTGTATTTGCGCCTGCTTGGAACAGTCGTTCTCTTTCGTAGTTGTGAGCCTAGATCTTACATTACCTTAGAAAACTCACGGGGTTATTTGATCTTTCGAACTAATTCAAACATGCACAAAATGTTTGAAACCTTTTAATAATAAATCTGCCTATACATATACTCAATACTCATAGCTTAGAACAATATTTTCTAGCTGATAGTCCAAACTGATATACGCGTAGACTTTACGTCTGCATAAGTGTGATGAAGTCTACAACTCGTGGCAAGGTTTAAAGCTTCCAAAAGTAACAATGACTACGCTTAAAATAATGAAAGATGTTCGATGTCTGATACCTGATACTGATACCTGTACTACTCAATAAGTTGAGAAGGAAATTTACTCAAATGAGGTATGAGTGTTCTTTGGTAAACTGTTTGCTTTCCTTAATAGTCGATAGTTGTGAAATCCCTTGTGTATAATATTGGTCTTACTATTTCGAAACACAATCGTACTGAAAAAAAAATATTTGTATTCTTAAGTTATTTTGTTTTTTGTATTTTTATCACTTGGTACTATAAAGTAGGACAGCAAGTATAAAGGTTTTGTTATGCTTTCACTTTCTATTACAAGAAAGGACACATTTTTATTGGATTTATGATTTCGTAGAGTTAATACTTAGTGCAAGTTGGATTAATTCTTTAACAACATTTAAGTTATTGCTATCAATAGTGATGGTTTTTCTGTTTCATTGGACTGAATTTCATTTGTTTGCTCATGGTCTTATCAACGTTAACTAGAAGACTAACAAGTTTCTCCTGATCTTCAATCTACGCGAAGAACTCTATTACAAAACTTTAGGAAAAACCGATGAACAGCCTTGAACAGTCTTTTTTTAAGTCTGCCCTGCACGCCGTCTGCTCCAGAAGAATTCGCCCGATAGTACATTTCCTTTCTCTTTTCTCAAAAGAAGAAACCAGCTGCTTGTCTTCATTTTTAAAAACTTCTGGAGTTTTTGTGTCGATCGCAAGACTCTTCGCTCTCTTACGTATGCTTTCTTCTTGCTACACAGGATCTTTTTCTGTTTACTTATCCTTGCTCGATACTACTATTTCTTCTGCTCTCATTTTGCTCTAAGGTATATTCACATATGCATCTTCTGTCATTTGTTTCTGATAATATCACGATACTGGGACGGTTGAAGAATGCACAGCGGAGAAGTTCCCGCTTAGGTCTCCTCTATAGGTTCTCGTAACTCTCTCGTAAACCCAGGTATGCCAAGACATCCGACATCAATTTCTGATCTAATGTTAATGTAGCTCAGGTAAAGTGATTATACGAAACAGTTTTTGGCCAAACTGGAAATAAACACACCACCGTTGATTATGAAGAGAATGCTTTCATTACCATCTTTACAGTTTTTTCCTTGTAATTAATAGTTAGATCCTAATCCACTTCGCCTTATCAACCATGAAGTAACTAGGTTTCTCCGTATAAGTCACCGTAAGCCGACCGGCTGCATCTCTGCGGAGGTTACTTATTTTGGTTCACGGTTTCAAAATTTAATCGAAAACAGTAGCGTTATATTTGGAAAAACCTCAATTAACTATATCATAGCCCACAAATCACACACAAATCATCGGGCAATATGGAGAAACCCAATTGCTTTTGTATTGATAAGACCTCAAACTTTGTAATTCTTCAAAAAGTAATTTGACTTCAGAGGCAATAGAAAGACTTCACAATCTTGATCGATAAATGTCATAATTAATTGTACGAGCATATTTGAACAAAAGCATAATACAAAAGCTCTTCATTTAACAATGATGTATATGTATGAGAATAGCTTATTCTCATCCATCTTTTAATGCAGTTTATTCTTGAACTTAAAAACAGGGTCACCGTGAAAATCCCCCCTTCTGCGATTCGATTACAAAAATTAAACACATCCATAAATTTATATCAACAATCGCACCTTATCCTTCAACCGTTGTTTTCCGCTGAAGTGGCCTTCTACAAAAAAAAACCCATAAACCTATACCCAAACCACCTACCTTCTGCCTTCTGATAAGTAAGCCGATTGCTTTCTGCTCGTTTTCCGTTATTAAGTATGTAGGACGAGGGATACACATTGTCCATCCTTAAAAGTGTAAATACTTACACAATTTATACATACATTTTACCAGTGCAAACAACACTAATCCTCCACCTAAACGGATGTTACTTTTATTTCGTTTCCGGCGAAATAAGAAGTTACATAAATACGAATAGGTACAATATTTATTCGGGGGCTGAGTGTGATAACGATGCTACCGGCAATAAATGACTGGGGCGCACCTCCTTTACGCACCCCGCAACCTTCAAAAGTACTCCATAGCTCTTAAAGTAAATTGAAAATGTCATTTTACCATCCGCAGCTTCAGGACAAAGTAGTAGGTGCGCCCTAAGGGCGTCATATATAGAGTAAGGGTACTGCCATTGGATCCGCCCAACCATAACCCTAACATGCATTGTTTCTATTTTGAGATGAACTGTCAGAAAAGGGGACAAAAGTGGGTTGCAGGAGGTTCGAAGAAGAATAAGGATCCTTCGATATGAGTGGAATACATTATTGAACTTGAAGTATAAATAGAGCCACAAGGAATGGCAAGACAAACACTTGATTGAATCATCATCAGTCGATAATGCCGCACAAACATACGACCGTGTCGTACAACGTATGGCAAGGTGGGCACACAAAGGACATTATGGCAATATTTGATGAAAATTAATTTGGTTAATATACGGAGCAAATATTTGCTAAAGGTGTTTTTTGTATAGAAGTGAAGGATATAGTCATGGCAGGGAGGACAAGCACTAAGAAAATAAGCCATTGGCGTATCTTTAATGTTGCGAAACCTTTCTGCCCTGTGTTAGTTTGATAATAATATTATTTCCCTATCTGGATGGGTATTAAAGAGCCTTTAAGGTGATATTACACTATTATAAAAATATTGTATATTTTTCCAAATAAATATGGTACTCAAGTGTGATGGACCTATTTATGTCACAACGTCTTACAGTAAGTATATGGTCATGTTTTATACATAAATAAACACCCACCACAGTGTCTCCAAAACCGCCCAGATTATTTCAATGAAATTTTGTAAATCTGTATGGTTGGTTCGATAAATAAATAATTTATAAATGAAATAAAAACTATTGTTTTGAATAAGGCTACCATTATAACTTCTTAGTTACCCAGGCTGCTCACTTATGTTTGTACATGCGTTCCGGATTTAGGACGGTGCAGCTCGGTGTTTCATGTTTTGTTCGCCTTTTATTGAAGTGCATTTTTTTTTTTTTATAATCTACCCGCGCTCAAGGGATTAGATTACCCTTTAAATGTTTCAACACAGCGCGGACGTGAAGTTAAGAAGAGAAAGAAGGATAGGAAAGATGTGTGGCATGATGTTCTGAGACTGAAGGTTGTTGTCTCAGATATTTTATCTCCAGGGTTGGCGGCTGAACTAAAGCGGAGAATGCCGTGTCTTATTTTCTATGTCGCTTATAATTCACATTATTTTATTCGTGTTCATCTTTGTTGGGCATACTAGTTTAACTCAATTACATGTTGTTAGTGTTATGCCTTAACAACATGTAATGAGTAAACCAGCAACCCCATTGATGACAATTTTAGAAGGTTTTTAATGGAATTAAAACGACATAGACGACGGCAGGGATCGAACCTGTGATCATGAGGTTCACAGGCAAGCACACATCTATCGCACCACGGCCACCCCCCATCATAAGCGACTCTTCCCTTTACTAATTTGGGAAGTTACTTTTCATTGGTATATAACATTACCTTCACTGAGCCTTAGACTGTAACAGTTTTAACAGTGGCGGATCCCCGGGGTTTTTTTCGGGTCCGGACAAACCCGCTATGAAGATTTGAACCAAGACATTTTCATTTCAGTTTACTGCAACAGCAACTTTGAAAATATTTATTTATTAAATATTTATTTACTTCGAGCTATATTTTGCAATTTCTTAGTTTCGTTTGACTTATTTAACGCTACTTTTGATAAAATTTCGAAGGCGTCAATTAAAATTAAACTACAGGAAGAACAGTAGCGAACTTCAATGGGTGCCAGACAGCGTATTCCTCCTCTGATGAAACTTACCAAAACCTTTAAAAAAAAGAAATGCATCTTAAATTAAGAAACACAACACGATAATTTCTTTAGATAAAATAAAATGAACGAACTTGCTCTTATGTAATAAACTAACCCCCCGTTTGACAGTGAGAGTTTAAAATTAAGTTCTGCTGAACCTGAACTGGAGTTTAAATTTGAAGTTCATTCAACTCGTCCGGTTTCACAGTCTTATTTGAACTTCAGTTCATTAAACGTAGTTTAAGTAAATTGTTTTCTCTTTCTATCTGAATTAAAGAAAAAACAATCAAGGAAAGTTTGCTTTGTTTCAGTTGTGACCTGTTACAGGAAACGAAAATTAAAATGAAAATAAATTATATTTTCAAATGTTTGAAGGGGTTCTCGAACTGAGATTTAAACGGCAGAATAGTGTCGTTTAACTTAAACTACAAAATGAACTTTGTTCAAGGACTGTGAAACCAAATTTATTGTTGAACTGAAGTTTAAACCAAAAGTGGGGTTTAAACTTCCACTGTGAAACTGGGCGTTAGAATTTTTTTAAATGAAGGTTATTAGAGAAAACTATTTGTAAGCATAAGAATATATTTTAAACTCTTTTAGTAGTGAGAGATAAAAACGAAATGCCATGTGATCACTTAAGCTAATATGAATTTATGCAAGAAAAAAAATTATAAGTCTTTGTAGTGGCTTCTTAAAAAAAGAATCTTTTATATAAAAATTTTTTAAAACATTTTTAAGAAAAAATTTTGATACGCTAATTTAAATTTCTTATTATTATTCGAATAAAAATTAAATTTAAAAAAAAACAAAAAACTGAGCCGTTTTCGAGATATTGCATTTTCCAAAAAGAAAAACATTTTTCTTAAAGTTTTGAAATGCAATAATTTTTAAACTTTTTAGAACATTCTCTATAAAAAATTTTATTAAAATCCGTTGTGCCGATAATGAGAAATTCAAAATTTTAAAAAATCGTTCTATGGTAGGTACAGTCAGTGATATCTTGTTTTCAATTATTTTTATTAAATTATAGATCTTAAAAATTAATCGAAAGAAAAAAAATTTAAGCAAAATTGTCCGAACCGTTTTCGAGAAAAATAGGATTTTCGAAAACCATTTTTCAACATTTGTATGAAGGGTACCGTTATTTTTAGGTAAAATAATTTTTTTTCTCACATCTTGTAGATTATTTTAGAAACTTTTATTTATCAAATTTTTTTTTGTAAATTTGAAAACACAATAATATTGAAACATAATATAAAAAAATTATCAAAATCGGTCGTACCGTTTTTGAGAAAATCAAAAACAAAAAACATGGTTCCAAGGAGGTACCAAAAATAATAATTTTTTGGAAACTTTTTTCAACTAAATGAAATTTTTTGAATTTTTTTTTTAATCTGTGGGACAGTTTATGAGAAAAAAAATATTTATAAAATTTCTAAAAAAAATTTGTATGGCAGGTACCGTTATTTTTGGTCTTCAAAGAACAAAGAAAAAACCATCCTGCGGGAAAAAATTAAAACTCATATCTCCCAAGTTTGAAGAAAATCGGTCGAGCCATTTAGCTGTAGTCGAACAGACAGACAGACAGTATTGCGACACCCACTTTTTTTGTCTTCGCTATCATCGTAATGTCCACATTGATCAAAATCTCTAGTTTGATTTTTTTTACGAATGCATAACTTGCCTTATAGGATAAGTATAAGCCTATAAGTCGCAAGTACACTAAGTCCTAACCAAACAAATCAAAAAAAATATTGGTTTTTCTTTAAAATGGAAAATGGAATAAAAAGCGATGTTTCAAAAATCGAGTGAAATCGAAACGAAAACGAATTTCCAAATCGAGTGAATTCGCTTTTAATTATTTCAAAATCACTTTAAGTGAAATTGAAAACAGTTTTCATCTGTAACTTCTCATTTGCCAGCTTTTGATATCGGTCTCAATCGAATACTGTGTCAAAGATTTTGATTTGAAGAATAAAATTTGTCCAATTTGAAATCAACTTGAAATGACCAATAAAGAGGCATGGAAATCTAGATTTAATTTTTTCGGAAAAAATTTAATTTTCCTGGAGTCAAAGGATGGATCTATGGCACACAAATCAAATTACAACACTATTATATGTATTTATAATAGAAAAGGATGTTTTTAGTTTTGTTTTTCTGAAAATTTCACAATTATTAATGTAGGCATTCTGTATAACAACACTGGATTCATGCACATTCTAAATTATATATATTCAGTAAAGACACATAAATTCACATACAAACACTTTTAATAAAACAGTAAATCGGATCTATTATAAATTTAACATTTAGGTTTCACGTATGTAAGTACATATTTGTATTACCTACATGTAACATTTGCCGCATAGCAACTCGAGTCCAATAAAAAAGTTATTCATTCCTTTGCCAGAGTTTGTCACTTTAAGGTCATAGAATAAATCTAATCTAAAAGTTAACCTGCGTTTTAATTAAATTTATATGTAGTCTTGTGAAATTTTGGCCGTCCTTACAATAATAAGTTTACAAGACTAGATCTGATCAAATTTAAATCATCTAAAAATCAAGAAACTCGAAATCGATATTGGTAAAATTTAAATTATAGAACATCAAATTTTATTTTGTATCGATTTCAATTCCATTTCGAGTGAAAGTGAAATGTATAACCTGGCAGATAGTTATGTTTTTCGCTCACGAATAGAAAAGGAAATGGATTGACTATAATGTAACTTTGAAATCGTTTTCTATAAACTCGATTTCTGAATGGAATATGAATCTTTCCGACTTTAAATTTGATACACATGTAATTTCAGTATTTTTGAGCTCAATTTGTATTCTGGACTGATTCGATGGTTTAGAATAACATATAAATTGTGTCAGGAGTATTTTTGATTATCAACTTTGTTCCTCTTTCTGTTCTTTTTTTCTGTAAACTTAAAGATTTTCCATTAAAAGTTTTGTATCTTTAAATTTGAAAAAAAACAAACTTTCAGTAATATATTATTAAATTTTCTTGACTCATTTAGACAACACATGTATGCCATTATGAAATATAACATAATTAAAATATCTGCCAAGTTTTACATAACTCTTGCGCACAAATCAGGCTGAAATTGACCAGTGGCACTTGGGCCTTAAGGGCAGTGATAGTTTGTAAGGAGTGATTTTTTAAGAGCTATCGGAAATTAAAAAAAAAAAAAAAAAACAAATAAAATTCAGCAAAATGCATGAAATATTTATTTGAATCGATAGTACGATCAATATTATTTAATATTTGAAGATTATTTCATGCAAATGTTGGCCGCAGCTACGCCTCAAATTGTCCTTCCGCTTAGTCCAAATTTGGCATACTCTTTCTAACATTACGGCCGGTATCTTACGAATAAATGGTTCAATTTTGGCTTCCAGTACGTCAATCGAAACGGGCTTGTCGCTATAGATATGAACCTTAACATAGCCCCACACACACGTAGTGTGAGCAGCCCCAAACGTGAAATAAACTGTTCACCGAACTCGCCTCTCATTGGTCCACTTTTACGCGTGCTAGTGTGGCATGTGGTACCGTCTTGTTGAAACCACATATCATGTAAGACAAGCTCTTCCATTTTGCGCAAAAAAAATTTGTTATCATCGCATGGTAGCGCTCACCATTTGCAGTAACGTTGCGATTCGGCCCAATGATTCCGCCAGCCCATAATCCGCGCCAAACAGTGACTTTTCTGGATGCATTGGTAGCTCTTGGAATGCTTCTGGCTGCTCTTCACTCCAAATACGGCAGTTTTACTTGTTCACGTATCCATTCAACCAGAAATGAGCATCGTCGCTGACCACAAATTTTAAACAAAAAGTGGATCTTCGGTCAACTTTTCAAGAGCCCATTCAAAAAAATTAGGCGTTGCTGTAGATCGTTCGGCTTCAATTCTTGCACCAGCTATATTCTGAAAGGCTTCACACCTAAATCCTTCCGCAAAATTTTCACGTAGTAGAGTAACAGAGGCCCAATTGCTGCGAACGGCGCCGAATCGATAATTCACGGTCATCACTAACACTGGCCGATACATCTGCGATATTTTCCTCAGTTCGCGCTCTACGTAAGCGTGTTGGTCGTTTAATGTCCAACAATGTACAAAACCAGTTTGCCAAAAAGAAAATAGCAAAAAATCACCCATTACTTTATTTTTTAAACATGTGACTTAAGTAAACTCTACAAGAAGAAACTTAATGGGATCAAATCGTACGAAATCATGTTCAGAAATTACTTGCACAAAAGGTCTAAACACATGTCGGTGTCCATATCATACAATTCGGGCCAAATAAAATTGGTTATCATCTACCGATAACGCTCACCGTTGACGGTGGTGGCCTGGTCAACATCGTTCTCAAAAAATAATGGTCCCATGCTTCCGCTAGCCAAATTCCGTAGGTTTTGTATGGATTGTGATTGTCCGAAATTCGACAATTTAGTTTGTTCACAGACCCATTCTTTCACAAATGCTGCAAATGTTGATGTTGTCCCAAAACATCCTGTTAAGTACAGAGATTCTTCTTTTCTTAGCCGCACTACACGAATGTGGAATGCTTTACCCGGCTCAATATTCCCCACTCATTGCAATTTTTAATCGCACAATTAATCGCACTGTGTTTAATATTATAAGGGTACTTATAACCCCTTGAGTTCAGGTATGATATAAAAAAAGCATCTGTCAAAGTTTAGAATCCCTAATTAGAAAACCCTTTACGAATAAGTTCTATTGAAATTATATTAAATCTTGGAGATTAAGTAACGGCTATTAGAAAACAAAAATAAAACCATACGTTAATGAATTTGACGTCTTGAATTTAGATTCTTGTAGAACAATGCACCAATTTAAAAACTTTGGCACAAAAATATTCATCGACGCTCTGCACGAACACCTCTCGAGGCGGAATTTCACACATATTTGAACAATTTAATATCTGGATCTTACTCAAAGAAAGATTCATACTTTTCACGAATTTTATTTCACGCGAATAAATGTTTGTTAAATTCCTGAAATTTAATTGATTCCTTGACCGAAATCACCTTGAAATATGTATTTGTTATATATCTTTTAATGTTTATATTTTTAACATGATGTTTAATAGTATGTTTCGAACTTCTACTTTTGACCCAATTAAGAAACTCATAAAAAGCAACTCACTTGAAAATAAAACTTTCCTTCAATATTTGTATTGTATGATTGAATAATTTTCCAAAAAAATCCTTTCTGATTGTAAACCAATTTACATTCGAGATATTTCTTACTGCCATTCAAATTCAAAGCTCATTCATCAGTTTTTAACAATAGAAAAATATTCTCTTTGAATTTCCATCCATTTCCAACCGCGCAATTACCTCTTAACTTCGCACAATCCTCTTACCTTCAGCTCCTCATATAAAATTGCAAACACAAAAATCAATGGAATTCACAAGCATATTTATCTTCATTTATGTAGATTCATAGAAGACGAAAAGGACATCGCCGCATTTACATAAGTGCAATCATATCAAATACCAAACGGTTCTCCCTGTCACGGTCTTACTCCAACTCCAATCAATGTCAGAGCGGTATTTAAGTGGAATCTTCAATTAAGCTCGCTTCATGTATGTTTCAGTGGATTTTGTGCAACGAATACTAACTATAAATGCATGCATCTATCTATTGGATGCGATTGAAGGCGCATCGTTCTGCTTATGTCATCCGTATGAAACATACCCCTCCGACATCAAATTTCTACGAAAACGAATCGAATCGAACAGCTGGAGGGAAGATGTATTCGTTCAACAGATAAATCATAAATTCATAAGCTATAGTTTGCGAAGTAGAGTTGCAGTTTTTAAACATTTGAATTACATAGGTTCAACATTGTTTTTTTTGTTTCCATAAGTTATTCTTTTATCTGTCTAATTGAGAACCGTTTGATATTTTTTTTTTTTAAACGCAAAACTTTAAGTTTTGAAATGCAATGTTTTTTAAAAGCTTCTCTATAAAAAGAATTTCATCAAAATCCGTTTTGTCGATGATGAGAAGTCATAATATCTGAATTTCATTTTATTTTATTTGATTATAGATCGTAAAAATTAATAAAAAGAAAAAAGATTTTAGCAAAATTCTCGGAATCGCTTTCGAGAAAAAAACGATTTTCGGAAACCATTTTTTAACATTTGTATGGAGGGTGCCGTTATTTTTAGGTAAAATAAATTTTTTTTCTTACATCTTATAATTTATACTTAAAAACTTTTTTTTCAAGTTTTAAAATAATCGAGCATGTGGTTTTCGAAATATTGAGTTTCCAAAAAAAACTTTGAATTTTTTTTTTAAATCCAAACATTTTTTTTTGTTTAATTTTAATACACAATAATATTGAAACGGTAGGCGGTCAAGTTTCCCAACTCATTTTTCCCAATCCATTTTTACCGAAATCCATGGCTCCAAACGGGATATTTTTCCCAATTTTTTTTTCCCAACAAATATGCTTTCCCAATTTTTTTTTTTTCGTCCCAATACAATTTTTCTAATTTTTTCTTAATCTTTCTTATAAAACTAATGAAAACGTTTTTTTGGGCTACGTACATATATTTAGTAAACATTGGATATAGGCCATAGGGTAAATTCAAAGTTTCTTTAAATCCACATTCTGTAAATGCAAAAGAAACCTTGCATACACCCAACCTCGCACCTACCCCAAATCATATAGTGTGCCCAAGCAGGGGGGTTGCATATCTCACTGTTTATATGCCGTAATGCGTAAGCAAGCAAAAAAAGCAAATATTCCATAAAAAAGTAGTTTTAGTTATTTTCAATTTTCTCAAAAACTAGACGACATAAAATCATCTAGTTTTCAGTTTTTGAATAAGAATAAATTAGAGCAACGAATTTTAGGAAAAATAATAATATATAATTTTGCAGTTTTGAAAAATTAAGCCTTAAACTTTTTTTTATGTTTTTTTTTCCCAAAATTTGAGTTTAAAACTCGTTTTTTTTCAAAAGCTGTGCATAGATTTCACTTGATTTAAGAACTATATAATATAGAACAGAGTATTGGCTTTAAAAAAAGGTATAATACTTATTTGTAAGTATTACCGTTATTTTTTAATATTTTTGTTTCCATTTTAGTGCCTTTTTTATAAAATTGCACCTCCCGTCCAAACGGGGGGAGATATGCCCCCGCCCCATCCCGTAGTAAAAAATGCTTGTATTGAATTGTTCTACAAAAAACCGTTATAATTTCTTGGCGCCTAAGTTATCGTACTCTTGCCGTACTTTAAATTTTACGTATCTTCTTAATTTTCAATATATTAATATGTAATAAATTAAATTATTCATTTTGTAAAAAGTTAACATTGGGAACATTATTATTAGAAAAACTTGGCATTGGGACAAATAATGATTGGAAACCATTGCCTTTTTTGGCAATGAAAAAAATTGGGAAATTACATTTTGGGAAAAATGGACATTGGGACACACGGATTGGGAATTTTGTCCTACAATCTATTGAAACTGCTGGAAAGCCCTCAAATAAAAAAAATAATCAAAATCGGTGGTACCGTTTTTGAGAAAATCGAAAGCAAGAAAAATGGTTCCAAGGGGGGTACCAAAAATAATTATTTTTTATAAAAATTTTTTCAACCATTACCTTGCTTTATCTAAAAATTTTAATTTTTTTTTTTTTAAATCTGTGGGACAGTTTTTGAGAACAAAAAATATTTATAAATTTTCGAAAAAAATTCGTATGGCAGGTACCGTTATTTTTGGTCATAAAAAAAAAGAAAAACGTGTGGCGGGAAAAATCAAAAGCCATATCTAACAAGTTTGAAGAAAATCGGCCGAGCCGTTTAGCTGTAGTCGAACAGAAAGACAGACAGACAGAATTGTGAGACCTACTTTCTAGGTCTTCGCTATCATCGTTATGTCAACTTTGATCAAAATCTCAAGTTCGATTTTTCTTGCGAATGCATAACTTGCCTTATAGTACCTATAAGTCGCAAGTAAAAAGTTAGATTAACATTATAACGTAATTTGAGTACACATTTTGTTTTGGGGTAATTTTATTATTCAATAGTAAATGAAAATTGATCAAACTGTGTTGGACACATATTGTGAAAATTGATTAGATTTTTACTATAGGTGGCGTTACAGAACGTAGCGGGCCAGAACCTAAACCAACAAGCTTCTTCGGGCAATCTTACTACCTAACTAGCTGTCTACAGTTTCGCACACAAATTTGGTTGAGATTTTCTTCCATTTTAGTCGGAGTCGTCTTCTACCGCGATCGTCATCCCTTGGGTTAAATTCAAAGATTTTTTTGGAACGGGGCATTTCCATTCCGTTAGCTCTAAGTCACGCACGTCAGCATTGATATCGCTGAGCTCAAAGCGTATAGATAGACAAAATCTTTAACTACTCTAAGTTATAGATGTAAAGCAATGATGTTGATCCTTGTGCCTAGTATTGGACTTGGACTTGTGGTTTTGAAGTTCAGAGACAGCAGAAAGACTGGAGGATATTGAGACGGAAGCATCAACTAAATTTCTGTAGAAATTTGTCGTCCAAAAAAAATTTTAAGGACGGGATTTATAATACATTAACCCCTTCCGATATGCTTGCTGATGATATTTTATTTTTCTTACTTAGCAGCTGTGCTGATCATTTTCCATCAAGAGTGATCCCAATCAGAAGCGTTTGGAGTCTTTTTTGCTCTGTCTTTTGGAATGCTGGCCTAAAGCTGATATACTGACTCTAAATTGTCAAGCGGCGAATTACTTCGAGTAAATGAAATAAAACAAGCTGTTTGTGAGGTATTTATGAAGCGATAATAATTGAAATAAGAAGACGTTCAAATGTCCACCACATATGTGCACGAGAGTAGTGATCCGAGTGTTCTTATTTTGAATTACTTTGCCGCATAGATCCGGCTGAATTTGAGGCGAAGGCTTATGCTGTTTTTGAAAGCATCAGCCATTTAAAGCTTATTGGCATAGACTGGTGACCTCAGAAAAAACCAAAGTAAAAAAGCTTGGGAGGGTCAAATTGCACGATCATGTCAGCCAATTCAAGTCATACTCTCAAATCGTCGCATCGCTAAGGACGATTTTTAAAAAAAATTAGGGTTCGCTTTCTACACGCTCTGAAGGGTTGCCTTAGGTTATTGAAATTTATCTATGAGACTTTGAGTTATTCTGTACGGTGAGAAATATACTATCCCGGGTTCTCCTGCACATTTTTTGGCTGATATAGAGTTTCTTTAAGGAACGGATGTTGGCTAACAAATGTACCTAGCCGATTGTCTCAAAATTTGACCACCAAACGTTGGATAATCGACTTTTCAGGGTCACCGCATTTGCTGTGAAATAGGCCTAAGGTTATTGCACTAACGAACATTCACTTTGATAGTTAAAGTTTAATCATTGGTGCAACTTGCAACAGCATACGTGATTAAGGATTAAGTGAACATTTTATAAGGTGCTTTTAAACTTATTTATAACTTTAAAGTTTAATTCTGGAATACCACAGGAAAGTCATTTTGGCCCAGTCCTTTTTATTTTATTTCTTCAAACATATTTCGGATACTAGAGATTTTTAAAAGTTTCAGTATGAATTTAATTCTTTTTTTGACTCGTGATGTCGTGATTGTTTGTTTCTAAACATCAATAAATGCAAAAATATAAGTTTTACGAGAAAGCTTTCTGTTTCTTCTTTTATTTAATGGTTTACTCTTGCCACGTGTAAGTGATATAAATGTACTTACTTTGGTGTATTATTTGATCGTAAGCTTGAATTCATACAACACATCAACGTCATAGCTGGTAAGGCCAATTCAATTCTAGGTTGGATTAAAAGGGAGGGGAGTCGAGACAGTTTTCCGATCCTTTCGTTATTTAACAGCCTTTTATATCATTTGTTCGACCCAGTCTAGAATATGCTTGTCAGGTCTAGTCACCCCATTATGACTGTCATAAATCCAGGTTAGAACAAGTAAAAAAAGATTTTTGAGTTTTGCGCTCAGTGGTTTATGTTGGGAAAATCCCTTTGAACTCCCTTCTTAAGCTTATCTATGTACATGCCTAGTCTTGAGAGCAGACGATCTTATTTATATTTCGTCTTCATTGCAAAACTTTTAAACGGTAACATAGACTCTTTGCACTTAAGCTTAATATCTATATTTTCCAGATCACTAAAATCATTGTAGTAGAAATCTCCTAAATGAAATTTTCGTCTTTGGGGTAAGGCAGAACATGTACCAAGAAGGTGGAAATTCGATTGCTTTTCTTCTTTATTCATGCAGCTTCTGCAGAAATCGTTAGAATAGAAATGAAATGGTCCTGTGGCCCGCTACCCAGAAGAGGTGAATGTTAAACTAAAAACTAATGCGCCATCTCCATCAGATGCGTTTATTTGTATTTGATATCAGGACTTCTTGAATCGCAAAAAGTTCCGCCTGTAACAGCTCCAGCAACCGTGTCATTAGTTTTTAATCCATCGGTGTAAACATAGATTGAATCTTCCACGATCGCCATGTTCGCCCCGATTCTCAAGAAGGGATGGTTACCTAAAAATTGATATCAAATTGATGAACAGTGACTGTGTGGGTAATTTTATATTTTCTAAAGAAGAGGACAAGATCTGCTTGGTTAGGATTAACACACAATCCACACCGATTGGCCCAGTTTGTTAGCTTCTTTGAGGCACAAGATTTTAAGAGATCTATTAGGGTGTTAGGATGCTTTCCTGATACGGTAATAGCAATGTCACCCACAAAGCCAATCACTCTGTAACATTCCGCTTTCAGATATCGCTAACAAGTTCCAAAGAAGGGGAGATAAGACACCGCCTTGCGGCATCTCTCTACTGATAGATCTTCTTGCAGAAAACCCGCCCAGCTTTGAATTAATAATAATCAATCTAGGTATGTAGCATTTGATTGATCAATTCTCCAAGTGAACCTTCTACATTCAGAGATGACAGTGCACACGCAATTGCAGATGTATTGAAATTGTTAAAATCATCCTGTTCAACAAGGCAGGCAACCATTGTATACTCTTTATGATGGAGAAAGTATTCGATGGTTTTTACTAGTATATGAAAAGCTGTTACCAACAATTTTCCCTTTTACAGTATGCGTGTTGAGCCGTAGATAAAAATTTAGTGTCAATGCTGGTTTTCGAGGATTGGCAGAATAATCTCGCTAGTCTTTTGGAATTCATCTGAGCCTGCTGATTTATATGGTTCGAAGCTATTTATTGCCTAGTGTAGATTTTCCTTATAATCAAACCTTGTGGATAAGTTAAGAAATTGTTAGACACACTATTGTGTGGCACTCAATTTGAGAGCTTCCTGGGAAATTGGTATCTAGAAACAGGTTGAGTAATTCTTCACAAGTGTTGGTCCATGAGCAACCAGTATCTTTCAAGCATCTTAGGTATCACTGGATAAGTTGAGAGGATTTTTCTTAATATAAATGCTTCGAAGGTTTCTTCTATGTTATTATAGAATCTTCTTCACGAGGATCTTCTGGGTTTTCTCAATTCTTTTTTTAAAAGATTAATTGTAAAAGTGCCAATCTGTCAAATTTCTAGTGCTTTATGGTCGATTAACCAGCTCTTTGTACAGCTTTTTATAATCTGTGAGGCTTTTTCTTCGTGGCTGAGGTAAACTCGTCGATGCCATGGGATCTTCCCAAAGAAGCAACAAACTTAGGTTTGGAGAGTCTAAGCTACGAATGAAATAACGTATTTTAATACTAATGAAGAAAGAAAGTAATTTCTGTTTAAGTGGAGTGATTGAATTAAATTCAATTAAATTCAATTAAAAGCTCAAGTGACCTCAACTCCAATATTCGTTTCGCCCAGATACGACAGTGGGCTCATCAGTTAGATGCTGCCGTACCCTTCTAAGACGCAAATATTGGTCGATGTTTACCGACTCTTATAAAATTTACAGCTTTAATAGACTGTGAATTTTATTTTTCTAGGGGAATTTGATTAAATTCAGACACCTAGAATAATAATGTCCGTGGTCAGACTATTAAATCAATGAAGAAAGAAAGTAATTTCTGTTTAAGTGGAGTGATTGAATTAAATTCAATTAAAAGCTCAAGTACCTGGGCGAAACGCACCTTAGAGTTGAGGTCACTTGAGCTTTTAATTGAATTTAATTCAATCACTCCACTTAAACAGAAATTACTTTCTTTCTTCATTGATTTAATAGTCTGACCACGGACATTATTATTCTAGGTGTCTGAATTTAATCAAATTCCCCTAGAAAAATAAAATTCACAGTCTATTAAAGCTGTAAATTTTATAAGAGTCGGTAAACATCGACCAATATTTGCGTCTTAGAAGGGTACGGCAGCATCTAACTGATGAGCCCACTGTCGTACCTGGGCGAAACGCACCTTGGAGTTGAGGTCACTTGAGCTTTTAATTGTATTTTAATACTGCTAAACGAAATTTTTGAAGACTAAAGGCCAAAAAAGCTATTTTGAATCAATACTGCTAAACTCTCAATCAATTTATTTCGTGGTTTTGTATAACACGGTATTTCATATAATGTTATTTATAGTATTACTTATTTTCTTAAAATAAATAACACATTATTTCATATAATACAATATTATAACTTTTAAGGTTTTCGCGGTTGTTTACAATAGGCATTTTAAACTTTTCGGATTAGCCGCGTTATAAATATTTAATATTCCCGGTGACCACGCTCGATGCAATTCGCAGCGAAACGTTCGGGGTAAGTACTGCATTGAACTCGCTAAATATTAAATATTTATAACGCGGCTAATCCGAAAAGTTTAATACAATATTCCAATAGGCCTAAATAACTAACACAGTATTTCATATAAAGTGTCCCCAGCACGCAACCTGGGGAATAAAACGGTCGGAAACTCTTTGCAGAGAACCTTGTCCAGCGCTATTCTTAAAGAAGAACACGAAGGAAAGAAACGGTCGGGATCCTTTTCGAAAGCCCTATGTCCCTAGCATGCAATCTAGGGAAATAAACGGGTGGAACTCTCGGAGGAGAACCTGTCCAATGAGCTACCTTGAAGAGAAACCCATAAAAAATAAACGGTGGGGAATTCTTATAGAAAACCCTCGACCCTAGCACGCAATTTAGGGAAAGAAACGGTTGGAACTCTAAAAAGAGAACCTGTCAAATGAGCTACCTTGAAAAGGAGATCAGATTAGTTAATAATATATATAATACTCCTAATAATAATAATTAAGCTTGCCCGTTGCCCCCCTCTAGCTAATATTCCTAATAATAATAAAGCTTGCCCTACTCTAGCTAAAACCCTAATATTGTATACAAAATTTAGATCAGCTTCACCATTACAGCGATGCCTCTCTGTCACTGAAACGCCTTATAAAAGGTTTTTGCTTGCGTGCGGCCCGATCTTAAACTCTCTATACACTAGATTGGTATCCCATACAGGACGAGAATGAAAGACAATTTTGTCATTTTCCCAACCTCGACTTATTAAATCTGCAGCTAAGAGTCAGTGTGAACTAAAAAACATAAATGACAAAATTGTATGTGATTCCAATTGAGTGGTAATCATATGACTCCGGGTGCACACTGGATGTGTAATATGATTATTCAATAAGGCGGTATGTAGGTGTCGTAACGTTTCACTCGAAAATACGATAAGGGGTAGGTATTGTAACGCTTCGTTACAAATCGGTTCGAGACCTGAGTTCCACCAGTGCACTGGAAGTTTCCGGAGAATTTATACAGACTTAGTAAGAAATAACCACTTTGATTGAAATTTGGATTTTTAACTTAACACGATGATAAAGTCAAATTTCTGATAGAGGCAGTTACTTTTTTACTACTTGTATTTCCGAACAAAATAATGTTCGCTTGTTCGCATGAATATTAGTTTTCACAACTCAATCATTTTTGTATATAGCCCAAAATAGAAATCTTCCTGGATAAAATAATTTGCAAAACACTATTTCCCGTACTATAGAGATGTGTTCACTTTCTTGGATGATTCAACAGAGAAAGAGAGTGAGATAGAGTACCAGCGAAGTATGGTGCGGGTGTACTAAGGACTAATGCCACATTTGATGATGCAAACTTCTTGCATTGCAAAATTGCATTTATGCATGGTTTGACAAAGAAGGCAGTGAATTCCCTATTGACTGGTGCAATATGCATCCCATAAAGGAGAGAAATGTACTTATTTGTGTCCGAAGCCAATAACAAGACTAAATGGATGTGAATCTAAGAGAAGAAAACTTGCTGCTCTATGGAGTTGAAGCCGAATACTTCAACCGCCAGCTCTTCAAATAACACACAGAGTGCCTTTATGTGTCAGTTGTACATACATGATCTCAACTGGCATCTTCCTGTAATGCATGTGCCTTTGAATAAACACTCCGATATGAAACTTCCTGTCTTCAGAGGATTGTTTGTTCCTTTGCAAATGATTGGCATGATTTGTATTTGTTTCTATCTTCAAATTTGTGGAATTCAGTTTTCGTATAATATAAGGTAGTCATAAATAAGAACTTCTTAAATGAAGCATCATAAGAAAATGTTGACAACGTGGAGATTACTTACACATAATAATTATTACCTTTTAATATTTAATCGAACTTTTTATTCTATCGGTCTGTTTTGTGCGAATATTTGTATAAATTTTCCTCGAATTGTTGCATTAGCTTCCAGGATTGCAAACTAAATAATGAACTTGAATGTTATTTGAATTATCTTATCGACCTGTTTTTGGATTTGATTTTGTCGTTGCCGGTCGAAGTAGAGTCCAGTGCAGATCATCAGTATTTTCCTTTTGAATAATTGTTCTTTCATAGATGTTATCGAGATTAAAAACCAGACTTGGTGGCAGGAAAGCTGCTTGTAGATTAGTGTCTTTGTTGGTTGGATTAGACCCAATCTGGTTGCAAACGGCTGAAGACCCAGATGGGCTTTTTCAGCACATTTTTTAAGTGCAGGTTGAACCTTTGCAACTCGTTGAAGTGGATTCCAAGGTACTTGAAGCTTTGGTGGATTCGTCAGGGAGTCTCAGGACCAAGTTTTTGCAAATGGGTCGGGTGCGAACTACGAATGTCTCTAGAAGTTGAAGGCTTCCTAAGGCTTACAAGTTTCAAATTGGAAGTGTTGATCCCGATGTTCTATTTCTGGTAGAATTGGAAGAGTCTATTGATGTGGGTTTCTACTTTTCGAACAGCGTTTAGTTGTGACACTGATGTGGCGTAGGTGAGTATACAAAAGTTTCTCGCATCCAATTGTCATCAAGTTGTAGAGGAAGGTGTCTAGTTAGTAGAAATAAATGCATCCGTTTGCCGATCCATATTTCTTTTTGATATTGAAGACCTATTGGCCTACAAAATCTGAATGAAGATGGTTTAGGATTTTGCTATAAAACTGAAATTTCTCCGTTTTCTATGGTACAAGCAAGTAAAAAACAAGTATTTGTCATCTACAGCTTCAGTTAAAAACTTCTGCTTAAATTGAGTGTGGCTTGAACCCCCGCATCGAACATTTTAAAAACAAAACAATTTCTGAGCATTCAATAACTTTTTTTCAGCAACTGACCTTTGGCTTTGTAAAATAAGAGTTCTCGTATGATGTAAATGTGATTGCAAAGGCACGTATGCTTCAGATTCTTTGACTTTTAGATCATTTGGGTACGAGTTTCGGTTTGCTGCTTTTTACTTGCGACTTATAGGTACTATAAGCCAAGTTATGCATTCGTAAAAAAATCAAACTCGAGATTTTGATCAAAGTTGACATTACCATGATAGCGAAGACTAAAAAAGTGGGTCTTGCAATGCTGTCTGTCTGTGATATCACTTTTAATTTTTCCCCCCCACATGCTTTTTACCATACGAATTTTTTTCGAAATTTTATAAATATTTTTTTTTTTTTTAAACTGTTCGACAGATTCAAAAAATAAAAATACAAACAAATTTCATTTAGTTAAACCTAGGTAATGGTTATAAAAAAATTTCCGAAAAAAGGTTATTGAGGGTACCCCCATGGAACCATTTTTTTTGTTTATGATTTTCTCGAAATTGGTACCACCCCAAAAACTTGAATGTATTTTACCAAAAATAAAGGTACTCACCATACAAATGTTAAAAAATGGTTTTCAAAAATCGTATTTTTCTCAAAAATGGCGGCGCCTAGAATTTTGATAAAATTTTTTTTCTTTCAATTAATTTTTACGATCTTAAATTTAATAAAAAAAATTTGAAATTAAGATATTACAGCTTGTACCTACCATAGAACCATTTTTTGAATTTTAAATTACTCATTATCGACAGAAAGGATTTCAATGAAATTTTTTATGTAGATGCTTCTAAAATGTTTGAAAAACATTGCATTTCAAAACTTAAAAAAAATATTTAAATAAAAAAAAAATCATTTAATGATTCAAGCAATAATAAAAACCTAAAGTTGACGCGCCAAATTTTTTTTAAAATGTTTTAAAAATTTTGTATATATGTAGTTTTTTTAAGAAACCACTACAACGATTTATAATTTTTGATCTTTCATAAATTCATATTTGCATAGCATTCTGTTTTTATCTCTTACTAGTAAAAGAGTTAAAAAAAATAAATTTTATCCTTATACTAGCTACACACGAGGCAACCGTTGCAGCAACACAGCCATATTGAAGCAACCGTTGCTTCGTGCGTAGCTATGTTGACAATTGATTTGGTATTGCTGCAACTGTTGCCAGAAATATCAAAAAGTTTTGATATTTTCGGTCGGTTGCTCCAACAGTACTGTGGTTGCGGCGACAGTTGCCACGTGTGTAGTGAACAAACGAAACACGTTGCTGCAACAGTTGCCTCGTGTGTAGCTAGCATTATGAACAGTTTTCTATAATAACATTCGTTTTCAAAATTCCTAGTCTATTACATAGAAGCAGGTTCGCGCGATTCTGTCGTGCATTTTATTTTATATAATATGCGCACTCAAGGGGTTATAAATATCCCTATAATGTTAAATACATTGCGAGCAATTGGGAAAGTAGGATAGGATTAGAAAGAAGATATTGATACACATTGGTTTTAAATGTCTGCACATTGCAATGAGTGGGAAATATTGAGCCGGGTAAAGCATTCCACATTCGGGTACTGCGGCTAAAAAAAAGAATCTCTGTACTTAACAGTATGTCCGAAATCGCGCTCAAGGGTAAGCTGGAAAACAACTAGTTATTTCACAAGAGCACTGTTTAGGAAAATAGTAGTAAAATAAATGATATCCATAAACCACTGCGGTGATGCTCGAGAGATTCAAATGTTTCCGTTATATTTGTATTACCTATCATTATTTTAAAAGTGGATTAAATTAAGTGGATTAGAAGTTTCAGACAAAAGATCTTTTATGAACATTAGAAAGAGTGTCGGAGACAAAACTGAGCTCTGTGGCACACCAACATTTATTTTATGATTTAAAACCATCAAATGCAAATTGTAATGAGCAGTTTGAAAGGTAGTTTCTAATCCAACGAAGAAGAGATTCATCAATACCAAATGCATGCATTTTCAATAAGAGAGCTTGATGCCAAACTCTATCAAATGTCTTTGAAATATCAAGTGCAATAAAATTACTTTCTCCAAAACGATTATAATAAATAGTCGAATGCGATTATTGTGTACTAATAATTCATTTATTTATATTATAGTAGAAGTATGGAAAGTGTAATTATGTGATATTAATGTAGAGCCAACGGTGGTTGCAATCCAACTGTCGATGTCATGCCATGTTATGTACAGATATAGATCATACGACTAGGTATGTACGCAAGTACATAAGAACATAGCACAAAAGAAGATTATGAAATATCATAACAACAGTGGTGATTAAAACGCTTCGGTCATACATAACACCCCTTAACACTCAGATGGATTATAAAAATCTGGTGGCCTTCTAGCACGTCCTGAGCGTCGTGGTGTTGATGTCGCTGAGTCTGCTTTAGGTTCTGAAGGAAATGCTGATGACGGAATATTGTTAGGTGATGACTGGAATGATGACTGAGGTGACGATTGGGATGATGATGCTTGAATTGACTGATATGCGGTATCTTCATTACAACTACCCTCGGCTGGAGAGACCTCTTCGTCACTCATTTTCGGTGGATTGAAATCTGCATCAACCCCAACATAACGGCTACGAATTTGATCAATGTGTCTTTTGATGATCCGGTTGTCATGCAATCGTACTGTATAGGAGACTGGACCTGACTGCGACTCAATGACTGCTTCAATCCATTTGGGTCCTGTAGAATAATTTCGAATCCAAACAAGGTCATCTTTGCGGAATTTTCGTGTGGCTTGAGGTTCATCCAAAGTTATAGAAAGTTCAGTGGGATGAATTTTATCGAAATATGTTTTTAGCTGGCGATTGAACATTAACTCCGCTGGTGACCGTCCTGTGGAGGTGTGTGGAATTATATGCTGATTAAATAGGAATCGAGATAATTTTAAATCCCAATCAACGTTATCTATTGTCTTCTTTAAGTAGTTTTTTGTAGTTTGTACCATTCGCTCGGCCTGCCCATTTGATGATGGATGGAAGGGAGCACAACGGATATGACGAACCAGGTTGCCATGAAGAAATGATTTGAATTCCTGTGATGTGAACGCCGTTCCATTGTCAGTCACAATGCTATCAGGAAGCCCATGTGTAGCGAACAGGGATCGCAATGGCTTAATAGCTGATTGTGATGACGTTGATTTAACCACAAACACTTCGAGCCACTTAGAGAATGAGTCGACGACAATAAGAAATAATTTACCTTGAAAAGGCCCGGCAAAATCAACGTGAAGTCGCGACCATGGCAGCTTTGTCGATTCCCAAAAATGAAGAGGTGCTTGCGCTTGTTCATGTCGAGTTTCCTGACAAGGCACACATCGCTTGACAACGCGTTCAATTTCGGATTCCATGTTGGGCCACCAGACGTAGCTCCGAGCCAATGCCTTCATTTTCACAATGCCTGGGTGTCCGGTATGTAAAGCTGTGAGAATCAATTCCCTGCTTTTAGGTGGAATCACGACACGATTTCCCCACAAGAGACATCCTTTTAAGGTTGTGATTTCGGTTCGTCTCGAATAGAATGGAAACAAATTGTTGGAGCGGTTGAGTGTTTTCGGCCAACCCCTTAATGCCCAGCTGAGTACCTTAGCGAGTTTAGGATCTTTTGCAGTTTGTAATGCAATTATCTTGGCATCAACTACTGGCTGATCGGTCATCTCTATCATCAGAAGCTCTTCTTTATTAGGTGCTGTTGAATCTTCGGAAACGGCTGGAAGGCGACTTAAACAATCTGCATTTCCCATTTTATTTCCGGAGCGATAGGTGGTATCATAATCATAAGCGTTGAGGAAAATACGCCTACGGATATCACTGCAGGAATCGGCTTTGTAGATCCAAATATACCTAGGAGTGGACGGTGATCAGTAACCAGCTCGAACTTCCTTCCGTGTAAATAATCATGAAATTTTTTAACTCCAGCTACCATAGCTACAGCCTCCCTGTCGATTTGTGCGTAGTTTCTTTCGGATTTTGACAAAGTCGGCGAATAAAACGCGATCGGTTTTTCCGTGCCGTCGTCTAAGCGATGGCTAAGGACTGCACCTATTCCATAGGGGGATGCATCGGAAACGACAACGAGAGGTAGTTTTTCGTCGAAATGCATCAAAACACGATCTGATACAACGAGGTTCTTTAAGCTATCGAACGCTTGCTGGTGTTCTGAGGTCCATGTCCATCTAGAATTTTTGTCGAGGAGACGATGCAGTGGTTCAGCTATAGTTGCCTTGTGTGGCAAGAACGAATGATAAAAATTCAGCAGGCCGAGAAACGCCTGCAACTGCTTTTTATCAGAAGGAGCTGGTGCGCTTTGAATGGCTTGGATTTTGCTTGTTGATGGCCGAATTCCAAGTGAGTCCAATTTGAAGCCAAGAAACTCGATCGCTGGGGAGCCAAAACAACACTTTTCCTTCTTAAGCCGAAAACCTGAGCTATCTAAACGGCTGAGAACTTGATGTAGACGATTAGCGAGTTCAGCCTCCGTCTTGCCCATCACAACGATGTCGTCGAAATACGGTAATACACCTGGAATATTTCAAAGAAGAGTTTCAATAACATTTTGAAAAAAACCTGGAGCCGACGAAATCCCAAACTGCAATCTCTTCACACGGAAAGCACCTTTATGAGTCACAATCGTTTGTAAAAGTGAAGATGCCTCATCCACTTCTAGCTGTTGGTATGCTTGAGTGAGATCCAGTTTTGCAAAAATGCTACCACCCTCAATGGACGACAATAGAGTGCTTATGGCTGGTATTTGGAAACAATGAGGCTTGAGTGCCTTGTTGAGGGTTGACTTGTAGTCACCACAGATCCGGATTGAACCGTCACTCTTTGGAACGGGTACGATGGGTGTAGCCCAGTCAGAGTATTCGACTCGTTCGAGAAACCCTTGAGTACACAGTCGATCCAGTTCCGCTTCCACAAGTCCCCTAGTTGCTATCGGAACCCGACGTGGAGGATGGCGAATTGGTGAAATTGAAGGATCGATTTGGAGTGTCACAGGATTTCCGGTAAAACGTCCAAGTTCCCTGGAAAACAAGTGCTGAAATTTTGAGAGAATGCTCTGGACAGATGAAACTTTTTTGATGCAGTTAACTCCCTGGATACTAATGCCAAGAGGAGCAAACCAATTACAGCCCATCACATTGGATCGATCACCTTCTACCACTATAATTGGAAGATCTGAAATCTTCTTCTCATTATAGGAGATGTTGACATCCACTATGCCCCTGATTGCAATTTGGTTCCGTTGAAAATCCATGAGCTGCAAATCACATTTATGCATGGTTGGCTTTGTAGCTGCCCACACATTATCAAAAGCTCGAGATGACATAATGGTATAGTTGGAGCCTGAATCGATCTCGAATTGACAAGGGTTATTATTGATGACGACTGTTGTTGATTTCTTCAGGTCGACTAACGGCAAAATTTGATTGATCGAGTGTGGCTTCGATCTTTTCCGTCTTTTCCGAAATCTTCTTTGGAGTTGAATTGGATATAGATGTTGCGTCACCTCGGCAGACACGTTGAAGGTGCCCCTTTGTTCCGCATGATGAACAAATTGTGTTCTGATAAGGACACTGGGTTCGTGGGTGTTGAGCTCCACAACCATTGCATGGGTTCACTTTACATTTATTCGAAGATTTATTACGAAACTGGGTTGAATTATTTTCACCTTTCGTGATGTTATGCACCTGGTCGGACTGTCGAATTTCCAAAACATTTTTAGAAGCAGCTTCGGCGGTGGTGGCACGGTCGATTACAATTTGTAGCTTCAGATCAGTTTCGGCGAGTAGATTCCGCTGTAGGGTTGCGTCACGTAGCCCACACACCAAGCGATCGCGCAGCATGCGGTCCAAAACATTACCAAATCTGCAATCGACTGCTAACTTCCGTAATGCAGCCAAGTATTCCGAGAATCCCTCGTCGGGATGCTGATCTCTCTTGTGGAATTTGAAATACGCAGCAATTTCCGATGGTCGAGGTGAAAAGTGATTAGTCAAAGTGGAGTTAATTTCATCAAGAGAAATTTCACTCACCTGCTTAGGCGAAACCAATGACGTCAGGAGGTCATAGAGCTGAGCGCCTGCTAAAGTCAAAAACGTGGCTTTCTGACGAACATCCCCCTGTACGTCATTGGCTAATAAATACAGCTCAAATCGGGAGTAGTATGTAGACCAGTTCTCAGGATGAGTGAGATCAAATGACTCCAAGTTTCCTACGTTTGACATGATGCGCTGAATTTTATTACCAGAGGTTTCAGGTGACTTCTCGATTGTGGTTTCGTCCTCAGTCTTTGTTATTTGATATGCACGTAGATTAAAAAACTATTTTTTTTTTTTTTTCAATTCCGACTGCGCCAATATAATAAATAGTCGAATGCGATTATTGTGTACTAATAATTCATTTATTTATATTATAGTAGAAGTATGGAAAGTGTAATTATGTGATATTAATGTAGAGCCAACGGTGGTTGCAATCCAACTGTCGATGTCATGCCATGTTATGTACAGCTGCAGTATAGATCATACGACTAGGTATGTACGCAAGTACATAAGAACATAGCACAAAAGAAGATTATGAAATATCATAACAACAGTGGTGATTAAAACGCTTCGGTCATACATAACAACGATGTAAAGACTTGTTTCACTATTCGGTGAGATACATCATTCAGCTTTTGTTCCTCAAGATGTTCTGTTTTGTTCCTGCAAATTGATCAGCGTTTCCATGACCTTGGAAAGAAGACAAGTAAGTGCAATTTTGACGATAGTAAGAGGGGAGGAGGAATCGACTTTTTCAGGAACAGGCTGGACAAATTCTACACAAAAATATGGAAAACGCGCATTAGACTTATTGGAGAAAAAAGTTATTTTATAAAATGCGCAAGTTACTTTTACTTCTGCCTTCAGTTTTGTGTTAAGAACATTCTAATGAGAGTCATAAGTTTAAAAAGTGAAATTCGTATTTTCATGTCAATTGATATTTTTTCTATAACAAAACCTTCTAATTGAACTTCCATTACTCACTTTCTTACTTACTTAAGGTGGCGCTACAGTCTGGGGTGGAACAGGGCCTCAACTAACAAGATTCTCCAGCTAGCTCGGTGCTCGGTCGCTAGTTAGCTGTTTACAGTTTCGCAAGTCAAGTTAGTTGAGGTCCTCTCCCACTCTTGTGCGCCATCTGATTCGAGGTCTTCTTCTGCTGCCCCGTCCCTCGAGGTTGGATTTGAAGATCTTTACGGGTCGGAGCATTCGAGTTCATTAGCTCTACGTGACCTAGCCATCTAAGTTGTTATACTTTGATTCGTTTGACTAGGTCAGTTTCGCTGTGCAGCTCGTACAGTTAATGGTTATATCTTCTCCTCCACTCCCCGTCTATGCAGACGGGACCAAAGATCACACGAAGAATTTTACTCTCGAACATCCTAAAGCGCTCTCATCCACTTTGGACAAAGACCAACTATCTCTCCTAAATGTGCAACTATAAATCTTATAACTCAGTTATATTAACTCTGCTTACCTTGGTTTATAGCTGATAATATTTAATTAACGCAATATTTAATTAAAAAACGCAACATGAGTTTTCTAGAAAACCAGCAGCATTTCTAAATTTTGTTTAGATATCTCCTCTTATTACTCAAAAACTCGACAGTATGTTAAATTTCCAGTTTCTAAGTCAACTGGAACTGGTAACCGCCGGAAATGGATTAAGATCAAATCACAAAGCTGAAAATATTTTACAAGAAATCCTTATTTTGATTCCATGGTTATATACTCGTTCCAAGGTTTTAATATCACGGCAACCTCGTAAACAAAAGTTACATGCAAAGCAGCTATTCTTAAGGTAAATTTTAATAACGGAATATCCTTGGACATTAAATAAATCTCCTTAATCCCGAGATACACCGGAAATCGTCTGCCATTTAATTCCGATTTGAAAACAGATCTTATCACACTCCGACCCTATGGTATTTTCTACTTACACAACTTTACTTTGTCTTCCTTTGACTACCTGCACCTCACTTTACGTAGCATGAAAAAAAAATAGAAACAAATGAGAAAATAGTAGCAAATCAGAATAGAAGTTAAGCTACTTAATAAAAACGAAATAAAATACAACAACAAAAAAACAAGATAAAAACAACTATAACACAGACAGAAACAACTAAAAAGAAAATTATTATCAATTTTGGTTTCTGTGAAGTCCATTAAATCCGATTCACCAAAATTCAGTTCCAGCTGCCGTGGGGGAAGCCCTAAAGTGGCAGCTAGCATTCTTTATGATTTTTTCATTACTTTTATTACCAAAACGTGCAAAGCAGATTTTTTTCCTCCTTTTCGGTACACGATATTCATTTGACCGAAAGCATCCGAAAAATATCATAAAAGAGAGTATAGCCATCATAATTTTAAATCCTCTACAATCCCATACCTCAGCCGTGTCATCGTCCTTGCGGATGTCTTCCTCACGCTCAAATGGGTAAGCTCTTAGACGGACGCACAAGGAAGTACATAGAAGACCAAAACCCACCTGAAAAGCCAAAGGTGGAATGGACTTTTTTTTGTTCTTCTTACCTGCCCGAAGGGATGGGTGATGTGATGAGGCAATTTATGTCCAAGGTGCTCAATAATAATTTTGTATAATAGCCTGAGGTGGAAAAAGTAGGTTGCACAAGCAAGGAGACTGGTTATGGTTTTATTTATAAAATTAAAATTTTATTTTAGGAAAACTTATTAAATGTCATTGACAATATGTAATTGAATTATTCAAGACAGTACTTACTTACTTACTTACGGTGGACCAGGGCCTCAACCAACAAGCTTCTCCAGCTAGCTCGGTCCCTAGCTAGCTGTCTCCAGTTTCGCACACCAAGTTGGTTGAGGTCCTCTCCCACTTGTATGCGCCACCTGAGTCGCGGTCTTCCTCTACTGCGCCGTCCCTCGGGGTTGGATTCGAAGACTTTCCGGGCCGGAGCATTCGGGTCCATTCGCTCTACATGACCAAGCCATCTCAGTCGTTGGACTTTGATTCGTTTGACTAGGTCAGTTATATCTTCTCCTCCACTCCCCGTCTATGCAGACGGGACCAAAGATCACCCGAAGAATTTTCCTCTCAAACATCCTAAAGCGCTCTCATCCACTTTCGACAAAGTCCATGTCTCTGCGCCATAGACAAGGACCGGGATGATCAGGGTCTTATATAGGGACACTTTAGTTGCTCGAGAGAGGACTTTGCTACTAAATTGCCTTCTTAGTCCAAAGAAACAGCGATTGGCAAGAGTTATTATCCTTTTAATTCCACCGCTGGTGTTATTGTCTGAATTTATAGCGGCGCCTAGGTATATAAAGTCCTTAACTACCTCAAAGTTATAACTGTCTATAATGATGTTTTGTCCAAGACGTCGGTGTTGTGTGCCCTTTCTTGATGACAGCATATAATTGGTCTTGCCCTCATTTACCGCTAAACCCATCTTCTTCGCTTCCGTCTCAATGCTCACAAATGCGCCACTGACATCACGCTTTGTTCTTCCAATAATGTCAATATCATCGGCGTATCCGAGTAACTGGACGGACTTTTGAAAGATTGTGCCTCTTGTGTTGGCGCGTGAGTTTTGCACTATTTTTTCAAGAACGATGTTGAAGAAATCGCACGACGGAGCATCGCCTTGTCTAAAACCTTTTTTGACATCAAATGCATCGTTTAGATCTTTTCCGACCTTCATGGAGCAGCGTGAATTCTCCATCGTCATCCTGCACAAGCGGACAAGTTTGTCAGGGATGCCAAAACTAGACATTGCTCTATATAGTTCGCTCCTATAGATGCTATCGTAAGCGGCTTTGAAATAGATGAAAAGGTGGTAGGTGTCTATCTGTAGCTCCTGGGTTTTTTCCAAGATCTGCCGTAATGTGAATATCTGATCGATGGTGGACTTTCCAGGTCTAAAGCCGCACTGATATGGACCTATCAGGTTGTTGACGAAAGGCTTTAGACGTTCACATAATACGGCAGAAGGAATCTTATACGCGATGTTCAGGAGATTTATGCCTCTGTAGTTGGCGCAGTTCAAAGGGTCTCCTTTCTTGAGGATCGGACAAACAATGCTGAGATTCCATTCATCGGGCATGCTTTCTTCCGACCATATTTTGCAGATGAGTTGGTGCAAGCTCTCAACCAAGTCATCGCCTGCCGCTTTGAATAGTTCGGCAGCAAGGCCGTCAGCTCCAGCGGTATTTAACTTGAAATAAAGTTACATATTTTTGGGTGTTGCTTGACTTCTCCGAGGTTTTGGAAATAGTCAATTATTTTCACTGATATAAAAGCCTTTAAGTAATACTTACAATTTTAAATCTGTTGCTACCCAATTTGTTCTATTCCTGCTTAACAAACTTATCCCAAAAAAAAATATTTTTTTGCATCCTTCAAGAGTCTATTTTTGCTCCCCTATTATTTTCAATGTCTAAATGGAAGCTAAGAACTGTTCATTCCACTTCCTTCAATTTACTCGTATATTTATAGATTGTTCTTTCAGGCCAATTGAGGACGGTGCTTTATGTGCTAGTAAAGACTAAAATAGAACTACGAGTAAAACATTTGATATTGAAAGGAAAAAAATTGATTTTGTTATTTTCCTTCGACAACAGATATTCTTGGAGGATTTGTCACTTGCAGAGAGGCAGTTACCAGTTACTCTAAAACTACCTTTGAAGAAGAATATAAAAATATTTGATTCCTACTTTTATTTTGTATATAAAACTTACAAACTACATAAAACTACACTTAATCCAATTAAAAGAAAATGCACGACTGGATCGCTCGAACTTGCTCTTGTATAATAGTCCAAGGCTTGTAAAAACGAATGTTTTTAAAGAAAACTCTTTTAGCAGTAAAAGAATGCCATGTGATTTCTTAAGGATATACGAATTTATTCAAGAACAAAATTAAAGTAATTGTAGCGGTTTCTTAAAAAATAAGGTTTTATATAAAAAATTTAAAAAAAAAAAAACACATTTTGGTACTCCAACTTTAAGTTTATATTATTGTACGGATAAAAAATTGAATCTAAAAAAAGATATTGACCCGCTTTTAAGATATCGAATTTTCAAAAAAAAAAATTAATTTTTTAAAAAATCCGAAAATTATTTTTATTTTTTTCAAAATTTGATTTTTTAAACTTTAATCAAGCCTCTGTATAAAAAAATATTATTAAAATCCGACAAGCCGATAATGAGAAATTCAAAATTAGAAAAAATAGTTCTATGGTAGGTACAGTAGCACATAGGTCGATTTGTTATAATTAGCCGGCCAAAATTTTCAAAGTAACGGTACAAAAAAAAAAAAAAAACAATTATATAGCTAATGGACCAAGCTAGCAACAATAATGTACTAACTAAAATCCTGAATTCGTCAACTGGTGGGTGCGCATGCGCAAGTAGTTTGAACTTAACCTTCTCATAAACTGCACTTCTTGATATCAGATGCGTACTCTGTCTTAAGTAAAACGAATTAAAATTGTACATTATCCATCTAATTTTGTGAAGTGATTGTGATCAATTCAAATAATTCGGGTAAGAATTAATGTTTCTTCATATTTTTTTATAAGTTAAAACGGTTTTTTATAATATACGTATCATTATAAAGTAAAGGCCATTTTTTATGAAATTTATTTTTTTTTATATTCCTTGGACTTTTTTTAAAACATAATTGCGCCATATTGAGCAAAAATAATTCTGGTATTGTATACAATATATATTAGGTTAAGTAATGACGAAAAATTGGTGCAGATAGCTGCGGATGACAAAGTTATTGAGGTTTTAGTTGATTAAGTCATAATAAAAAATATCAACATTTTTTTAAAAACGTATTAAATTGCGATTATCTTTACTTCCAGGTGTATCTTATACCTCAGGTACTAAAATAGTGACCCATAGATATCTTTATGCCCAAACTCAAAAGCAAGATTTGCCTAATTTGGATGAAAAGCTTAAATATCTTCAAAAACAGTTGTTGTCCTTCTGTGAGGATTCGTTAGACAGTTTAGCACTTCCAAACAAAGATTTGTGCAGTTTAAATGATCCATAGAAAAAAGGTCTAAAGCCCAAAGAAAAGAAGCAGTGTCTCTAAAAAAACAATGAACCTTTATTAGAAGGAACCTTCCAAATTCAAGGAAATAAAAATTTATATATTTCCACATGTCTTCAAGATGACGATGATCGATGGCAAGATGTGTAACTCTGCAACCGAGACGAAATCAACAAGTCGCTGTCGCTGCTATATATATGCGAATCAACATCTACAGTCTTTAAAAATCTTACCAAAAAGTTTAATACAAGTTTTAAGGCTATCGAATTCGAATTTTTGAAAGATTCTTGGATCTGTCGCATAAATTACCAGTCAAAAAATACAGAAAAAAAAGAACAGACGAAGATTAAAAAATTAAAAATTTTAGAAGTGCAAAAAAAAAACATACTCAGGAAAGATTTCGAAAAGAAACTGGATTGTTAATCGACATGGCAAGAGCTTATTTCGGTAACACCAATAATTGCAACAAGCAGAATTAAATTAAATTGAATTTGATGGTGCAACAGCTCGGATTGAACCAGGACCTAGTGACTTACAACTCTCAACCATTCCTGTGTACGTGTTACCAGGGAACGGAGGGGACCTACAATTTTCTGCCGATTCCGAACGGCTAATGAGCAGCACTTTCCATGATAAGAGATACTCTTGGAGAATTTGTCAATTCCTGGCAAGAGACAGTACACCCCTGAAAAAAACTTTCTAGCAACGGCTGAGAATCGAACTCGAGAACTTCCGCATGACAGCCCAACGCACTAACCATTATGCCAAGGGGTACTACAAGGGGCAACAAGCAGAATGTTCTTTGAAAATCCTGAATTAGCTGCTGATATAACAAAATTTTGAATTATTATATATATACTAGCCGACCCAGCTCTCGAAATTCGAGTGCCGATTTATTTATTTAATTCATTATCATTCAATAAAAGACAGAGAATTCCTGATTTTTTTAAATTGTTGAATGCAATGAGAAGTACCTACTAAGCACTCAATCCTGGAGTCCAAAGGAAAACAGTTGATGGTAAACAAAATTTCAAACCTAACACATTTCTGACACATTGCAGATTTTTGACACGTTGCAGATTGGTTGTTGATGTTGTAGGCCGCTAAAACAATTGTTGGGTTGAGATGATGTTATTTTATGTATCAGAATCCAGTATGTTTAATGTGGATTTTTGGACGTTTCTTAATCCATCGACATCGTAGCCATCCTTTGCTGGAATTTGACAGTTTATGGCTTGACGAATAGAGGACGAATTCAATTATGACGTTCAAAGTGTATTTCGTACAAAATGTCAGCCGAAAGCCCTAAAATTGCTCTTTTCCGGAGCAAAAAATAAAATACCTTTTTTTTGGATATTTATAGACGTTTTTTAATCCATCGAAATCTTAGCCATCTTTTGATGGAATTTGACAGCTTATGACTTGACGAATAGAGGACGAATTCAGTTATGACGTACAAAGTGTATTTCGTACAAAATGTTAGCCGAAAGCCCTAAAATTGCTCTTTTCCGGAGTAACAAATAAAATACCTTTTTTTTTTGGATATTTATAGACGTTTTTAAATCCATCGAAATCTTAGCCATCCTTTGATGGAATTTGACAGCTTATGACTTGACGAATAAAGGACGAATTCAGTTATGACGTACAAAGTGTATTTCGTACAAAATGTTAGCCGAAAGCCCTAAAAGTGCTCTTTTCCGGAGTAACAAATAAAATACCTTTTTTTTGGATATTTATAGACGTTTTTAAATCCATCGAAATCTTAGCCATCCTTTGATGGAATTTGACAGTTTATGACTTGACGAATAGAGGACGAATTCAATTATGACGCACAAAGTGTATTTCGTACAAAATGTCAGCCGAAAACTTTTTTGATACTTTTTAATCCATGTACGAAGTAGGCATCATTCGATGTTATTTGGCAATTTATGGCTTACAATAATAGAATATTTTGTGAGAACTATCAAAGCCATAAGTCAATCTTATCATCGAAATCGAAATTAAAATCGAATAGAAACAGTATTGAATCATTTCAGTGAAATGAAAATGATCGAATGATCGGTTGGTTGAAATGATCGGATCATTTTCGTAATCGATTGTTGAACGATTCAATCATTTGAAATGAACGATTTACTCAGCTCTAATTCGAATTTGATATTTTGTTTGTTTGTTAACGTATTTGAGAATATTAACGCATTCTTGTCAAACCAGGGGGATATTTTATTTTCAGGGAAGATTTGAAAACAGTAACGCATAGAAAAAAGCTAGAACTACATGCTCTCTTTTTCCAACTCATTTCAAATTTCTATCTTCCATCTCGAAAAACACAAAAAGTAAAAGTTGAAATGGTTCTAAATTTCAATTTTTCACTTTTTGAAAACACTAAGGCTAGGCGCGCACATTCAATTTTTAGTTTCGCAACTGCTTGGTTCGAGCAACTAAACAGAGCACGAGCATGTCGAACATGCTCTGAATTTTCTCCGAATCGAGTGTGTTCTAAGAGCTCTGAATTATTTTATAAACACAACACACGCGAGTTTTTGAGTTTTTTTCCTGTCTGTCAGAATGATTTCAGCATTTAACTCTCTCTGCTCAGCTATTTTATACCGAGCTCATAGAGTGCGCTCTGAACAATCTCTGAACACGCTCTAAACGAAAAAAGAAACACAAATTTGAACTGTTATACACCCTGAGCTAAAAAAGAAACACAATTTTTTGTTTGACAGTTCAGGTTCTACTCTGAACTAAAAAAGAAAAACACCCAAAGAGTGAAAAGTGAACAAAATGTGCTGTATTTTTCCAAACAACAACAAAAGCAAATGTTATAATGGTTCTAACTTTTCCTAAACTTAAACCACAGATAATTATATAATGTATGACAGTAGCTGTATGACAGTATAGTGTAAATGTATGCTCTATTCAGTATCAGATGTCGCTAGTCAATAATTATCTGTGCTAAAACTGTTTGCTCTATTCAGCAACAGACAACAGATGTCCGAGCATTTTTTTGCAATTTTTATTTGTTGTTTTAAACAATTTCTGTGTAGTATATTTAAATAATTTTGGCATTGTGCACATCTATGCAAAAAATGCTTTCGTTTAATATGTAATTTATGCCCCTTCGGTTTTTGTGGGCCGCGTAAAGTGTACCACAAAAAAACATGTTTGCCGTTTTATTATATGATGTAGATCGAAGGAAACTATCTCAAGTGGTCATAAAATAGACATTCGAAACTGCGGAATTGTATGTCGACCTACATATATGCATGACATCCAATGAGTCCTACCATACATAAAATATTAATTCATGGTTCGGCTATAATTGAAAATACCATATTACCCATAGGACAGTTATCATAAGAGGCAGCTGAAGCGAGGAATAAGCACTTTCGCTTATACCGACAAAACTACATGAAAAAATTCTCGGAAGTGGAATATAATCTTGATATATGTATGTATTGTCAAAACGACTTTTCTCTTACGCGATACGGGCCCAGATCATTTTCTTAGCAGAATGAAGCAAACAAAAAAAAAATTATCAAATCAAAATCATGTTGGCCTGAAAAACTCCAAATGCTACTTCCGGCTGACCCTAACAATAAATCCGATATTTCAGACTCTGATCAATATTCTTAACTAAATGAATACAAATGTTTAAAATTTATTTTTTTGTTCCTTAATATCACTATGAAAAATAAATTGTTGTTATTTTTTAAATTTGTTTCTCTTATTTCACTTTTCGATGGGAAATAGTTATTTATTTTACAGAAGGTAATAGTTTCCATTCAAAATATATGATTTAAAGTAAAAATACACTATAAAATAATTTTTAGCCGCAAATCCTTTAAATCGACCTATGTGAGTCGGTAATATCTTTATTTTAAAATTTGTTTTTTTTTTTAACAATAGATTGTAAAAATTAATCGTGAGAAAAAAATGTATCATAATACTAGGCGCGGTTTTCATGAAAAATACGATTTTCGGGTAACATTAATAAAGGAGATAAAATAAAAATTCTTTTTCAAATCTTGTAGATTGTAACAAAAAACTTTTAATTATTAAGTATTAAAAAAATCGAGGAAGTGGTTTTCTAAATACTGAGTTTTGAAAAAAAAAAATTGGAAAAATGTTTTGAAAATTTGATTACACAATAATATTCAAACTTTCTTAGCATAAGAAAAAATTATCAAAATCAGTCAAAATCTCGAGTTCGTTTTTACGATTTTTACGATAGCACCTACAAGTCGCAAGAAAAAAAATAAGAACTTATAATATAGAACAACACTCAACAGCAAGCATTTCTAATTTAATCTTTTTTGATTACGATATAAACATATGAACATAGGTACTAAAGGGTTCTTAAATTGGCGCGACCTGTGCCGGCCATTTTGTTTCGGTGACGTCTGTCAAATTTGTTGTTTATTATTCAGTTATGAATGCCAAATTACCATGCCAAATAACACGATTGAATAGCAGTTCCAAATGATAAAACTTTTATAAGACACTCATAAAATGAGTTTTCGTGGAACAAATGTTGTGCTGCACATTGTACGGTAAATGTGTTGGCCCTTCACAGTCGACTCTTCAACGTTTGGTGGCAAAATTTTAGATTATTGAAGGAGACAACATTAAAAGAAAAGTTGAAACCTAGCCGAGAGGACAAGAATTCGGCCTTTTACAGACTTCAACTTGTCTTATAAAATTAGGACTACATCCCAGTGGCGTAGCGTAGGGGGGGCGAGGGGGGCGGTCCGCTTCGGGCGGCAGGCCTAGGGGGCGGCAAAATGTCGCCGGTGATACGGGTAGAGTAGAAATCATATGTTTCATGACAGATCGTTTGACAAGTCAACAAACAACAATGATGTTAATTTGAAATTTGCCACCATATCTGTGGTTCGTCGTTGACCGCTTTCGTGAATTCGTAGACGGTGAGTAGGGCCGTAAAAGTGCATTCCGTATTGTCGCGCTGATCGCGAAACTAAAACAAAACGTTCCGAAACTCTCGCGAAACTGAAAGGTAGTGTTCCGAAACATATGATATGCATATGCGAGATATGATAAGATAACTAGGATTCGACGGAAACGTTATTCTAGTCTCAGCCAGCTCAATGTTTTTGCTCCCTCCCGCATCACAGAAAGTTATTTCGATTGTGTTGTTTATAGTTTAAATACTGTTGAATCTTCTAAAACTAAACACTTAGTACTTCACTCAACCTTTGAACTAGTTTTTGAAAATGAAAAGAGTTAAAGGAAGCGGCGAGGAATACCGCAAGAAAAAGGCTAAGAAAGAAGCAGACGCGAAGACGCGAAATATTTCAGTTCTAGTTCTGGTTCAAAAGCTACGTTAACGTCTTCGGCGGCATCCAGCAGCAGCGGAAGTGATTCCAATGTAAGTAAGATTCCTCCATCTACAATCGTGAGTGGCCTAGAATTGTCCTCCGGCCAATATTCATGGGAATGCATAACTTATTTTACGGGCAGAAGAAGAAGACGTGCCTGCCGTCGAAATTGGAAGTCGTTCTGGTCCCACCACAGAGCAGGGTCAAGACGAAGTCGACTCACCAGAAGTATCTCAAGTATCTAGTCACAAGCCTGCGGAAAAAGTGAACCTCGTGAAGCTGTAAAGACGCCTTAAAATAAGTTTGTGGAAGTTCTTGAGGTACTGAAAGAATTGACGGATCGGTAGCCAGTCTTCTTCTGACAGTCATGCAGTCATTCAACTTCCTCACTTTTCTTGGCTTTTGAGCTGCAGAGCTACCTGAAGAAGATGACGCACAGATTTACCTGCAGCAATGTGGACTGAGTGTGGATAAGTGTGCTCAGAAACTCTGCGTTTTAAAAGCTCTCCTGGTGGAGAGCAGAGACCGTTTCGTCCAAGCCGCAATCGACTTTTCAAAGACTTTTTGAAAAAAAACTCGGAATCGATCTCAAAACGAGTACAATTCGCAGGAAAAAACGCATGCATGGAGATGAATCCGCAGATGCAGCTTTGTCTCACGAGCCTCATTCGTAAGGCTCGTAAAATCCGTTTATGAAACCGCTAATTCTATTTAACTTTCAATAAAAGATACTTCATTGCCTGTGAAATGATGTCTCGAAATTTAATTTTAATTTAGTATTGAATGGGGGCGGCAAAATGGGTCTCCCGCCCCGGACGCTACGCCACTGCTACATCCATACAAGATCCAACTCGGACCGTTTGGAAAAGACCTGAAATTTAAACGAAAGATCGCCTTGAGCGACGATTAGAATTTTTGGATGAATGGCTGGGTGTTGACAAGCAAAATTGCCGTAAATAGGACGACTCAATTTACACAGAGTTCACTTAGGTGGCAATGCTACCTCAGAAAGTTACCGTTTGGTGTGGATTTTGGGTCAGCGAATCGTTTCATACTTTTTCCAAAAATGAAAGAAAATATTTTTGTTCTCAAAAACTATTCCACAGATTTTTTCAAAAAGAATTACCCCAGCAAACTGTTGGTACTTTGCTTAAGCAAAAAATACATGGGTTCATGCGAAGGATTTACAGCGCACGCTCTACAAAACCCATGTATTGCCATTCCTGGTTAACGATGACAAAGGTTTGAAGGAAAGTAGGAAGGGAAGAATTCCCTTTAGAGAATATTTGGACCAGTACACATCTAGGAGGGCGAATAGAATAGGAGGTACAACCGCGAACTCTATAAGATGAACGAAGATATCAATCTTGTTCAGAAAAACATAAAAAGTCAATACAATTTGACGAGGAAATGACCGTCGAACTTCCTAGTTGAATACCAAGTCATAGCGGATGTTAGAGCACTTGACTTCGATGGCTGGAAGCAGTGTGCTTGAGATTCCGGAGACCCTTCATGCATCGAGAGCCAGTTAAGTGAGTAAGTACAGTTTTCCTAAGAAATAGCAAATTCTGGCATTGGGATTATGCATTTGTACTACAATTTAAAATTTAAAGTTCTGTTTCTAAATCCAGAACCTAGTGACTTACAACTCTCAACCAGGGACCTCAACCTGTGTCAGATTTGTAACAAGTCGGATTTGTCTTCTTGTACACACTGTCGGATTGAAGCAATTTCCACTCAATCTACAACAGAACCCACAGTACATTTCAAATGAAAATTTGTTGCCTAGCATGAAGAAAGATTAATAGATTGTCATGTCTGAGGTGAACAACATCCCTGCGTTGTTCGTGCGAAGGATGCCCGGGGCAAGTTTTTTTTTTTATTATTATTGACCACATTTCAGCCAACTTGTCTTGTCTGCCAAGAGAGCAAGCGAATCTAAAATTCATTTTGCTTTTGATGAATAGAGGTGATTTTTTATGTTTTTTTTTTTTTTTTTTTTTTTCTTGTTCATTCATTCCAATTCCACTCCGCTTTTACCTTTTTCGTGTTAGTTTTTTTTTTTTTTTTGAAATTGCCAAATGCTGTGGAAGAAGTTTCTTTGATAAGTTGATGACAATGGAGGGAAGATTAATTTATTGGTCCATGACGAACGTCACTTCTTTATACTTAGCTATAGTCCGTAAATGAAAATCTTTGAAACGGATATCCGACTTTTTGGATTTTCTTTTGATTTCTATTCGAGTTTTGTTTTCTTTTTTGTGTATGTGTTTAAAATAATAAAAGAACATCAAATATTTTATCGAAATATTTTTTTCTTTCTTTTGAGTGTTTCGAGTGTCAGACAACAGTTTTATAGGGTTTCTTCCATTGTTGTAACCTTTAGGCAATGTTTTGTTAAAAAAAAAAACAAACTTCAAAAGAAAACAAGTTCTTAAAAGGAGTGGAGTTTATATGATCTTTAAAATTGAGTCACGAAATAAATATTTTTTGTTTTGTTTTTTCCGTAGATAAATATCATTCTTAACCAATTGTTCCTAAATGTGTTTACCTTTGTTAAAGTTATATACATTCATACTTACATACATACAATCCATCAAAAGTTAAATTTGAATTCATTGTTTTCTTTTTGTTTTAAGGCATCCATTTAGTATCCTGCTGAGTATGAGGTATTTCAATTTAATGCGGGTAGATATAATTTTTTTTTATTTCATTTAAAAATTAAAATATTGATTTTGTACGACTTTGTGAAATTTCATACTTTTTTTCTGAAAATTATTTTTTTTCACCGGCTGAAAAAAGTTTCTTTTTGGGCGCGGGGCAGTCCGGACTACATACAATACTTATTATTTATTCGTATTAAGGTAGGTGATATAAAATACTGTTTTGTTTTGAAACTGTTATAAGTAGGTTTGTTTGGGATCCTAAATTTATTAGGTCTAAATAAAACCATTTGTTTTAGAAATTCATCTTCTTCTTAACTTAACTTCGAAGTCATATAATTCACTAACCATGATGTTAAACTAAGGAAAGATTCTTTAGTATAGTTTACTTAATAAACAGCCTGGTGCACACTAACTTACTCTTATGTTCAAAAGGCTTACAATTTTAAAAATGTTCTATAAAAAAACAAGGGTCTTATAAGAAAAATACAGTGACGAGCAAAAATGTTTTAACTCATTCGAAATTCGAATTAAAATTAAGAATTAAAATTCAAATTCAGAAAAAAATAAAATGCACGACTGGGTCGCACGAACTTGCTCGTATGTAAAAGACTAAGAATTTCAAAAATGAATGTTATTAGAGAAACTGTTCATAAGCATAAAATTCAGTTTTTAAATAACTAAAAATAACTTCTTTAGTAGTTAAAGGTAAGAATAGGATGCCATGTGATTCAAGCAAATATAGATTTATGCAAGAACAAAAATTATAAGTCTTTGTAGTGGTTTCTTAAAAAATAAGGTTTTAAGAAAATTTTAAAACATTTTTAAGAAAAAATGTTGGTACGCCAATTTGAAGTTTTTATTATTGTATGGATAAAAATTAAATTTACAAAAAAAGTATTGAGCCGTTTTCAAGATATTGAATTTTCAAAAAACAAAAAATTGATTTTTATTTTTTCAAAATTAAAAAAATATTTCTCTTAAAGTTTTGAAATGCAATGTTTTTTAAACTTTGTAGAAGCTTCTCTCTACAAAATTTCATTAAAATCCGTTTGCTGATAATGAGAAATTCAAAATTTAAAAAAATCGTTCTATGGTAGCTACAGTCAGTAATATCTTGTTTTCAAATTTTTTTTAATAAATTACAGATATTAAGAACTAATAGAAAGAAAAAAAAATTAAGCAAAATTCTAGGAACCGTTTTCGAGAAAAATACGATTTTCGAAAACCAATTTTTAACATTTGTATGGAGGGTACCGTTATTTTTAGGTAAAATGAATTTAGTTTTCTCATATATTGTAGATTATTTTTCCAAACTTTTAGTTATCAAGTTTTGAAAAAATTGAGCATGGGGTTTTCGAAATATTGAGTTTTAAAAAAAAAATTTTGAAAGTTTTTTTAAAAATCCAATTTTTTTTTTTTGAAAAATTTGAATACACAATAATATTTTGACTTCTGGGAAGCTTTAGCATAAGAAAAATGGTCAAAATCCGTGGTACCGTTTTTGAGAAAATCAAAAAAATGGTCCCAAGGGGTTTACCAAAACTACTCATTGCTTGGAAAATTTTTTTTCAACCATTAACTAGGTTTAACTAAATTAAATATTTTGAATTTTTTTTTAAAAAATCGTTGGGACAGTTTTTGAGAAAAAAAAATATTTTGCAAAAAAGTTGTTGAACGTGTAATTTTTTCTACAAAAGTTGTAAATTATCTCGGGAAATATCAAAAAACCTAAATATTTTAAAAACAGTGCTTGACATTAATATAAAAAGGAAAAAAATTGAAGTGCATATAATAAAATAAAGTACACGACTGGGTCGCACGAACTTGTTCTTATGTAAAAAACTCAGAATTTCAGAAATGAATGTTATTAGAAAAAAACAATGTTCACAAACATAAAATTAGTTTTTTAAATGACTAAAACAACTTCTTTAGTAGTCGCAATTAAAAACGGAATGTCATATGATTCAAGCAAATATTTGATTATGCATAAGTCGTTGTATTGAATTCTTAAGAAAATAAGCTTTTATATATAAATTTTTAAAACATTTAAAAAAAAATTTGGTACACCAACTTTAAGTTTTTAATATTGTACGAATAAAAATTTAATTCCCAAAATAAATACTGAGCCGTTTTTTAGATATCGAATTTTCCAAAATAAATGATTTTTTTTTCGAAAAATTCAAAAAAATTTGTTTTGTTTTTAAGTTTTGAAATGCAATGTTTTTCAAGCTTTGATAAAAATGGTTCTATGGTAGGTACAGTCTATTTATTTATTTCATTCATTCATGTATCGAGTTTCCTCTTACAGATTGCTTAAACTAAGGTACTTAATTTATAATTACATTTTCACTTAATTGTAATTTAAACCCATTTCTTTCTAAACTTAAATCTAAATTTAAATGGAGCTTATTAAAGAGTCTCATACATCTTGTGAATGGTTCATTACAGCCATAATTATATGATATCTAAGCAAAGGTATATAAAAGAATTTTCTGGATCTTATATTTGTTTCTGGAATATAGATATTTAAAAGATTAAGCAAAATAGAGCATTTTATATGATATGACAATATATCATAAATAAACATAAGACAACAAGAAACAAGATAACTAGGCCAATTAAGGCACATCTCGTGGAATAAATTGGCATTTCTGGCAAATTCCATTTTAATTGTCTAACCAAAAATCTTGTAAATGATTTTTGAATCCTTTCACACACACAAGTGAAGTATATACTGCCTTTAATGCTTACGGATTTGAAAATTCCGATCAATTTATTTTTTAAAAAACCTAGCATTGAATTAGCCTTTGATACAATAAAATCAGTAATATCTTAATTTTATTTTTTTTATTAAATTATTAGCTGCCCCAGCAGACGTTGTTCTGCCCTATTTTCTCTAAAACAACACAATATTGATTTTTTATGTTAATAGTTCCTCCCCGACAGACAATGTACTGTCAAAAGTTATTGGCCCTTCGTAGTAATAAAACATATCTCTCCATAATAAACAACTATTACTTACAAATATAAGTTTTCTAATTTGTACATTGCAAGACTTTAGTCTTGTAACGTGTGCCGTTACAAAGTCGCGGTTGGTTGATATTTCGTAACATTATGACCACCGATCCTACTTTTAATTGAATATTATGGGGAGATAATCCTGGCAAGTCCAGTGAGTTCAAAAATTCTGGTGGATAGTTGACAACATCATCTTGGTTAGTTGCGCACTCAACTGATTTATATGTCCTTAATTCACTGACAATTTCATTTTTGATTTTGAAATTTATTTCATTTACATCGGTGTTTTTGGCAACTTATATACATACATAGCTCGTTCACTCAACCAATAATGATCTCTGTAATTTTGAGTGACGTTTGGGAACTCCTCTTCTATAAGCTCAGTTTTTGACTCTGTAAACTGACAAAAATTGACAGGAAATGTAATGCAGCATGTCATAACATCTACAGGGATTTTACCATTACCAATGTCAATGAGTTGTTTTGAAATTATTTCTCCAGATCGATCATTTTGCAATTCAACACGCATATTCTTGCTGAAATTTAGTATCTCATGTCATTTGAACCCGATGATGGAATTTATTTCCGAAACGCGTCATAAAAATTTAAATAATAAAGTTGTGTAAATTAATAATTTTTAAATAAAACAATCAACATAAACATAATTTTTTCTATTTAGTTTATTTTATTATATTGAAAAATTTGTATCTCAATTTTTTTCCACAAAATGGAGGACTTTAAACTTGCATTCAGTTCATCCGCTGGTGTAGACCGTGGAATAACTTATAATGTTTGACGAAAATCTCCTGCTAACAAAATCATCGCTCCACCGAATCGGTTTTGATTGCTTCGCAGATCTTTCAGAGTTCTGTCTAATGCCTCCAAAGACTATTTATGTGTCATCATGCATTGATCCCATTCTATCAACTTGCATTGCTGCAAAACCTTTGCCATTGCAGAGTTCTTCGAAATCTTGAAAGTCGGAGTTTCGTTGCTTTGAATATTCAATGGTAACTTTAGCGCCTTCCAACAATGTAGCTGCAATACCAGAGGAAGCAAGTGCGAGTGCAATTCTATTCTGTAAGCGAATTGTTTCTAAAATCAATGAAATTAAAAATGTCCTTCCTATACTAGGTACTAGGAGCATCCGAAAAGTAAAACCCTTCAGTTCCATCATTTACAACTTTCATAAGTGAATCAAAGACATACTTTTCTTGTTGGTTCAACAGCGGAACATATATTCGAACCGATTCTCTTAAAGCATTAGGGTCAAATAGTTTTTCACGTTGCAACTTTTGATTAAAAGCGTCGTGCACGTGATTAAAAGCGTCGTGCACGGCCATGCCTAATTGAGATAATACATAGTTCGACGTCATCAAGCACATGTCTTCACACAAGTCATTCGTAAGTTTTATCTCTCCTGATTGAAAATAGCTTTTTCATTATCTTTCCTCTCTGTCTAATGGCCAAATTACGGTAGTAAAACCCGCTTAAGAGAAACGGCAAAATGTCACAGTTGTAGGAAACAACCCTACAACTTACTTTAGGAAAAATATCTACAAAAAAAAAAAAAAATATATACCCAAGGAAACATTCCTATACTTAACTAAAAGAACAAAAAAAATTGTATTCCAATGACGAACGAAAACTCAAAGATTTTCTTAAAGTTGTTTTTTCGGAATGTTTAATACTTTATTCTCTTATAACCGTATTTAACATTTCATCCTATTTGCATTCCAACTTGTCCGACATAATACTAATAGCGAAGCAAATTATCTTTCAAAAGAAAAGAATCAAAATAAAATTGCATTAATCATACGTCTAAACCAGTTACATTCACTTGCGCTTTTAGCTTTAAGCATTGTGTGCAAGGTTAAAGTTAAATTTGGGTGGTGCGTTCAGAAAATGCAAGAATTGTGTTTCGAGCCGTTCCGTACCAATTGTTTAACTTCCGCTTCATCACATTTTCATAATGTTCCGCATTAGTAAAAGAAAAGTGATCACGCCATCAGGCGTCCTCGTGGTCTGTTTCTTATAAGAAAGTCTTTTCAACCCCAGTCGTCGCGAGAAGTAGTTCTTCTTATTAAAAACTTAGCTTCGGTTATAACGCGAAATAATTTACAATTATAAATCAAAGTTATACTCGTAATACGAAAAGCACGGTAGAAGAACTTTTTTTTTCGCAGTCTAGTCCCGGAGAATGTCCACGAAGGATAAGGAATTCACCCCACCTATAGGTAAATTTTCTTGATATGTAATAGGACGATTGCAATATTAAAAACCCATCACGCATTTCTTTAGAAACGAATTCCTTCGGTTGGCCAACTGATTTCTTGACTTCCTTTCTATCTAAAACTCCTGACGGAAAGAACAAATCTTGTGAGTCAGGCAATAAGTCTCGGATTTACTTCCTCAATCGGAAAATCTTGCAATTTTCCTTGATCACGGCCCACTGGGCGATGTCTGGAAAAGGCGAAATCAAGATACTGAATCCGGAAATATTGTAAAAGCGTTTCTCAAACCAAAAACATCTGAAGGTAAGGATCCGCATTGCAAAAAAATTATACGTATACGTATACCAGGTTCTCACAATCATTTTTGTCTTGTCTGTAGGAAAAATACGAAGAACCTCTACAATACAATAATCTTGACGCTGTCATGGTAATAGGGCAGGAGGAAGGTTCGAACCCCGCCAGGATCCTTTGGGTCATCGAGAACGCGGATAGAAAAAGGAGTCCCTTGAAATTCCAAGATTGGCCTGAAATTAATAGAAAATTATAAAATTAAAAGAAACCAAAGTGAAAGTGTAATTATAAGTAAATAAGTTGTGGTAGCGAGAAATAAAAAGATAGCTTAAATTAATCGGTTAGCTACTCGTCATTTCGGGTCCTGCTTCTTTTAGGAAGATGGTAAACAACGAATCGACTACGAACTTAGATTAAGGCCTGTACAAAAATTTAACACCGTTCATTGGCTAGTGACAAGATCCCCCCCCATCGACGAGCTAGGCATGGCATCCAGCAGGCCTTCGGTCACTTAAGCGAATGGACACCCTTCTCGACTCCTGCCTGGACGGGCCTATGGGTCTGTAGACATGGGTCCTAAAGGTGGGGAAAAGTCGCGAAGGGAATCGTTTTTGAGGAAAGAGTGTAAATTTGTTGGTTTGGAAGAATCTCAGAGTCAATCATTTGGGAGATCTTTTATGATTTTCGACTGATTTAGAATTCGGTCTTAGCTATTGTTGTTGACTTAAGAATTTTGATCAAGGACTTTTTTCTCAAACTTATTGACAGGCGGAGGGAAAGGACACGACCAAACATCATAGTTGATATTATCGTAAATGCAAATATTTTTTTTGTCCTTTTCACCGAAAGTCAAAAGCAATAGATATAATTTTTACATTGCTTACCACCAGCAAAAATAATGCACGTTACAGAGTCTTTCTTTCACTTAAGCGGGTTTTTCACTTAAACGAACCCCGCTTAAATGAAAAATAATTTCACTTAAGCGGAGTTCGGATAAGTGAAAAAAAAAATTAACTTAGGCCGCGGCCACGCAGTAAGCGGCTGAGCGGCTGAGCGGAAAAAAAATATAAAACATATGAAATCACATAGAAGCGGCCACGCTATGAGCGAGCGGCGAAACAAAATTCTGAGCGGCTAAGCGGCGCCGCTCAGCAACCAAACCTGTTTTAATTTTTAGTAATGTTCTGAGCGGCAAGAAGTAATTTGTACACATACAAACGATTTTCCGACAGTAAAATACGGCGAACTGTTCTTGACAATGGCATTTTAACACCCCGACTCCACAGGAGATAAATTCTCTCAGGATGCTCATCATGATATGAAATCTCCAATGGAGACGCGATATTTCCTCTTATGATGGGATGTCAGCGATCTATGTCAGCGGTTTTGTCTTGATATAGATGTCTGATATGAAATTTGACAGATGGTTTTTTTTCGTACTTTTGTCTCATTATTTCGTGTCTTCTCATTTGGTTGGTTCTTGTCAAGTACTCCGTCGGCAAATATTTTTTTTTATTTTGTAAGTAAATACATTTGTTCGTGCGTTAAGTTATGTTTGGTGTTATTTATTTATACTTTAGGTAGATGCGCATTCTTTTCTTTGCAAATATATATAATTTTTGTTAGTTTTACGTTTTGCTAATTTATGTTGTCCGCACAAAACACATCCCGTGCAGTAGGGATAGAAATGAAAAATCATGACATAATTTGCCCAGCGAAGCAATAAGAAAATGTAGAGATAGAGATATCAGACATTGAGTTGGAGAGACAGATATCTTGTGGAGTCGGGGTGTAACTAATAATCGCTCAAAAGCAGTCGCTCAGTGCCTGGCCATACGTCGCTTAGAGCTGCCGCTCAGCCGCTAGCCGCTCAGCCGCTTAGCCGTTCAGCCGCTCAGCCGCTTACTGCGTGGCCGAGGCCTAAAGCGGATTTAAAAATTTCATTAAGCGGAGATTTAATGCTAGAAACAATATTTTTTTTATCTTTTGAACTTGCCTTGAAAGAAGTTAAATAAAACAACGATTAAATAACACAGAAATAATTTATTGAAAAACGAAAACTAGCAAATTTTTGGTCTGTTCGATTCAATTTTTGTTTTTACTTAAGAGAGTTTTTTTCAACGAAGTATATTAAAAATTAACTGAAAATATGTTTCAGTTATCTGGGTTTTTCACTTGGTCGGAAAATACTTGGGGATGAAGAAAGTGATTCAGGTAAGCGGGTTTTTCTCTTAAGAGGGTTTCTCTTCAGCGGGTCTTACTGTACATTTAAGTTGACTCTGTGTCATTGGTTTTTCATTATTTTTAAAAGTCAGAACTATATTCCTTATTAATAATTATTTTCATTTTCAACAGCAGTTAGTATCCATTTATAACAGTTTTTAGCATTTTAAACAAGATTCTGAATTTTGAGCACTACTAACTATGAACAGGACTCACTGTGCTTCGACGAGTTCATATGGCGGATGATAAGAGTAACCAGTTGCGCTTGTTTATCGCACATGTGATCAGGTTCGATTTGTTTACGAATTCATAATTTGACTTATAGTACTTAAAAGTCGTCATCGCAACTTTGATCAAAATCTCAGGTTCGATTTTTTTACGAATTCATAATTTGACTTATAGTACTTAAAAGTCGTAATTTTGTAAAAAAAAAAGAAGGAATTGGTTACTTTCTGACTTGGATGCAAGACGCGCCATCGTGTGCAATTTCTGAAAATGTATTTCAGCTCTCTTCAATTATTCCCCAGTTGTGCTGATTCCTGCTCGACCGTTCTTCGCCAAGTACTTCTAGCACGGCCTACCTGTCTGCCTTCTTGTGTGTGTGGCCAATCCACTGCCATTTTCGTCATCGTATAATAGATTCTATGGGTTCCTGACCTGTTCTCGCATGAAGTTCAGCATTAGAGATACGGTTGGGCCAGAAAATAAACATTTTTTAATGATCTAGAATTAATATTAATATGAATTCAACTTTTTTAGTATTAACGTATGGTATTATTTCATATCGTAGTCGTTCTTTCAAAAACCTCATTTTCAAAATTGAGAAAAATATCTTAAATATTTTGTGCGTTATTTTTTGAGTCTGCTTTGTTCCAAGTTTTAGCATTATTTGATGCAAGTTTCAGTAGTGAACACTTTATATATAAAAAGTTGCTTGTTTGAAGCATGCTTGACGAATGCTTGATGCATTTGTAAATTTACATTTGTCAGCTTTGAATAAAATAATTGTTCTTATTATAATAATTTCAGTGATTTTTTTCGCGAAAATAATTATAATTTACCAAATTTGGAGTTTAGATAAACTTTTGTGTGGGCGTGTCAGTGGGTGGAATATTTGGTTGTCATTTCTGAAACTATCATTTAGAATATTTGAAAAATTTATTTAAATCAGTTGAGTGGTTCCGATTCGAACTAAAAAAGACTCCAACAAAACAAGTACCTATTAGAAAAAAAGTAAAAAAAGTGTAAAAGACGCCAAAAAAAGTGGGTGCGAAAAAATCGAAAGGCCAACTTTCTTCAAAAAAGCACCATCTTCAATCTTTCCTCGGATCAAAACTTAGAATTAATTGTGGTACTTTCTTACCAAAATAAATTTCATTCCTGAACATTTCATCCAAATCGGTCAAGTTGTTCGGTTTTTATGGACCTTTTTTCGCTCTCCCATAGAAATGGCTCCATTGTGCGCCGGGCTCTCAAAAAAATTCGATTAACGGCGAAAGAGAAACCCAAGATATGTCAACTTCCAGCGAAAAATTTGAACCATTGGCCAATGGAAAAAAGTAATTTGCTCTTACGAGACAAAGGAAGGAATAGATCGAGTAGGAACGAGTTGTAGAACTACTTCAGCAACATCAAGTTTATAGGACATTGGAACATGGTGGAGGTTCGGTGATGGCTAGCTTGGCAGTGTTTTTCTGGCAGTTCTGTCGGGCCTTTAGTAAAAATTGAATAATGAACAAGGAAAAATATTTTGAAATATTAAGGCATAATTTACCAACTGAAATAACGTTTCAACAAGATGGGGTTCCAAGACACACTTCTAAAGTTGTCAAGGAATGGATCGGAAATCAGTAATTTCAGACGATGAAAAATTGAAATTGTTCATTTTATTAAATGGTTTATCTTCCCGAGATTCTATTATACTTTCAAGTAATTCATTGACATATACTTTGAATTTGCATACCAAAATGTTTCTTGTAAGAATATTTTAACAATTTTCATATGAAATAACGATTTTAAAATTTTCCTCGCCTAAATTCATATTTGTACAACAAATTTGGCTACATTTTCTGAATTTTAAATGAAAATATTAAAGTTTTTATTTATTTTTATGCCAAAGCGTTTTTGTTTTTGTAAATAAAGTCTTTAGAATCCTAAACATTCCGAATCTAAGAATTAATATCTGCAACCCTGCCGTGCATCCTATCATCCTTTATTTTCTACTTACATATTTTCGATTTAAAATTATTATTTCATTTTCACTAATTCCTTCAATAAACTCCATCAAACACAAAACACGATTGTATTGAAATTTATTAATGTTTTTTTAATGAAAATTTTCCATTTATAGAAATATCAGAACATTCATTTCAAATCAAGCAAATAATATTTTATTGTTCACTGTGGCGTATACGCAACCTTTTTTACCCTATTTTGTACTTTTAAAATAGAAGGTTTTTTTTGATAAAAATTAAACTCATCGCTATCATATTATTAGAGACAAACACAATGGTCACAGAAAAAAAATATCTGAAAAACCTCATATCCTTCTGTTGGCCACAGCATCCTTTTCCGGTTAACTGAATCGGAAATAATATTATATTACGCCCCAAAACCAACAAACGAAAAAAAGCAACGCATCTGTGTGTGCTTCTCCAGTGGAAATTTATTAAAAATTAAATAGAGCTCCAAACTCTCGCGACGACCAAATCCACCTCTCTGCTATCCTTGATCATCATCCAAGCAATGTCCCTGATGGCCAAAATTAGCAATTTACATTAGCTTAATACTGCGAAAATTCTTCGTTCTGATAATTTAATTTTCATAGCACATTTAAGAAATTAAGTCGTCAAGATCAAATGACGGGAAATTTATGGTGGGGGGCGTGCGTCTTCTGGGTTGAAAAAAAAAATAGCTAAAAGAATTAGGTAAGGAAAGGCGCGATTGCAGTGAAACTTTGCACATTATGCGGGAAGTTATTGTCGCGAGCGGTTTCGGAAATGGCGTGCACACCATAAAGCAAATTCCAACCATGCTCACAGAACGAACGGCACGACGACGCCGACGAGGGAAAGGCTAAAGGACTATACTGTGCAATACACACCAACACAAGTCGAAGCCAACAACAAACGTTGAAATTATTTCAACTGAAAGAAATTTCAGCAGACGTCGACGTCTTCATGTTGTTTTCTCCAACATTTGCAGATAGAGGACGGAAGGACATTCATTGCCTTGGCAATTGTAGAGGAAAGGATTCCTCTCCATATCCTTTCCATTCAAGAGCGAATAAAAAGTGTAATTTATTGGAACCTCATTGTTGATGTTTTTTCCTTCTGCCTTTGAATAAATATCATCAGTGGATTCTTTTCACAGTTCGTTTATTTTTGTGAGGAAGACGAGAATGCTGAGTTGTTTTGGTTGATTTAAAGCAAATCGAATTGAAAATTTGTTCAACAAAAAAAATAAAATAAAAAGGACTAAAATGGGTTCTCGGAGGCAGAAGAATGTGCTTTGTTAGAGGAACCTCTATGGGGTGTGTTACAATTGTTTGTTTGACAACAACAAAAAACAATGAATTTTATTTGTTGAAAGTTATTTTGTGTGCAGAATGAAGAGAGGGTTTAATTTTGTTTGTTTAATTCATAGAGTTGGTCTTTGTTTTGAAGTCCATTTTTTAGTGGAAGTTTTTAAAACTTTTCTTTATTGTAAAGATTGTCAAACAGCATCAGAAAATAAGAACTAACAAAAAAACTAAAACTTGTCCAAGAAATAAAGGGAAACAAAAAAGTGAATGAAAACAAAGGATTTCATCGTTACAATGTGGCCATAGCTAATGATGCCAAAGTAATCCACAGTAAATTAACAGGGTCGCACTTCACTGGGTACTTAGTACCCACGTATTCATGGAAATGAAGATTCAGACTCCATAGCAAAAAAAGGTGAATCAACTGCTTTAACATGGCCTGAGCCTTATTATGGAATAGTATAAAACGTTATCAAAACCAAAGTAAAACAAGAAGAGGAGCCAAGTAGATACAGGAATTGTAAAGAACTCCCAAATGTAAGGCAGCGAAACTACTACTTTTAGCAATTATAACCAGGAACGTCTCAAAAACTACATAAATTTATTACTAACGATATTGAAATGGTCATCAAATATTCCCATATCTCATTCTACGCTGACAATACCAAGTTTTTCAAGACTATTTCTTCGACATATTATGATTCTACTTTTCTTTAACTTGATCTCGACAGTTTCTCTGTCTGGTGCCTGAAAAATTGCTTAGGCCTAAATACTTCCAAATACCATTCAATCACTTTTTCACGAAAATACATCCAATCTCTTTCCCTTCCTCATTATCAACCCATATCCACCGCTGAATTAATTCGCGACCTTGGTGTTTTATGTGTTAGACTTTTTAGACTTTTTCATACAAATTGAAGAGATTATTCTTAAGGCAAACTCAACACCAGGCTTTGTGACACGATAGTCCAAGTCAGATGGTTCAGCTGCTTCAAAGATAGAATCTATAGCATCAACTGCGAGCTGATAACATTGAATAGGCTGGCAAGGTTTAATATAACAGCAAGCTATATAAAGGTTTACTTTGGCGATTGTTGATTTCACACAGACATACTCAAAGGAGGAGGAATTAGATATTTTGAAAAGAGTCGAATCAAATCGATTGTGAACTGCTAATAGAACACCGCGTCCAACGGATACATCATCGTGCAAAGAGCCGTCTACTCGAAAGACGTTGAAGTCGGGGTTAAAGAGCTCACTATTGTTAATACTGGGAAACAGGTTAGTTTCAGTTAGTGCAAAAATGTCATAGGGTAAGGTTAGTGAATTAAGATAGACTGCAGAAGTTTTGGTACGAAGCCCTCTGACATTTTGGTAATAAAGGGACAAGCATTTTGGAGGATTATTAAAGGAGATTGGAGGTTTAGGAGCGAAAAAAACTATTAAAGTTGGACCTACTCCTTTGCAAATGAGTAATACGTTTGGAGTTTACATAAGAGGCGAAAGACGATAAGTCATTTGCAACATCTGCGGGAGTAAGTTGGAAAGATTCGTGAAAACGAACGAATAGTTGCCTAAGTTCAGCGGGGTTAGTTGGGAGACCTTCTTGCTGTATAGATACCATGAGATTAGTTCTAGTAACGCCGTCTATACAAACAGAGTCATGTTTGTCATGAAGGTATGCAAGATAAAGACGAATGTTAGAGTAGATTCTATGATCTCTGAGTCGTGAGAGAACATAACGACCATCATCATTAAGGTCAACAAATTGTTTGGTAAGTCTAGCAGTTGGAGGGGTGAGAGGGTCTAAGAACGGAGGCGAAGATCCGTGAGTATGGGTATGGTATGGAGCAATTGATATGGGGGGAGATGGGATGGAAGTTGGTTGAGGAGATGTTGATGAGGTGGAGTAGAGGTTAGATGTGGGTGTAGGGATCATAGAAGGATGAGAAGAAGAGGGTGCTGTATGTTGTTTAGTTAACTTTTTGGATGTGGTTGGAAGAGGGGGAGAGCCGGAGACGGGAAGAGTGGACGAACGCTCGGGATTAAGAACATGGGATTGGATGAAGTTTGGGTAGTATGAGCTACGAGGGTGATTAGAAATGGCAGATTGGTCATTAAGTTTGTTAGGGATATTGAAAGAAACACGTTTCTTAGGAGGGACTGTGGGAGGATTTTGAGATAAAGAAGGTCTAAAGCTAGGAAAAAGTTTAGTTTTAAAGGACCAGTTTGGGTCAGATTTGGGATTGTTAGTGGGTTTGTTTATTGGTTTAGTGTTAGTATTTTTAAAGTTAGAGGAAGAAGGGATAGGGTTTATATTTTTGGGTTTAAAAGGTTTGTTTGTTGTTCTATGTTTAGCAGGGGGCTTATTGGGAAGTAGAGGGGACTTTCGTTTGAGGGAATGAGTGGACTTACTTTTAGAAGAGGGGATGTTAGTGATATTATGTTTTAAACTAGATAGATTTATATTCCATTTGAGCAGCGTCATGTTGTCGAGTTGAAACGGTCCTGAAGGTTGATGAAATAACCAGTCATACCTTGAGGGAAACTGGATTTTGAAACATCTAGGCGAAATCCGGTGACATTCAGTTAGTAGGATGGAGAATCTACGCCCAAAATAGGACTTTACCCAGGATTCATTTGCGAAGATGGGAGTGTTCTTCAGGCAAAAGTAGTTATCATTTGAATGTTCGAGTTTTCTTAACCTTTTATTCCAATCCGCTAGGCTCCATAGGTGACCGAGTTTAAGAATGGTTTGTGGAAGAGGTTGTTTGGGGGGTGTAGAAGGCACGGTGAAGGCTGGTTGGACATGTGGTACCACACAATTAGATGGAGGAGAGCTTCCAGCAGTATTTTGGGTGATAATAGGAGGCACGGTATTCGTTTCGGTGTTTAGGATTTCCTCCAAAACAGATAAATTGTTAAACACCGTTACGGGTTCGGGTGTGGGGTATCTAGGTTCATCCAAAATGTCATTGATCTTCAGCCGTAGTTCACGCGAATTCGAATTCAAGCGGCTCATGTCATGCTGAATTTCCATCGTCCGTTGACCATTGCTACTAACGTCGTATCCGATAGATATCAGCTCTGCTGAGACTCTAGATAGCAAAGACTTCGAACTTTGAAGTTCATCAAAAATCCCGATTAGTAAGGGTTGGTCCGGCGAAGAGAAGGGAGATACAGTTTTAGATGAGTTACTTTGGAAGCGAACCTCTAAGTCTGATTGGAGAGATTTAAATTTAGAAGATATGTTATTATTTAGAAGTACAAACGAGTCATTAATAGAGTCAAACATATTATGAAAGGAGTTGAAACGTTTATCAAAGTCTGAGATCTTGGAAACACATACTGAAGTATTTTGTTGACACTGCTGGTGAAGTTCTTCAACACTTTTTAAAATTAAATCAAGTTTTTTGGACACATTCTGAATTTTATTGAGGTGGTCTGTGTTATTGTTATTTGTTGAGTCACTTAGGCATTTAATAGCTAGCATAATATGGGAAAGGGATATGCTTTTACACTCATCACAATAAAAGAAGAAGTTTTTTTTAAAGTCTTTTAGATAGGCAAGTGGCCTCTTACTTAAACCGACACAGGAAGGGTGAAAAGAGTTTCCACAAATACCACTGCAACTTATCCATTCAACACTGGGTTCGATGTTGACGCAAATGGGGTTTCCGCACTTGGATGACATAATTTGTTATTATTATTATTATTTTTTTTTTTGGCAAAAGTTTATAAATTGCTTATTTGGGGCAATTGCGGAGCGAAAAGTAGATGTGTGTGTAGTAAGCACAGTTGAGAAATGAGGAACGGCGGCGGTGGGCAAATTATGTAGGTCACACACGCTATAGGTTTAGATTTAATTATTTTAAAGCTAATTGGGTCACAGAGTTCGTGGTTGGAAAATGTGCAGGGATAGGCGAAATTGTAACAGAAAAATTATTCACAGGAATACGAATGGAGAGACAAATTGAAAACACGTCTGTACTAGGCGGCGGCTGAAATTACAATATACGCCTTTCAAGTATGGTCCCTTATCAACATATTCATATATCCAGAAATGAGAGCATTAAGCGTCGTTTGCTACGATTTGACCTGGTCAAATCTTGGAATAACTCTTTGATTCTAACTCCGTATCTAGACCGACTTCTATTAATTAACTTGAATACGCTGGAAAAAAGGGCAATAAGTGACATTCTCTTCGTTCATCGACTACTTTCAGGTTCGCTTTCAACACTAATTCCAGTACCTCTTATGGCTCCAACGAACCTACGAGGGCGGGTCCGTGACTTTTGGAATAAAACACAGATTTTTTGATAAAAAAATAATTTTATTTTTCAACGTAGTCTCCCTTGAGCTCTATACACTTTGTCCAACGCTTCTCCAATTTTTTTATCCCTTCCAAAAAAAAATGATTTGTCGAGGTCCTCAAAATAGGCCTTTGTTTGCGAGATGACTTCATCATTGGAGTCAAATCTTTTTCCACCAAGCCATTTCTTCAGGTTTGGGAACAAGAAGTAGTCGCTCGGAGCCAAATCTGGAGAATAGGGTGGATGAGGGAGCAATTCATAGCCCAATTCATGGATTTTTGCCATGGCAACTGCACATGTGTGCACCCTTACATTGTCTTGGTGGAAAAGAACTTTTTTCTTGGCCAAATGAGGTCAGTTTTTTTTCAAATCGTCATTGAATCGGTCCAATAAATTGGCATAATATTCCCCATTGATTGTTCTTCCCTTTTGAAGGTAGTCAATGAGGATTATCCCGCGTGCATCACAAAAAACAGTCGCCATAACTTTATTGGCTGACAAACCCACCTTGGCCTTCTTTGGCGCCGATTCACCCTTAGAAACCCACTGTTTTGACTGTTGTTTGGTCTCTGGTGTGTTGTGATGGATCCATGTTTCGTCCACGGTTACAAAACGGCGCAAAAACTCTTCCATATTGCGATTAAACAACGCCAAACCTTTCTGTGAAGTTGTTACACGATTGCGTTTGTGGTCGACTGTGAGCAAACGCGGCACCCATCTTGCGGAAAGCTTTCTCATGCCCAAGTGATCATTCAAAATTGAAACCACTGAGCCATGCGAGATCCCTACGGCTTCCACAATCTCTCGCACCTTAAATCTTCGGTCGGCCAACACCATATCGTGAATTTTTTCGATTGTTTCGGGTGTAGAGACCTCAACTGGGCGTCCAGGACGTTCGGCATCTTCAGTGCTTGTACGGCCACAACGAAATTCAGTAAACCACTTTTTTACCATTGAAATCGATGGTGCAGAGTCCCCATAGTATTTATCAAGCTTAGCCTTGGTCTCGGCAATGGTTTTTTTTCGCAAGAAATAATGCTTAATAAGCACACGAAATTCACTTTTTCCCATTTTCTCCTCAAATTAGTGAGTAGTCTGATAAAAATAGCTGTCAAACACAAACTAACTGACGCAGCAAGTTTAAATTTTGACAGGAGTCAACTGACAGATGCCTGTTGACAGGAGCATTGTTGCTGTTTCAGTAAAGAGGTCAGAAATTCAAAAAGTCACGGACTTATTGACCCGCCCTCGTATTACTCTAATGCTTTGGAGTATTAATTATTGTAATATTAACTGTTCCAACTTTAACTTCAGTTCATTCTGCCTAAAACTCCGTCTTAATCATCCTTCAAATTCACTTTAATCCTAAATTGATATAATAAGAGTTATATTAAAGTTAGTTTGGGAATTAGCTTATCTTAAGTGTATTTGAGAGTGAACTACTAGCAGTTAAAAAAATGTATAAATTTATTGCTTTTGTAATCAGAATTAATCTTTGAAGAAAATCTTCAAAAGATTATCGATATAGAACTATGAAGAATTTAGGTTTATCAAAAATGTTTGTTTATCTGTATGTAATATGTACGTACATATTTGTATGAGTACAATATAATGTATTGTCAATAAAAAAGCTAATAGGTCAAAATCAAAAGTAAAAGTTGAAAAAAAAAATAAACCGGAAAAAGTGGTCTTAAAGTTAATTCGGACAATACCAAGAGCATGATACCAATAACTAACAAACATCTGTCCACCGATTGGGGAAAAACTAGTAACTTTTTTCGAATCTTTAAGTGGTCACTAGGTTTCTTCGACAGTGACGTTGATACCAGTACTAATATGATCACAGAAGTGATTTTTTTAGGATGCCTACTATTATTCCTTATAGAATTTAAAAATTAGAACCTAAAGAAAAGTCTTGGTTCGATACAAGCTTAAAACACGCTATCAGGTTGAGAAAAGTAAGCAAGCTTACATAAATCTAACCCAACTGGGCCCAATCAGAAAAAGCATAATCCAAACAAAAATCATTGACCGTTATAATAAGAACCAAATTTTTAATGACCAGAAGTTAGGGCCAAAAATTTTACAATGTCGCAAGCCAGTAGAAATTCCAAGTTCTTTTGAAGAGGTGTTATTGCTCGCTGGCAAAACCATTGTGTAAGCTTTTCCTTCGCTTCCATTGTTCCGGAATCTTTCCTGGAAGATGGAAAATGGCATTTATTCATTCTGTTCCTAAAAAAGATGACCCTGCATTGTCCTTGAATGGCATTTGCATCAAAAAAATGAAAAGCTCTCAGTACTCGGTATGTGTGTCAACGACTATCTTCGTTGGAATGATCACATTCTTGGGACCACTATAAATGCTGCTATGTGGAGGATTTCTATATGACGGTTTACCCTTATACCATTTCAATTTGCAAACATTCAAGACCAATGTTCTTCGACACCTCCTTTCTCTTCACAACCCAATTCTGGAGCCAAATTACCGCATCAGTGATCGAATGAAAACGTCAAATTAGAGTAATCGGTTGCTAGTTGACGTAAGCGGTAATACCAAAGTCACATAATTCAGTCACGTATTACTCGATAACTGATGCGGTAATTTGGCCCCAGATATTTGAAGAAAAGAAAGCTTTTGAAAGCACTAAATAGCGTCTTTACCTTTTTTATATAGAAAGGTCGTGTCTGAAACAAATTTTATTATTGCGTGCTCTATTGGTTGATTTCTTTTGAACCCAAATTGATTTAAAGGTACTACAATGTTCGTTTTTTTGCTAATAACAACTTTCAAAAATATCCCGATAAAAGGCCAGAGACTTGCATGTCTTCAATTGAAAGGATATATCTTACATTTATTTGCAATAAGTAGATTCTATATGGTAAGTTATACATTCGTAAACCAAAATTGATCCAAAAATTTTGATCAAACTTGGCACTTCCATGATAGAGAAGACCCAAAAAGTGGATATAAAAATTATATCTATGTGTCTGTTTGTCTTTTTGACTGCAGCTTTTTAAAAATAACGCTTGGTTCCATAGTTTTTTTTTTTTTTGAAATTTAAAAAAATATTTTTTTCCCAAAAGTATTCGATAGGTATTTTTATTAAAAACAAATCTAAAAAACTGTTTTTTATGTTATGAAACCATTGTCTTCGTTTTGACTTTTCTCAAAAACAGTCAAGTCAAAATTTTGTGCGCCTTCGCTTCCAAAATTCCAATCTAACATTTTCTTGGATTAAAAAAAATATTTTTGCTATCAACTCAATATTTCGAAAACCTAATTTCTTAGGAATTTTACAATTAAGAAACTTAAAAATTAAGAAACAAAATTTATTTTAATAAAAAAAAAACAACTGTAACCATTTTACAAAGTTAAGGATTAAGGTACAGTTTTCAAAAATCTTTTTTTTTTCGAAAATGAATCCTAAAATTTTTAGATTTGGGATAGAAGGATCTATCATTCAATGAAACAAAATTGAAACTAAGACATTACTAATAGTCCATATTAGCATAACAAAAGTAAATTTGAACTTTTATACACAACTTCTTATAACTTTTTAAAGTTTTCGCGGTTGTTGGACATAATTAATAAGTGTTTTCGGATTAGCCGCGTTATTTGAATTTTAAGAGTGCAATTTAGAACTCACCCCGAACGTTTCGCCTCAAATTGCATTGAATGTGGTCACCGGGGTAATCTTAAAATTCAAATAACGCGGCTAATCCGAAAATATTATTTATTAATTATAACATCTTATAAGTTTAAAATACAACAACATTAAAAAAAATAGTTTTTGGATCTAAAATAAAATAAAAAATTGGCATACCAAACTTTTTGCTTGTGACTTATATGTAGTACATAGCAAGCAAGTTATGCATTCGTAAAAAAAATCGAACTCGAGATTTTGATCAGATTTAACAATAAGATAATAAAGAAGACAAAAAAGTGGGTTCCGCAATTCTGTCTGTATGTTTGACTACATCATAAACGGCTGGGCCGATTTTATTTAAACTTGGTAGATATCATTTTTAATTTTTTACCTCCACAGGTTCTTTTCCTTTTTTTTTTTTGTTTTAAGACCAAAAATAACGGTAACTGCCATACGAACATTTTTCGAAATTTAATAAAAACAATTTTTTCTCATAAACTGTTCCACAGATTATTAATTATTAATGATTACTAGTGGTGCCGCGATAAACCCGAATTTGATCATTTTTTTATGCTGAAGCCTCCCAAAAAATTTGGATAGTTTTGTGTGTGCAAAATAAAAACAAAATTTTTCGGACTTTAAAAAAAAATTAAAATTTTTTTTCGTCAAAACTCAATATTTCGAACAAGCCACATGCTCGATTGACAGTTACAAGTTTTTTAGTAAAATCTACAATTTGTGAGAAAAAAATTTATTTTATATAAAAATGACAGTACCCACCATAAAAATTTTCTATAATAAAAAATCGTTTTTTCTCGAAAAAGAGCACCTAGAATTTTAATAAATGTTTCCTTCGATTAATTTTTACGATTTATAATTCAATAATACATAACATATTTCTCAATATTGGCATCGGATTGCATTTCAAAACTTAAAAAATATAGTTTTCTTGTATAAACTAATACATGGTTTAGAAATTACATGGCATCCTGTTTTTAGCTCCAACTACTAAAGGAGTTGTTTTATTCATTTAAAAAATTAAATTTATAGTTATAAAAATTTTTCTCTAGTAGCATACATTTTTAAAATTTTCAGTCTTTTACATAAGAGCAAGCTCGTACGATCCAGTCGTGGATTTTGTTTAACTCAAACTACGAAAGAGTTTTTTTAACAATTTTAAAAATTATGTATGCTTCTCAGCATTTTTCTTGAATACCATCTATCAGTGTTGCAGATAAAAAAATTTTAATTAAAACAAAAGAAAAACGGATACACAATTTGAACTCGCAAGGTAAAGTCGATGAATGTAATCTTTTAATTGAATTCATTGAATGATTTGTATAAAAAAAGATTGCATTCACAAAATATTGGTATTCTTTTACAACAAATTCTAAGTCTCGTTGTGCGTTTTATGTTTAATTTTATAAGTAAAATTTTTAAGAAGATTCATATTGTCGTGCTTTCATTTGCTGAAACGCACAACTTAATTATACAGTTTTTTTTGGAGAGAATGGATTCAATTGGTTTTCTTAGTATTTGACCGCAAAACTTCACGTGAGGATATCCAATTAGATATCTAATATCATTTTTCAATAAAACAGAAAGAGTCTCACTTCCTGCTTTTTAAATCAACAATATAACAAATCCAAGCTTACTAAACGGACAAAAACAATTCTTTTCCATACTACTTCAAACAGTTAAACCACATTAAAGAATTCACTAGTCTGCAATTCACTCCAAAAATTCCATACATAGAAGATCCATTAAATCTCGAAAAGGGAACGAGGTCAACATCGTACACCGAGGCTAATAGCTTTTTACATCATCGTATATGTCCTTTATATCTTTAAAGTCTCCCACTTGGCCAATAGAACCTTTCTTCCAATATTACTTGTCCTAAGCAGAGATGTTATAATTTTCTGAATTTTATTGGTCTACTTTAAAATATTAAACTTTTTAAATACAGTATAATTTATTGCAACTAAGGTACTTAACATTCCTGAAAAAAAGAATAGAGCAAAAAGAGGCACAGATTTATGAACGAGCCTAAATTCATTTTTACACTCATTTAATAAAAATTCCTAGAAAAACAGTGAGGTTCCCCATTTAATACTTATATCTCCAAATATCAGTTGATATCCTCAAAGAAGCTAATCGCTTTCATTTTTGAGTTTCAATTTAAAGTTACATTGTCAAAAGTTTATAACATCACTGTCCTGCTCCTGCAACATTTTTCGTTTAGACTAAGGTGCATTTGTTAAACACAACATGATAGCGCACACATACATTACATTTTGTCTGAAAACGAAAATATATCTCTTCCTTTGCCACCACACTTACATAAAGGGGCAGAAGAGCATCATCATGAATCACAGAGCTTAGCGCAGCAGGATATAAATGAATGAAAATGTTAGCTAGCAATACCGGAGTAGGCCTCAAGCTCAATGGAACGAAAATAAGCAGCATCCTTACACAACACATGCCGCACTTGAACATAGAGATAGATAGTAAGTACCTGAGGCGGCAGGATGGGGTTTTCTCCCATCAGTAGGCCCCCTTCTGGGCTTTGCCCACGAAAATGCCTGGATGGCTGGTTAGCTGGCAGCAAACTCTGGGGCATGTCGCACGTTAATTATGCATGCACACTTGGTTACATGTTAGGGGGATGCCAATAGGGTTTGCTTAGTGCAGCATAAAAGGATGAATGTAGCTGCATTTTCAGTGCTTGGGCTGAAGAGTCCTTCTCAGGACATCTCGACATCTCTATAACTGCTGCTATCTATCGGTGCTGTGCTTCTAAGTGATAAAGAGGACATTCACACTGCATTTTTTGTTGTTGCATTGGAATGGGGGTTATTGAATCACCATAGAACTTTGATGGAGGAGGTGATTTTGTGAAAACTGCCTCAGTTGCTGCCATGAGTTTTACAGATTTTCCTTATATTCATTGGGACGACTTACATGGAATTTAGGCTCCTCTACTTCATGGAAGCTTTATGTTTCTTTTTTTATTCCCGTTGTTCCTCTGTAGGCGAATTAGGATTGTTTGGGTTTTGTCAGTGCTGTTCGGATGTCGAGAATAATGTAACCGAGTTACTAAGCGCATTACAAAAAAGAAGAGAAGGAAATGGATGGAGAAAGACTACCATGCAACGCCGCCGTCATCGTCATGACTAAGCTCCTTAGCGTATTTATTCCGTTTAGATAACAAACAAGGCGAGGATGCATGATGGTGATGCGATTTGAAAGGATCTCTTCACCCTTTTGGTGGTAAAGAAAAACAAACCAGAGTGACGATTAGTAAGAAAAATGTTTCTGCCTTTTCAGTAAGATGTTCAATGGATGTTTTTGTTCGGGTTTTAAAATAGTTACGAGTATATTTAGTCAGGATTGAAAAGAAATAGTTATTAAAAGGTTAAGCAGAGAGTTGTATTATTTTAAAAAACATTTTTCTGTTCAAGCGAATAAGAATGTATGCAATAATTATTCGGGTCTGGTGCATGTAAGTCTAACCATATAGTTTCCTTGTAGGAACTGACTACTGGATTGGCACTTCTAAATGGTCGGATCAAAAAATTTGTTCTTAACAGGGTTCGGACTTAGGTTTTAAATTTTCGAAGTGAAGTAAATACGGAAAAAAACTGAAGCAGATCCAAAATTTTACAAATATTTTTAGGAAATTAAGAAAAAAACATATTTTTCGAAACAAAATTTTGAACAAAAAATTATTCAGTATCATTTGGTTATTTTTCATTAAAAAAAAATAATAATTAATTGCGTACACGTAATTATAAATATCTTTACGTTTTTCTGTAAGTGATCTCGAAAACATTAAATTTTCCACGGTACTTACGCTTAAGCGATTCCTAAACTTGTTTTTTACTAAATTCATTTCTGAAAGTGTTCTTTCAGCTGCGCTGCGGCGCTATTGTGAGGCAAAATAGCTAAATTCAAATTGCGATAAATATGTATTTGAAAACAAATTCTTCCATTATGTTTTTTGAATTCATTTTAGAATACCAAAATTTAGGCAAATAACTTTGTTCTATTTAACTAATATCGTAAATGCGGAATGACCTCCATTCATCATTTAAATTTCGATAGAAGATTTGTGAAAAGGAAATGCCTCATCTATGTAGATTTAAAGTAGATATTAAATCATCACCTTGAATTATGTAATACAAAGTGATAAGCGCTGTCTTTAAATATGCGGGTTAAGAATTTTTTCAAAAAGAAGTAGATCCTAAAAAAGAGAAGTAGATTAAAATCGAAGTAGATCTACTTCGATCGTAGTAAAGTCCGAACCCTGGTTCTTACTTTGGCGAGTAGATGTTTTTTTATTGAAAATAAACAAACATAAGGAGAAAAGATCGTATATATAACACTACTGTCACTACGATCCGTATCGTTTTATTTTCAAAAGATGATTCATATGAATCGTTGGCGATTATAAAACACGGCTATTAGTTCCATCCACAGGTTCATACGAGTTATGATATCAAAATGGCGCACTTCAGAGCTAATTGGGCCACAGGTCTAGACTGCCAGTGTTCACCTTTTCTATGCTATCTACACTAAGCTAATGCAAGAAAGAAACATATTACTGTCCCTACCAAAGCATTAAAGACTAATTGAAATTTTAAATAATTCAGTGCATAATCAAACGTCAAAAAAGAAATTGATGGGATGCTTTCAAAATGACATGCTGTCAACAGAAATTACAATTCGAACTTTTAAAAGTTTTGCTGACTGAACACAATGAAATTCTTCAACTGGAACTGAAGCTGAAATAACTGTCAAAAGGTTTTACTCTTTTTGGTTCCGAATAGAGCTCTGAACGAAGTCCGGGTATGTCGGATATGTTCGGAACATCCTCTAAATCAAGTGTGCTCTGAGCTCTCTGAGTTATTATTGAAACGCACCTAAACACCTAGCTGTTACTTTTTTTTTTGTTAATTTCCATTTGTCAAATGCTTGCGTTAAGCATTTAACTGTGTCTACTCAGTTATTTTAGTCTGAGATCATAGAGCGCACCCAGAACATGCTGAGAACATGATCAGAATGAAAAAAAAAAGAAACAAATATTCGAAGCTCTGAACGCTCTGATCTACAAAAGAAACACAATTAATTTTTTGAAAATTCAGGCTTTGCTGTGATTTAAAAGAAAAAGAAAAAATTTAGGTTAGCTGATTTAAATCTTTCGCGAATTTTACTAAGCAAAGTCATTATAAGAGGAATTGAAGAGAGCTTCAAGCTCACGTCTGCCTTCACTAGTAGGAATTTGAAACGTCAAAAATGCTGCACATAAAAGTCAAAACTTGGTTTACTCTTGCAGTTACGACTGGAGCTCCGTTTACAGCTGTATTGCGTTGTGTTAGTAATGATAATCTTGTGTGTATTCAATATTTTGAAACTTATTCTAGTTGCAGCTCTGTCTCCATTGTGTTCAGCCAGTTTAGGACTGTTCACATACATAAGTGCGACCAACGACGAATGAACAAACATTTTCTTATTCGTCGTGGAATGACGATTGAAATAAACAAAGTTAACAAAAAAAAACATTATTTTGAGGTAAGTTCCGCAACAACGATTCATTCCTTGCGCTTGCAGTGTGGATGGTGTGTATGTAAGGCAAATAGAGATTGACATTTCGTTTGACAGAATCGGTTAGTATTTATTTGATTTTATTAAAATAAAATAATACGAGCAAAACTAAATTTTTAAATTAGAAATATCGCAACCGTACGAAATTTTTAAAAGAGTTGGTGTCAAAAAATGTTAAATTTCAAGGAAAAACGTGTAAATGTTTGGTGTAAAGCTAGGAACGCACTTGTGATAAATAAATTCTTAAATGTGAATGTTTTTTCTGTCGCAAAATTAAATAGATCAAAAGGATTTAAATAACCATGAATACAGATGAGACTTTTTAATAAAATTTCTGTCAGTATTAAAATAAGTTTCATTAGGTAGTAGTCGTGTTTTTTTTTTTGCAAGTCCATATAGAATTGTAGAAAAAAACGACATCTGGACTCAGGAACTTCTTTCCAAAATGTTGGAAGCACTGTGTACGCTATGGCATTTGTCGGCTGTATTGACGACTAGAATCAACTAGCATCCAAAAACGTCACTTTTGACTTCTCTGAACAAAATATCTATAAAGTGCTAAACACATGAGCTGCGAACTGCGAATGCGAATAAATCTTTTTAAGCTATTTTCACAGCTAATATCAATTTTTGTTTTGTTTTAACTTTACAACAAAGTGAATTAATGATCGAATCAACTATTTATAAGGAAAACAATGCATAAAATAATTATAAATTGGAATATTTTGTATTTCAAATTTACATTTGACAGTTCGCAGAAGATACGTTGTTGGTCGCGTTAAAAAATATTAAAATACAAAATATTTCAATTTATAATTATTTTATGCATTGTTTTCCTTTTAAATAGTCGATTCGATCATTAATTCACTTCGTCGTAAAGTTAAAACAAAACAAAAATTGATATTAGCTGTGAAAATAGCTTAAAAAGATTTATTCGCATTCGCAGTTCGCAGCTCATGTGTTTAGCACTTAACATATAGATAATATTATTTTGGCGTCACCGTTTTTATCAGGACTTAGAATAAGTTTCGAAAATTATATGGACTTTGCTAGGTCCATATAGACTTAAAAATTACACGTATAAAAACAGTTACTTATTTGGCACTCGCGGTAATTTTCATTGGGGACTCTTTCTCAGCTCTATTTGTGCCATTATTTCAATGAGGACGAGAGACTCTATTCTAAATTATTGTGTGCCTTAGGTTTTCTGTTTAAAAAAATCAAATCAAATAAAAAACTCAATTCGTATTCGATTTTTTCTATCGTGATACTATCTCGTAGTATCTTTATCTAATATACATATAAATATATAGTATATATAAATGTTTAACTGACACGCAAGTGCTACAGTTCACGACCAATAGCTTTTGGAACACATTGTCAAACACAAATTCGAAAATTCAATATCCTTCATCTTAATCGACAAAACGCTACCCACATTTGTAGAGTTTGTAGAAATCATAAAGAACGGATTATTCTACATGAAAGAACAAACATTAGGCTTAGAATCATCTGACTTTGGTGTGCTACCCGTATATTGTCATCCATATCCACCTTTATCCATTTCCTTTCACACAATCCTAATCCAAAAGAGGCTTTTCGATTTGAATAGGCCTACCGGAAACAACCTTCATCCACATTTATGTGTTCAACAAACAAATGTTGTTCAGAGAAAATGTTCACGTTAAAGGAAAGAATCTCTGGACTTCGCTGGAAAATAATTGGAGGCCATTTCACACAATTTGATACCAATGCAACTTGCAATACGATAAGTCTGCCTTTAAAAGGGATTAAAATTTCATTGCAAGAAATTAATTTCGTAAGCAATAGGTATTTATCTTGATTATAAGCTAAAATTTGGAGCATGAATCGTTTGCCATTAGAGAGCAAAACACAAAAGCGTGTACGAGTATTAATCTTTGTCATAATTCTAGAGCTTTTCGGAAACACAATGAATGCGATTGGCATGGATTGCTACAGATTCCAAATGTGAGGGTAAGCAGTTGGTTGGATAAGTTTGATGAAATGTTTGTTAGGTTTGAAGATGTACATTTTGCCAATATGCATTTTTTCCCCAAAAAAGGTGTTGGCTTAGTTGGCTTTTAAGATCAAACTGTAATGCATTTTATTTTCGACCTTTTTGCTAACACAAACTAAGAAAGGCAAATATCAGACGATTTTGAGAAAACAATAAACATTTTGAGTCGAATTTTGCCAAATAACTAGGGAACACAATTTATTTACGGTAACAAAATAATTTTTTGAGTATTCGTAATCGTACTTATGCATAAAACTTTTTTAGAAAAATTATCAAGGTGATTATTGCCAAGTTTTTCTGTTTGCGCAGAATAAGGATGGAGAATACATGCTGTTCCATGAAGATCGGAAAACACCTTTATGATATCTTTGATCTGCAATCTGTAATCCTAAAACTGAATACTAAAATCAAGCAATAAAATTAATTAAATTTATGATTCGAAAAGATTCGAAATTTAAGTAAGCGACGCATGACACTTTTTTTGTTTAAACTGTTTTTCATTTTATTTTTTTATAAAAACATAACTAGTATTCATATTTTATTTTTAAGCTACATTTTTTTCATAAATTTCTTAAAAGGTTTGCTTAAAACTAATCCTGTGTTTTCTCGTCGTTTCCTTAATAACGTACTTTAAACAAAAAATATCATCATATTTGCCGTGTTTTTTTGGAAAAGTTATCCGTAGTACAGTAGGATTTTATATACAATACAACATCCGCAGTAGAATCACTGCCGATACTCGAATAAACGTCAAATCTCCATCCGCAGCAGGATTTCACTTCTCCTTTTATCGGCAGTGATCCTACTGCGGATGTTATATTTGTTATTCATATAAGATCCTACTGTTTTACGGATAACTTTTCCAAAAAAACATGGCTATTGACTTTTTTGTGTAAGTGGGTAAGAGAGAATCTTATAAATAATGGTAAATAGAGCTGAAGGGAATAAAAAGCCGATGTGGCCACCCATTTATGGAATAAACAAAGATATGCTATACCCTTACTGATCACACACATTTGCGTTAATTGCTTCGTAAAAAAAAAAAAAAAAACAATGAAAAAAAAACATTTTTTAAGTATTTACTTCGGTATAAACTACAAAAATCATTACGAATTATAATTTCCTAGTGTAAAACACGTCTACTGGAACTAAACACGTGCCCTTGAAGTCAAATGCAAAGAAAATACATGAACACACCTATTCGCCATTTTCTACAATCATGGAGACAATTTTCATCCACATCCACATATAATTAAAAAGGAGAATCGTTTTGAAGTTTCTTTCATTCGTGTATAGCGCCATTATTTCTTATCATTTAAGGATCGATTTGGATACGATTTTCGATCCATGAGTTGAACGGTCTACTTACAGTTGAATTGAAATTAAATGAAAGAATCAGCTTATAACAAACAAAATATCAAAAAAAAACAAACAAAATATATTAAAACACGAGCACTGTATCTATCCATCAAACCGAAGGGTATCTAACTCAATTTTTTTTAGTTGTTTCTGTTTTCGGTTGCACAAAACCATTATTGTGACTTACGTGTAACTTATGTTACTTTCAGGTTTAATTACATTTAAATTTTTGACAACTGAAAATTATAAACTGAAAAGTTGCTTTTGAGTTTATTTCATTTATTTTTTGGAATACATATCTACTTACTCTGAGCTATCCCAGAGTAAAGTCCAACTTGAAAATTTTACCCTTTTTATGACAAAAATATTAACAGGTTTTAGAATATTTGCACCCAGTTTTCAGTGCTGGCAGCTAAACCTGCCAATAAATTAAACCCAAGTTATCTCAGAAATAGTTTTTCAACTTAGACTCAACTTAAATTGTCAATTGCCAAATATCTATCACAATCAAAGTGCGACACTATGGAAATATGTTTTGACTATCGTACATGCAGTACTATGAAAACGGTAATGCCCATATCACACCCTGAATATCAATCTATCTTTCACAAAATAAATAATTTTTCTTGATCAATTGGCAAATATTTATGAAAACTGGCACATTGGTAGATTTTGGGTGGGTGGAATGTTATTACGGATATAAAACCTAACTATCGCACTGTATGCGCTTATTCACTCGATACATCCAGATTAAAACTTAAATCCGGATGTATTTTATATGTATTATATTGGATTTGAGTTTTAATCTGGATGAATCGAATGAATAATATGCCCGTTAGACTCTGTTTCAATAGCATACAGAGCTCTTCACGGATCTCATCGACAAAAACGTCGTCATGGATGGCATAATGAAAAGTCACAATCTAAACAGGATCTTAAAAAGATGCGTGTAAGTGCACCTTAAGTGGATATGAACATTGGCGCTGTTATCGTTAAGATGACCGTAAATAAGAAGAATATTAGAGAAACTTTAAGACACTCAAAAATTTAATTCTTAAAATTGTTTCCTTACGATATTTTTTATAGTATGTTGATAAAAGTGACTTATGAATTTAAAAAAAATTGATTCAGAACCTTCTAAGTGACTTATGAATTAAAAAAATTTAAGTCATGAGAAAGTAAGTGACTTATGAATTAAAAAAAAAATAATGCACAACCTACCAAGTGACTTATGAATTAAAAAAAATTTAATTCATAAGCTAATGGATAAATTTTGTTTAAAAAATTATTAATTGGAAAATTTATAAGCTAGCATGATAAAATTTTATGACACACAAAAGCTAAAAATCTTCTGTCGTAGTCAAAACAAGCTTAAACATTTCCAATTTACCAACTAGCTTATATATTAAATTTTTTTAAATCATAAGTCACTAACTAACTTATGAATTAAATTTTTTTAATTCACTAATCATCTACAGACTTATGACTGACAAACAAACAAAAAAACACTTTTATATAATAGTATAGATTAAATTTCTTTCAAACATGACATCAAAATATGGATGGCGTATTTCCAACGATTGAATGCCTAATATTATTTGATGGCATATCAATTATTATCAACATTCCAACGTATGATCTGAATTGCAATTATTGTGAAACGTTTCTGTCAATTCTCACTGAATGAACACCATACATAGGATTCCAGATGTGAGACCAGTATTCTAAAATTGATCGTACTTTATAAAAATATAAAGATCTTAGAGATAAAGGATCTGAGAAGTTTTTGGCGTTCCGAGGAATAAATCAAAGCATTGAACTGGCCTTAGAAATATAGAGATATAGACAATATGACTGGAAAAAATTGACCAACCTTAGCATACGGGACAGAGGTTCATTAAGGCCATAGGAGGTGTGGTGTGATATTAAATAGAAAAGCCGACGGTTTCTAAGGTTACGGGTGTTAGTATTGAAAAAAATTGAGTTGTAGAGAGAGGAGCAGTCAATTGATCCAGAGAGGAGCCGATGTATAAAAAGTATGTCAGCTATTTCCCTACGTTCCTGTAATGAGGTAAGGTTTAACAGTTGGAGGCGATCACGATACGGGGGTAAGATCAAACGCTTATCCCAAGGAAGGCATTGAAGTGCAAAACGAAGGAATCGTCGTTGGATGCCTTCTATTCTTGATATGTGTATATCTTGATATGGAGACCAAACTTGAAACGCATAATCAAGTAAAGGTCGGACAAATGCTATGTAAAGCGATCGAGTCACGTAAGGGTTGGAAAATTCTTTAGACCATCTTTTAAGGAAACTTAATGCTGAGTTGGCCTTATGGATTATTTCATCAATATGAAATAAAAATTTTAGTTCACGGTCACATAAAAGGCCAAGATCTCTTATCTTTTCTACTATTTGTATGGGTTGATTATGAAGATAGTACAGACGGGGAGTTGTTTTAAAGCGCTTTCGTGAAAAGGTCATTGTCTGGCATTTGCTAATGTTAAGCTCTAAGCAATTGTTGGTACACCAGGTTGAGAAACTATCGAGATCTGTTTGGAGGAGAGATATGTCTTCAGATGCTGCGATGATTTTGAAAAATTTTGTATCGTCAGCAGGGATATTTGACAGTGTTTAATGACCATGTCAATTTCGTTAATTGTAAGGATAAAGAGAAGCGGTCCTAAATGACTACCTTGGGGGACACCAGAAGTGGCGAGAATAGGATTGGAAAGCGCAGATCTGAAACGGACACAATCTTGTTAAAAGGAATCAGCAAACAATATCGAATGGTTTTTTGGAAAGCAGCTGTCAATTATCAATATGCAACAGAAATATTATAATAAGAGCGTACTAATTATGATTTTAAACATGATGTTCTTCAAAGCTTCTATAAATATTTTAATTTTTTCGAAAATAATTTCACTTCTATTTTGCTGTCGGAGACAATCGGAATTAACAATCGGAGCAGTTAGCACGATAGTAAATTACTCTATTTCGTAGATATCCAGCCTTATTTTGATATTCGATTTCACTAGAAAGTATGTCGAATTCGAGTAATTTGTATTTTGAGATTCGTACGATTAGAAAGTTCACTTTATCAAAGTTCATTTATCTTTTGAAAACTAAGCAAATTTTCACTTTCGAATCGTTCGAAAGAAATGTCATTTCATTCTCGTTCAATTTTTTCTGGCGAATAGATTCATAAAACATGTAGTATACATGTAGTATAATGTTAGTAGTAATCGATGCATAAAATGGATTTGATGTATCCATTATCCTTCTCCTATACAACTGCTCCTCACCGTTTTCTCTTTTCATACATAAAACAAATGCCATTTTGATTTTTAACGTCTGGCTTCAATTTATCAATATTTTCATAAAACAATTTACAAAATGGTAATTCAAAATTCAAGTGTGACCAGATTTGTGTAAATTAAATAGGCTTTGAAGTTGCCTTCTTTTTTTGTTTATCAATTTGGAAAACAAAATTAATTTACATGAAAATTAAAACATAAATCAAGTATTTTATTATACAGAGAAGTTTTACCGTTATTTTACTTCTTTTTGATATCAATAAACTTACCATACTGTTTTCTAATCCTCCCAAATTTCAAAATGTCGGTTTTTATTGATATTTTCAAATTTAAACTTTACCAGGTCGTTAGCATTACTTTATTTTTCTTAAATGATAAAGTATTATTTTTATATATTTAGACTATAATTTTTTTTAATAAAAATCATCAAAAAAAAACTGCTTGGACATACTAAATCAGATAGAAATGTCAGTAAATTTCAAACAGCTGATTTCGGAAATGAATTTCATTGAGATTCATTTTATTCAATCATTCGACAATGAACAATGAATGTCAAAATATGCAAAGTTCATTCGAATGAAAATATCTATTCTATCCAATAAGCTATTCGTTCGAATCTCAAAATAAGCATGATCATAAAATAAACGTCAAATGATCATCATTTTTGACGCAGATATTGCTGTCGTCAAATATGCAATCATCCGCAAGTAATGTAATGTAAATCTATAAATCGTTATCTATAATCAATTTTCACATTAAAGTAACGTTACTTAAAGGCCTCTTAACTTGAACGCCATCCACCGCGTTTAAAGGTTACTTAAAGGCATTTTAAAATGTATTTAGGCATATCAATTGTCATCTTTGAAGTTTCAAATTGTGAGTTTGTATTGTCTCTTGTGATATTTTGGAATTATAAAATGCACAGAATTAAGAAACAGAAAATTTGTATAGATTAAAGTATGTGTACGCGCAAAGAAATTTCGTCCACGCTGTCCGCTTAGCCTTTGAGGTGTTTGTATAGACACTTTATTCTTCGTTGTTGGAAGAGAATCTGTGCATAAAATAATCCTTTTTTGTAATGTTTTATTGCAAATTCTAAAATAAAAACGTTTCCTTGCCGTAAGCATTCCAATTTTCAGATCTTTTTATTTTGTTTGTGGCGGTGGGGTGAGTGTGTGTTCCATGTTTTTTTTTTAATTTCACAAATATAAACATTTCTCTTCCAAATGTGTACTGATTCAAGTTGTCACAAAACAGCTGTATTGTATACAATGAAGCAACATTTGTTTTTTTTTTTGTATGTTATTAGAATTTCACATTCTTTTACATTACGTGACATAACGATCGTTTAGTTAAGTACCAACGAAAAATTGATTATAGATACGAATTGAAGTTTCTTCATTTAAATGCAAATTAAAAATTTAAGTATGCTTAACTAAATAACCTCTAAGATGCAGTTTAAGATTATCTTATTACTTTAGTAATCTGCGTTATCGAAAATAATGCTTTTACGTAAATAATTTGTTTTAGATTTTCGAAAAGTTGACTTTTGCATTTTGTATTTTTGTTTTTCGACAGCCGATGAATATGCTCATAATTCGTAAATCCAACTAAGCATTTAAGTTTGTGGAACTACGGAATTGTCTAACCCCTACGTGATGCGATACCTCTAAATAACATGTTACATGTGTATGACAACTACTTGAATATGCCTCATCAACATATACATCTTAATAATTGAGAGCATTCAACAATCAACATCAGTTCCTACGATTTGTGCTTCATATCACGGGCCCGTATCACATAAGACTAAGGCAATCGCTCAATTAATTGATTGTCGTTTTGACAATCGGTCTCTCTATCTTTCTTTATTGATATGATAAAGACAGTTATAGTCAACACGAAAACCAACTAATTGAGCGTGAGCGATCGCCTTAGTCTTACAAGATACGGGCCATGCATTGGAACGATAATTTCGTCATAAATCAAAAATTCAAAATTTTGAGTTAGCTGCAAGATTGTTAATAAAATTGCTTGTCCTTTACTTTTTTTGGAGCATCATAATTTGATATGTCTTTTTAATTTAATACAACAGTTTTGTTTTTCCGCACCGCAGTCCTTTTTCCATAACTTTTTATGAGAAATGAAAAATTTTCAATAGCATTCATTCCAAAACAATCAATTTTAAGATAAGACGCTCTTGTATCAAATGAGCGATTTATTTTTCGTCAGATAAAAAATAAAATAAAGACAAATGATATGCTGATATAAATCCAATTCTAAAGTATATAAAACAAAATGGTTATTTTTAACACAGCTATTTACAAATATTGTAATCCATTGTATCTCCTATTTAATCCTTCCTTAAACACAGTGCCTGATCGTTTACAGGTCATCAAACATTTCTCTTTCAACGAAACTTTGCAGTTTAAACTATGAATGCATACAGAACAAGAAACCCCAATGAAGTAAAGCCTTTATTAAAACCAAACAAAATTTCTAATCAGAAATTGAAAGCACAGCCATAAGGACTTTCTTTATTTATCATCATTCTAAAAAACACTCTAAACCTAAAAAATTAACTAATCACAGAAGAGAATACTTCTCAGACAATTTTTTTTGTTTTAATTCATAAGAACACATAGTGTAATATAATTTATTGTAATTCTAGTTTTAGTAACTTAACACACAGACGGAAACAGTTTTGGTTTTAAACAAAAACAAACAAACAAAAAAAAACGAAACTAAAAATGTAATCAATATTTAGCTGACCGATAATTATCGTCAACTTTTTTTGTTGTAAATCTTGGCTTAGCCGATGGTGAAGTATTTGCGCTAAAGCTGTGAATTCCTTCATTGCCAGTAGTTGAACTTCCGGTACTGCCTTGTCTTGTCAGAGTTGGTGTTGGAACATTAAGGAAATCGGAAAACAAAAAACCCGCATCCATGCTTTGGGTTTTGCCGTGGAAACTCCTAGAAATCCTTCGTGGTGGTTCTATGAAAATTTCCTTCACAATGACTGCTCCCGGATGATTTTGTGCTGATTGCGAAAGACTCGTTGTGGACTCGGTTTTCAAATTCGAACAAGACCTTGTCTTTGATTCTTCATCGTCTTCTTTGTCGGGTTTTGGTTTCTTTTGCAATGTGTTACTTTCGAAGTTTTTGAAATTCGAATTCGAAGCTGATTGTGTCAAAAATTGAGATGAAACATTTTCGAACTTCTTTCGCCGGATAACCTGTGGGAGAGATCGAGGCGAAGGTGAGGGTTCTTTTTCGAAGAGACTTATTTGCTTTTGGATTTTTGGGGAGATCGGATCGGTTGGCTTTCGAGCGGGAGGTCTCAATTCGAAACGCTCTGTCTCACGATATACTTCAGCCTCTATTGTATGCGGGCTGAATTCATCTGGTGGAAGGGAGGGAGTTGTTGCAGCTGAGAGTGTGGCTTCATCTTCATCTTCATTCTGTTTAAGAAGGAAAGGAATATAATTAAAATATGCATCACTATGTGGTTTTTCAAAATCTTACTTCGGTAGAAAGGGTTATTGAACCTTTGGTAGCTGCAGTGCTTAAGTCCATGCACATGCTGACAGGTGTGAGGCAACAGCTTTTGTCTCCCTCTGTGGGGGGGTTGAATACGTCAGTGTCCAGGTTATCGCTATTTAGCTGAACGTAAACTGAGTTAAGGTCATCGTCTAATGGAGGGAAGAATTTCGCCAGTTCTTCAGCTGTTGGCAAGACATTAAAACTGTAACGACATTAAGTTCAATGTTTAAGGATTCAAATAAAACGTGTGATTTTGTTTTTTGACGAACCCATCCGTACTGGTCAAACTCATTGACATCTCCCCACTAGGAGTTCCATGGGAATAACTATCCGAGACAGCGGGTGATGATGGCTCAGTGCTGCTAGCTATACTTGATTGTTTACTCCATTCTAACAGTTTATTATTGTTTGTTATAAGAGAAAATATAATAAATGTATAAACAAAAGCAAAGGACGAATAAGTGAATGTGCTGAATTCAGAAGACGATTAAGGAATACAAACGAACAATGGAGCTTATAACAAATGTGAAGCCGAGAACTGAGGAGGCAAAGATTTTGTTTATCAAATAAAAGAAAAAAAACTACGTTTACTACATTTTTGCTCAAATCGTTCAGTCTACAGAGCTCCAGGCATAAAATTGGAAGGAGATCCTGAAATGAAAATAAAATGCAATGACAAAAAGGGTGCGGATTTGTTGTTGTCGTTGTTGGTTGGTTATAAATAGATACACTGGACTTCAACCTAACGTACTCGATTAACAGATAAATAGGTATTCAAAGTCAAAGACTAAGAGCTGCTTAACATCTGAAAAAGAACTTAAAAAACTAAAACACATAAGATTACTTTGAAAACATACGAGTAAATTATAAAAGCACCGACCTACAGTGAGGTTTTTTAAAGTTTTCATAACAAACATTTTAATTATTTCTTTTCTATTTCTATGTGAATAAATAAACTCTGACTTAGATGCTAGGTCTTTGCACATAACTAATCCTATTAATACAATATTCATGCACTTGTACTCTCCCAATTCAATCAACTGATGGTACGAATCTAGTACCTATTTTCTACCTATAATTTGTATGTTAATGTGTGTTTATACATAGTATGTGTACATGTACAGGGTGGCGCATAAAAATAACGGTATAATTTAATTATTGAATAATTTTTTTTTTTCAGAATTAAATTTGAATAATTTGGCAAATTTATGATGGAAAGTTTCACCACAGAGACAAGAACCAAAGTTGTCAATTTTTTTTTAAAGTTGGCATTCAATTATTGAGACACAAAGGACATATCGAAATTTATTTAATGTTCGAAATGCGATCAGTGCTCCAGCAATTTACCGATTGCTCCAGGATTTTCAGGAACAAAGGGCTATCTGTGATCTTCCGAGTCCTAGAATACTTCGTGCAGTTCGAAATGATGTGAACATCGCTCGGGAGCAAGCACGAATTGACGAAAGTCCCAAAACATCCGCCACCCAACGTTATCAGCAGTTGGTGATGTCTAGTCGATTTTGCAGTGTATTTTCGGACAGTTACACCTTTTTAAATGTATGATCCAAAAGTAAGTGGGCATTCAGCATGCTCGGCGTTTTTAAGAATTGTTCCGAGGAGATAAGGAGTTTATTCACAAGCTCTTATGAGCGATGAAGCCCAACCGTAACGTGAATTAACACAATTACAGAGTATGGGGCATCAAAAATCCAAAAAATAATAGTTGAGTGTCAAATGCACCCACTTAGACGCACAATATGGTGTGGAATAACCTTAGAAAGGATCTTTGGAACATATTGCGAAAACGACGAACAAGTTGCGATTAATGCTGATGGCTGATGGTATTAAACCGTGTAATGATTGAAATTTTTTTGAGGCCAGAGGTAAAGAACAGTTCGGAGTTATGGTTTCAAAAAGATGGAGCCACATCGGATCGGATAATATCGCATTTTTTTTTATTTTAACTGGCCACCGCGTTTGGACGATTAAACGGCTCCAGGTTTTGCTCTTTGGAGATACCTAAAAAGTAAGGTGTATGGCAATACGCCAAGAACCGTCAAAAGCTTAAGTCTAGTATATCTAGAAAGAATTAACGACTCAGGGACATGACGTTCTAAGAAAATGCTTTGAAAAGAGCACGTCACGTTGAAAACAAACAATGGGCACCATTTCAGATATATTCGGCCCTAGCGAGGTATCCGTTCGGAGCGGAAAATTCTCCGATTTCGTACGATTCGAAGGATTTTTGTTTCGAGGTATTCTTCCGAACAGCTGTTCGGAATTTTTCTTCAACATTTTTTTAACGCACCCAGCAAACTGCGTTAAAGTGCGATCGAGTGCTTTATTTGTAAATTTCTGACAGCTTAAGCCAATTGTTTTTCCGATTTCGCCCGACACAAATTCTTCGCGGAACAAATTGAGCCAACGCATTTCTATATTATTATTCTTTTCGATAGGATACCTCGAAAGCATTTTGAACCTCCGACAAAGTATGCGTTGCGGACAATTTTCCGCTTCGAACGGATACCTCGCTAGGGCCGATTGTTACAAAATTTTAAACGTTGTTCGTTTAAGGAATAAAACCGGCTCTACTTAACACAGCCGTTTTGTTTGGAGTCTTTGTCTAACTTTGTCTTAATTTTAAACATGTTAGACAACTTTTCTAACTAATGTGAGTTTAGCAACAGTCTAAGCGAATTAATGTTTAACAACCCTAAATTTGACACATAAAGAACTCAAAAGCCAAAGTTGAATAAAATCCAAAAGAAAAATGTTATTCATCAGATACCTGTATAGTTTATTATAATTATATCAAATAATTAATTAGAGAAATGAATCGGATTTGAAAATTACTTTCAACAGAAACGGGTAGATTATTGTAACATTTCTGGTTTCAATTTTGTTTTATCTTTTGTTAACATTCCCGTTTTTGATGTTTAAACATCTATGTCGGCGGGAGGGTAAACCAAAAACGTGGTAAAACTTATACGTTCCATGTTACAGTTACACGTTCCGTTACACGCTAGCTCGTTACGGTTATACGTTCCGTGTAGCTCGTTACAGTTAAAAGTTTCGTGCAGCAACTTACCTTACGGAAGACTGCATTTAAGACCCCGTTTACATTGGGAATATTGCGTACTTACTACTCGTACATTAGAAACTTTGAGTACTGAAAGCTCGATTTTAGTACTTTCCGTTGCTAGCTAGAACTAAATATATTCACTCCCCCAACATTTCTTCACCTCTCAACCAATAATATTATTATTAAACAAATCCACTTCATGTTAGTGATGGACGATATCATTTTATTTTATGCTCCCAAAAATTGCATTTTCATAGTTGACATTTAAAAATACGAAAAATGTTGTTCAGGGCAATCAGTTGACATCTGTAACGAAATATTCTCTATACCGAATTAAATATTCTATATTATATCTGTCAAGTCATGAACTGGATGATCACTATGATTTCAATGGACATTAAATTTCCATTACAAGATGAGCATGATTCCAATAGGTTTGTAAACAGCATTGGGTTTTCGAAGCATTAAATTTTACACTGTTTTTGATTCCAATGACAATGCTGTCAAGATCAGAATTTAATGAGCTTATCATACGCTGCCATTGGAAGTCTACATCCGAAGGACAAGACTGTGAATCTAAAAACGAATATGAAAATCTGAGGGTACTGTCGTCAGCGAAACAATTTAGCGGATTAGAAGTTTCAGACAAAAAATCATTTATGAACATAAGAGAGAGTGTCGGTGACAAAACTGAGCCCTGAGGCACACCAGCGTTTATTTTTTGTATATCAGATTTGAAACCTTCCAATACTGCTTGTAGTGAACGGTCCGAAAGGTAATTTCTAAAATGAGCTTGATGCCAAACTCCATAAAATGCCTTTGAAATATCAAGTTCCATAATCTTACTGTCCCCTAAACTATGTAAAGATTTGTTCCACTGTTCGGTGGGATAAATTATGAGATCACCAGTGTCACTGTCGGAAGGAAGAAAGCTTTCGTTCCTCAAGATATTTCTTAATAAAGAAGTAACGTAGGTGCAATTGGACAATAGATAGATAGAAAGAAGATTTGTCCCATAAAATCGCTTACGCTCTTAAGTACAGGATGAGTCGTGTCACTCTCTAGTAGGGTCGAAATAACAGCAAACTGTGTTACAAGCAAATTGGCTTTATCTATCGAGCTTACAACGGGAGTGTCATTGAATTATTTGTATGCAAAAATAAGCATCCATAGCAAATAAAGGAGTTGAGGATTTTCTTCTTATTAACATTTTTCTCAAAACATTTATAAAATAGGCATGGTTTATTTCTTTTAAGATAGTCTGAATCGGGTAATTCATTCAGCCATGCCATACCAATACTTATATTTTTTACCCAATTATTGCCGTTTTTATCTAATTACATATATTTAAATTATGAACCTTTTTTAACCAAATATTTCTAAAGATTTTTGTTCTTCAGTATTGTAAAAATATCTTCACAATGTTAGTTGAATTCAAAAACACAATATTTTCTAATTATAATCCTTCTTTAGATTCAACAAACAGTATTAACACTGATGATATGCCAAAACCTGCCATGCGGCCATCTTTATTAATTACCGCTGTCACACAAAATCCTATAAGTTTTCTGCAAACACACCGACCACCCCTTCAATTCGTAACTTTCTATTCATATTTCAAACTCTTTCAGGATAATAATAATTGTTATTTGCTTTTCACCCACTAGTCTGCCTGCATACAGATACAACAATGCCAAAGTAAGTACAAAAAATCAACCCTAACCCCTGCTGCCAACACACGTAGAGCATGGAAGCGTAAATTACCATTAGACTATAGAAACAGGGACCATCAGGTGTTCCTTCCATTTAAGAACTTTCATTCTATAATACTCATCATCATTTGAGTTGTCATCGTGTATCCTGTTTACTTTTCCTGCCAGTCATTTCTGAAATTGCTTTATGTTTTGTTTTGAAAATGTGCATCATAAAGATGATGGAACATTATAATAAGAAATAAAACGACAGAGAGTGAAATACAAGATGGACACTATGTTCCTACTATCCCAAAGAAAAACATACAAAATACAAAAAGCATTTTAGCTGACTTAAAAGGATCCTTGTGTTCGTTGTTTTGGTGCATCATAAGAAAATAGTGCCGCTCAAGAGTATTACTTTAGAAGTCGAAAATAAATAATATAAAATGATGTAAAAATCTTATTTGAACTTTTGACAGAGAGAGAGATAGATAAAGTAATAAAAGTTAGATTCAAAAAAAAAGGAGTACAAAGTGGAAGACACTTCGCTTCTTTTGATTTAGACGAATCCTTTAGTCTATTTCTGCTTGTTGCAATTTCAAAATAGGAATAATCATATCTGTTAACGCAAATGTTTTTTTATTTTTTTTTTAATTTAACGCACCCATAAAACTAAGTTTAATCGAAAACATCATCTTATCTACATACATATGATTATGCATTTGAGAGATATTTTAAAACGAAGCTGCGAAAATTAAATGTTCGAAAACGCAAGTTCGAATTTTAAATGCATTAGTATTGTATTCGATAATGCAGTTTGTTCAAGTCCTATATTCCAAAACATCATCTACAGTGATGCTGTACAATAAGCCTTTTTCTTTTTTAGCCTTGAGCGGTGCACATTAAGCTCTCCGATTAATTTAATACACACAACTGAGAACTGAACTGCCTTGTATCATCTTTTTGATAACTGTTTAAGCTGTCAGCTGTGTTTCTGAAATTGGTGTTTTCAAGAATTTTTATTTCTAATTAATTTCTGACTCGTGCAAAATGATCTGCTCCACCAAGCTCATAAAGTGAGCCCCGATCGAGCTCCTAGCTTAAAAAGAAACGCAAAATTGAGCGCTAAGAGCGCTCCGAGTTAAAAAAAAAAGTAACATAAAAACAGGTTCCAAAAATCGAGTAAAATCGAAATGACAAAAAACGAATTTCCAAATCGAGTGAATTTGTTTACAGTGTTCCACATTTCACTCGCTTTCATAATTTCGAAATACTTTCGAAATCACTTATGTCGTTTTTGTTTGGCAATCCGGAATCTCTCTCCGATCCGGAATCCCAACTGAACACTTTTTTGATTCTGATGATTCTGAAGTTTTTTGTGATTGTATATGTGAAACATCAAATGTGGACAATAATGAAAATCAAGAAAAATGTTTGTTGAAAGATACACTTCGCATAATTAGGATACAAAAAATCACAGCTGTTGAGTTTGACGTTTAAGTATATGAATGTGTGAATGCTTTTGGTTTTGATTCTGATTTCAAATCCGAAAGCAAATTTCTCTTCTTTTCAGAATCAGAACTGTCATTTTTTCCCAAGTGAACACTTTCAGAAGAGTCCGGAAGGCTTCCGCTTTCATCTGTCAATTCTCAGTTGGCAAATACAAAACTATTTTGTTTGTGAAGTCTTTTGACTGCTATTGAAAATTTGTGTGTAAATTTTTTTTAAATTTTTCATATTTTTTTCTGAAAATTTCACACAACTAGATCTCAACGTATTTATATCCCTGAAAATCGAGAAAATCGAAATCTGGAACACACAAATTCACATTAATTTCATTTCGAAAGAAACGAAATCGATATCGGTAAAAGTGAATTTTAGAACACCAACTTTTATTTTGTATCAAATTTAGAGCTGTGCTAATCATTCATTTTGAAAGATCCAATCAATCAATGACCAAACCGATACGAAATATTTTGAATCGTTCATTCAACTAAAATACTTTTTTTTTCAACCGAAATAGTGTGAAAATTAATAAAAGTTTGGCCTTATCTATATTTATAAGAATATTATGTTCCGTTTCATTTACATTCCTATTTGGTATTGTGAAACAAGTTGAATAAACAAACATATTCAGCCCTATCGATGTATCTATTCGGAGAAAATTATTTTCCGATTTGTTCGAAATCGGAGAATTTTCTACCGAGGTAAGCTGTCCAATTGACATATCGGCAAAGAATTTTTGACAGTTCCGATCGGAACGGACTATCGTTTCAGAACTTCTTCCGAACGGATACCTCGATAGAGCTGATTATGTTCATCGGATCCAGTGGCAAGAGATTGACATTAGGATTTATTGATTCGGTCTATTGTAGTTGCAATCAATCAATCTTTTTGGTAAACGGGTCCGAATCAATCGTGATTGACACAGCTCTAATCGAATTCAATTCCATTTCGATTGAAAGTAAAATGTAGAACCTGGCTCATAGTTCTTAATTTTGACAGTTCAGTGCTGAAAGCTGAATTTACGCTTACGAACACGAACTCTGTCTTATCCATATTTTTGTCGTCAACTTGATATTTTGACTGCAGAGTTGCGCCGAAATGATGATGAAACTATGACTTAAGCAAACTGCGTTATCGAAAAAAATGCTTTAATATACAAATTTCGTTTTGAGTTTTCGAATAGTTGACTTTTGCAGTTTGCTTTTAAGAACTTCTTGCATCTGCATGTTTGACGCAAATGACGTTTTCGAAAACGGTATGTTTTAAAGAGAAGGCCTACTCGGCCTCATCTGTTATACTGCTATAAATTTTCTGTTAGGAATCATAAAAGATTTCCATCTTAAAAGTTCTCAAACTTTTGTATGGAAATTCGTTGCAGAATAACAGAATGTGAGCATAAAAGAACACGCCGAATAGGCTTCGATATCACATTCGACAAATCCAGTATGTTCTAAGTGTGTCAGTGTCAGTTTCGCCGCTGACAGGCACTTCAACCAAACCCCACCCGAACTATATTATGATGAACATATGGAACCATATAGAAACGTACAGAGCAATGTCTTTCGGGTATTATTTCTATATTTATATACTTTCATGAACCCATTCAAGTCACAGATATTAAATATTCTCCGTAAAAAAATTGCAACAAGAAAAAATAATCAAATGATGCGGAGTGTATAGTGTTAAGAAGAGACTAAAGAAAATAAAGAACTATTACTTTTCTGAATAGCAAACAAAAACATGCCGTTTCTTTTTTTTCTGAATAAAATTTAAGCAACAAGAGTGTTGGTTTTATTTATTTAATAAATCTTATATGAAAAAGGAATTAATAATTTCTTAAACAAAAAAAATATAAATAACGCAAATTAAATTCTATTTTTTGATTTGTTGTTGCAGCGAAAAAATTCAAACAGAGAAATAAAATTTAAGACAAATAATCAAACATAAACATTCTTACAAAATTTTTAAATATTGAATAATTGAAAAGCTTTAAAAAAACTACAAAACTTTATTTTCCTCATCGAACTTACTACTGCTGTCGCAAGGTGAAGGATCATTCAAGGGACATCCGGGTATAGAACTTCCGGTTGTCGTTGTTGTTTTTGATGTTGTTTCATTTCCTTCCATAGGGCCGCTGCATAGATTTGTTGGAGTAGTTACAGGCTTTTCTGCTTCTGTGGGTAGATGAGCAGACGTTTGAGATGGAGTCGGAATTGGTGTTGATGGATTTTTCGGTGGTGACGATGCCGGTGTTTTGAACAATGGCGCGACTGTCATCTTTTCCAAAAATACATCCAATTGCTTTAGGGAAAGCGCATTGTGCAGAGTTTCCAGTGGACGAATAGGTGGAACACCGCCAAAGCCTTCAAGGACTGCTAATTAGATTATTTAAATTTCATTTGATAAACTTAAGATTAGAAGTTATGAACTCAAAACAGATTTTGCAGGAATAGATTTCTGTTTTACAAGAATATGCAAATATGTTCCTATTCGACTTAGTTCAAAATTAGACAGGATTAAACACTGATTTGCATACTCTCGTCCTAGAAACTATTTGTGATTGAGTTTAAAAGTATGTGGCTTCTCTTAAAGAATTAAAAAATATTTTCTTAACTAAAATATTGATTCAAATATTTACCTGATGGCGTCGCTGTACTCGGTATCATATCACGCAAATTTGGCGCCGATGAACTTCCGCTAATTACCGCTGTGCTAAATAAACTGTTTGTGCTGGTGGCCATCTTTTTGCCAAAGCCTCCGAATCCCAGCATTTTCATGTATGTCATCTGGCCGGCAATACTGTGCCTTTGGCGTCGAGACGATGCCGACGATGAGCTTGAAGTCGATGTCGCATTGTCTGTGGTAGTAGTGAGTTTTATGTTTGTATGATGTGGTTTAGTTTTATTATTTGCCAATAATAATTGTTGATGTTGATTTGTGGTGAGTTTGTCATAATTTGTCATGGTAAGTAATTTGGCAGTTGTCAGTTTATCAATGTCGTATTTATTTGGTTGAACGTTCGTGGTGGGTGTGGTGGGAATGGAAATGGCGTGGGTGGATTGATTATGAGAATTATTATCGTTTGTTAATAAATTTGAAGCAAACAAATTAAATGACATATTACACATGGACACGGATGACGACAATGGCGCATTACAACCACAAATATTAGTATTGTTAGCTGTATTTATGCAATCGCATGACATTTCTGGTTTAGTGGGGAGATTGAAATCGTTCAAGCTACCAATCGGTGGGGATAAGTCAGATGAATTGGGGTCGGGTTCCAACAATAGGGGTACTATAACTGATTTACCATTCAATATGGGGTAGTCATCATGTGACAAATGGCGAGTAAGCCGTTTATTAGTACGACCATCTAGCGGCTTGGGCGGCTTTGTTAAGAAATTAGGACTTGCATCTGGTTCAAACCGTTTCAATGGCGAGATTGAATCGAAGCCTTTTGCATGCACAATCGGGGGATCAGCAGTTATTGCAGGGACCTCACAAGCAATATCATGAGTTAGTATAGCTGCCGGTGCAGAACAAGAAAGCTGGACAATCTCTGCCGGTCCAGAGTTGGGCGTTGCCAAAGCACAATGATCCGTTCCTAAGGACTGAATAGAAGCAACATTACTCTTGGAGCGAAAGCTGCCACCATCGGAAAGAAAGTTGATGTTATCGGCGCAAGATAGTGATGTTAGACAAGTGTAGGATAGGGGACGTTCGTTAGTAGCCAGAGGAGACATTTTAGGTGTGTTTCGTTTGCGTTGGTAATGAAGACCAGACGTTTCATCAACATCGTCAACGGCCAACGGATGCTTCGGCGATAATATGAGTGTCTCTGGAGTGCAAGGATTCTGAGAGAAATCTATTTCGGATAAAGGTAATTCGTTTGTTGATGAATCGATTTTAAAGAACGCAACGGAATCAGTAACGCGGATTTGAATTGGGGTTTTGTTAATATGCCGAACATTAGGTATTTCATTGAATTTAGAAATTTCCACTTTTTCTGTGGAATTTTCTTCTGGTTAAAATAACAAACAAAAAAGTATTGAAAGCGGAAGAAATGGAAACGAAAATAAAATTAAAAGTTCGGTTAGAAACGAGACAGAGAGAATAACACAAAAAGGGTATTTTTTTAAGGGAAAAAATAGCGGTTAAGCGTGTGGTGTTTCCAAAATGATCGACGGTAAATGAAATTTATGTTTTTTTTTCAAGTACAGAAATTTTTGAAATAAAAGAAAATAGTTTTGTTTTAATTAAAATTTTTTATATCTTTTTGTTTGTTTGGTTAAGCACGAAGTAATAATTTGGTTAATGGGAAAAACAAATAAACCAAAGGTGAGTGATAAAACGAAAACGATTCGTGATGTTAGGTGACATTATACATATATTTCATGCGTTTGTTTTCCTAAGCCAAGCTTAAAGTATCTTACTTTTGTATTCTTTATATTACATAAGACTTTATGGAAATAATTCCACTTGAGAGAAACACTTTGATTTCGGTTCTAAGATTGAAGTGATTTAAATTTTGTCAGAATTGAGAAGAATCCAATCAAAAGGAATGCATTCATTCAATTTATTCATATGGCTCATGTTGTCAAGATGACAGGAGGAAATATCTTATAATTGACAGTTTATATTGTCAATGAGAATGTTCTTTAAACATTATTATTGGCTAACTGTATTCAAGTGAAGAATAGATGGTCAATCACAGACGAAAAACATATGAGGTTTTCCATTCGCAAATTCAGATTTTAAATTGATTTTTTTTCGCGACGAACGGAAGGCAATTTCAGATTGATTAATTTCATTGCATTAGTGTACTCTTGTGTCTGTTCAATGATTTTAAATAAAATCTCCATCCTCAACCTACATTCAGGAGAGAAATATGAGCTTGATTAATTTACCAAATCTTTTTAAACTGCTTCCATTTTTTACTAGAAATGATTTCCTTAGTGTGTTGGATATAAGTTTCGTAATTGGAATATACTTTATTCCAAGCCTCAGCCACATTTGCAAACTGATAGATGAAAATTGTTTTGGTATTAGTACAAGGTAGGGTTGATCTGCCGAAAATTGATTTTAACACCCACGTTCAGCATTTCACTTATTGTGAATTTAAGGCACAAAAGTGAATTTTGATGTTCTGCATTCCGCATAAAATGACTTTTGTGATTTGCTTATTCCGAATGTGAAATATTGGTGTTCTGAAATGATCAATGTGAATGGAGTTTTCAGAGATGGAAATTCGTGTTCTACATTTCGAATGCATAGCATTTTACGGTGAATTCAATTCACTTAGTTTTCAATCAATTTTTGTTCACAGAACTCACAACAAAAAAAAAGTTTTGTTGCAATTTATGAAATAAGTTAAGGAAAAAGTTTATGTGTTAAGGGAATTGAAGTCGATTTTATTAAGAGATTTATTTCCAAAATGTAAACAAATGCCAAATCGTTAAGTCTTCGTTTAGTTTGAAACTACAAACAATTATTCATTCTCCATTTCAACTTACACTGCTTCACGTAAAACTTTTCGAAGAACTAACTATTCTTGATGTTCGTCCCTTTCACCACTTATTAATAATAATAGTGAATCTATTTTCGTTTTGCACAGGAAACAATGTTTGAATAAATAATGCAAACTGTCTTTCAGATGATTTTGACATTTCGAAAATAAATTCGGAGTGAATTGAAAAAAATTGAATTCACTCGGAACGCAGAATATGCTGTGTTTCATTTAAAGTGGAATTGAAATTCTTTTTCAATTCACTTTCACTCGGAATACAGAACATGGGTGTAAATCAAAATAAAATCAATTTATTTGCCAATGGCAAAACTTGTCAAAATCAGCATTTTGACAGATCTAAATCGAAAATAAATTGATTTATTTTACCAATGGAAAAACACATTACCCTTGTTGTCCCTTACATTCACTGAACTCACCCAATTAATTGATCGTTAAGTATTCGAATAACATTAACTAATAATGAAACTATTTTGGCAGCAAATTAAAGTGAAGTCGCTGCACCGCCTTATTTGGACAGTGTAAATGTTTAGCTTTTAAGAGGATTTGTATCAGTGAATTGAAACTTTTAACACTTTCTTCATCAATTAAATATCAAAGTCAAAATTCATCACAACTTTTTAGCAGTGACTATGTCACAGTGGGCGTAAACCTTGTCTGCTAACTTAGAAGCTTGGATTTGAGCTCCACTGTTAGCAGAATTCTTCTAAAGGGTAGGCCACATACAAGTTTCTTTTTAAAAATGCAATAAAATGAACAAAATTAAATTTTTGACATGTATTATAACTTCACTAGTAAGAGCAAACATTATGAGAGTCTCACACTCTGGGCTAGCGCACCGTACGACGACGGGGACCATGAGTGTTATCCACTAGCATACCAGTCTCAAGAACTTTTTGCACAAACTTGCATACAGCAGACGCGGCTTAATTTCGGCCAAAACTTCTTTTCAAAAAACGCACTGTTTGGGCTACACAGTGGAACTCACTTTTAAAATAAGTTTTCAATATTTTCCAACATTGTTCAAGCGTAAAGCGACTCATTTCGTTCCACGGAGGTATGACTGACTTTCCCCAAGATTTCGAGCGGGAAACAGTCAGTGTCAGAATACGAGTAACATATCATTTAAAAAGAAACCATTAGATTTCCCACCCTGTATATATCAATTCTTCGTAATCGATTATTTACTAAAGAATAACTATCTATAATAAATGTCCAAAAGATAGAAGACAGAAAAGTTCAGTTATTTTTTTAGGTCAAAAACAGGAAACAAATTTTAAGGAACTTCCTGGGCTTATTTGGCCTTACATAAGAAATTTTATTAATTTCAAAATAAACAGTGTTTTTCGATACAATTTTTTTTCCTACCAAAAGGAATCGAAATAAATATGTATATTAATATAAAAGGGGTGAAATGAGCTTGAGGAGGTCTTGGGAGGAATAGCTAATTTCTTGTGGACATTAAAGGTCAAAGAACAATCAAATACAACTTTTAATGTTAAATCGTAGTTTGATTAGAAAGCAATGGCACGTAGGAATATACTTATATGCCTTCATCGTTTTTCTTCAATTACATTTTCCGCCATTTTGTTATTAAATGAACCTGCAAGTAAGTCCTCACAATATTTTCTGAGAGCTTCTAAGGGACAACATCACGGCCATAACAAGTCCGAAAACCTAAGCAACTTGTCTGTTCCGTGAGTTAGGCTCAATAAATATGCATTTTTTTTTTCTAAAATAGGTCTTTAAATCTTAAAATGAATCAACAGTGTAAGCTTTTCTAGGATGAGCAGGAAATGAGCTGTATCTGGAAAAAGTTAACCCTTAGGTTTATAATGGTTGATCATGATTCAAGTAGAAACTGAATGTGTTGTAATGGCATGATTTCTTTCTTTTTTATGAATGACCAGCTTATATTCTATTCAATTTTTTTCATATTTAAATAAACTTTCACCTTTTAAATTAAAACAAAAACTATTTACTACCGTTTTCTTATTAGCGTCAATGCTAAGCAAACAAGAATACGAGTATATTATTTACAGTAATATACAACATGGATACCGTAATTTTAAATATTTTTTTTTTAAAGATTGCACTTTGGCAAAAGCATGAAAATACAAAAAAATAAAATATGAAAAAATTGAGTTGAGTTGGAAACAATTGAGAAAAGAGATTCTTACGTGCAGAAAAAAAAAAATAATATTTTCAAAGGACAGTTAAGCAAACTAAATGAATGTATGGAAATCATATAAATTAAGAAGAGATAAAAAACCCGACATGAAACAGGAATATGAAAACTTAAATGAAAATTTAAAAAATTCATAAATTTTCATTCGCAAGAACTTAAGAGACATGAAAAGAGGGACTGATTTTTATTAAACTATCTGCTTTCAATATTGACACTGTAGCAAGAACAAACATTATGTTGCTCTTTTGTTCAGAAGATTTTTAAAAACTAAACAAGTGAATGAAAATCTCCTGCAATATTGCCAGCAGTTAGTTTTTTTTAAATATAATTTTGTGTGAAAAAAAAAATACAGACTTGCAAGAAAAATGTGACGACGACAGAGATAAATATATACATAGTTTTACTTTCAGCCAAATACACGGAATTCCCGGCCAGATGCGCACATGTATATACGATATATAAGATATTGTTTAGTTGATATATTTAAATAGATATTTTTTTGTTTTGTAGAAAATGTATGTTAAAATTAAAATAATTATATACTAGTTTTAATATAACTCTTATTTCTTTAGAATCTCAAAGGGTGAGAGGAGACCGAATCTATATATAATCTAACTGATTAATATAAAATTTTATAATTGTCAAGGTACTTGGGTTATAATTTACCTGCACCAAGAAATTGTCGCTTATTTTGCTTCTAATAAGTTTTTTTCTTTTTTATAAACAATTATCTTTAACTAATTAGTTTAGTTAATTAGCAGCGGGCATATTATTGTAGTCTATGATGGTAAAAAAATATGAGTTCAAAACGAAGAAGTTATAAGTTTTGATTTTCAATTCATTATAATGGCAACTCTAGGATATTGAGATTCCTGTTTCTCATTGGCTAGTGGGATAAAAGTTCTTTATTTTTGAAATTAAATGTCGGATAAGAAACCTGAATTTATCGTCACGCTCTTTGAGCACATTCATATGTGTGTGGTATATGTAAATTAGTTCCAAATACATTGAATTATATGTTAAGATACAAAATGTTAAAGTTATACTTAACCTCTTTATGCAAAAAAATTTAAACTTTCTCTTCTATAAATCTTATGTTCCTGCTGTCCTAGGTTACCTACAAAGGTTAGAGTTTTATCTAAATCCTTTATGCAAAAAATACTTAAACTTTCTGTTCTATCAATCGTATGTTCCTAAGTTACCTTCCAACTTTGTATGAATCTACTCGTATTTCATCCAGGAGCTGGTATATTATGCGACCGAGACCCATACTAACGATACATATAATTCTGTAAGCCAATTTAGCCCTTGGTTTTGTAAAATGTTAGTCCATCTACATAAATTTTGTTCGGCCTCTCCTTTAAAACGTCTGCCAAGTGCGCTCCTCTAACCAACAACTCCAGACTTAAGAGCATACAAGGAACGACCCTATGATCCTAACTCTATCTTATACTTATTAACTTAAAGACGCTGGAAGAGCGAATAGAAATAACCCATATTATCTTCTTTATTGACTCCTTTCAGATTCTGTTGACTTCACAATTCATAAAAATTTTATCTTTTTCAGCACTAACCTTTGTGTCTTTATGTGCCCACCCACCTTTCGTTTCATAACTCCACCGAAAGAACAACTCGAAAATTCGAAATTCCTCAGTTCACCCTTTCTTAAACTCTGTCTTCTCATACACCCTTCCATTTTTTCCAAATCTAAGGTAGTTTTTTTTAGTTCTAAGTAAGAATATTTTTCTAAGTTAAATCAGATTAAGAACTAGGGTGTATTCAGGGTTTTTCTCCCACCAAAATTTTGGGCTAGGCCATATATTTAAAACAATATTAAATCGGAACTCATCTTATTCTTTCGGACTCGACAGAAAATTTTAAGTCATTAGACCTTGGTTCTCTACGAGTTGTTGCACTTATAATTTCTTCATTAGTCGGCACCAATAAAGTCTAGATGATGTACCTCCCAGACTGGTAGTCTGACTTGAAAAAATATACGAAACACTTAAAAACCTTGTAGGACCTATACTTACAAGCCCACGCTACAACACAGTTGAATTTGATAATAAAATTAATGACCTTACCCTAGCCCTGAACAAATGAATGATAATTTCCTGTTCTCTTAGTCATATAAGGGAAAAAAAGAAGGCCTACTGGTGGAATTCATAACTTGGGCCAATAAAAAAAAAAGTTAGAGGAAACTATTCAATCGAGCTAAAAGCAGAACACGCTACATTTGTTAGACTGGGACTCCTATAAACATTTCTTGAAAATATGTAAGAAATAAATGAGGAAATCCTTAAGATCTTCTTGGAGGATATTTTGTGACAAAAAAGAAGAAGCTTCCGAAGCTTCTCCTATCAACAAATCCAGTTACGACCAGCTGTTTGAAAAACACTTATGGCTCATGGATTCCCAACGCCGTTTCACGTTTTATTCCATCTAATAAACGGATGAAAGTACAGCCATTCGTCTTAATGATTCTTCACAGTGAACCAATAACGAATTGGCCACCCCAATTCCAATTCTGAATTCATTCGAATCAATACCAAACTTTCGGGATACCACCCCTTCCAGATCTATCTGGGAGGACTTTACATTCCTGGAAGACGAATCGATCCACTTGAAGTGAGGTGTACAATCAGACAGATTTTACTTAAGTCTCTCATTTCGTCTTCCTAATCAATGTAGCGTGTTCCAGGAATTCCTGTCTTGGTGATAACCAATTGTCTGGCGATAAAACAAATAAAACAAACACATTGGTTCCGTTATACTCGTATGTGTCAAAACCAGACACTGTCTAATAGGTTAATAGGTTAATATACAACGAGTTTCGAATTATTATCAATCTAATTGATTCCTTATCTTCTCTGTACATTCCCTGTTCTATCTCAAAGACGTAGGCTTTATCTGGGAGAGTTCTTCTTAAATGATCCTAGCAACCTAGCACACATAGACACATATTAGAAGTCTCCACGCTTCATAAGGAGCTCTAAGTGAGTCAACGAGTAGAAAGAAAGTCTACTTAATTCATGTGGTATCACACAGTACTAAATTATGGTCTATGTGCGTCAAGAATTCACGCTCAAGCCATGCTAACCTCTCCTAACCTAGTCGGCACTAAGGAATTCATTTTTAAATAAAATTCCTGTTCAACAAATCTTAGGCTTCTAAGTACTGAAGGCCTAAGTCCTATTTTAGAATAGGAAATATGGTTATTTAAAACAATAGTATCAACTCAGAGGCCGAAGCGACTCAAACTATTAATTGGGAATTTTCCCAACATTGGGATTCTTCATCAACATTACATAACCTGTTTTCAGGCGTCAGATAGTTCTTCTCCGGAATTAATTGCAATCGAAAGAAGTATTGTGATTTTTCACACCAGGATCCTTTTGGAAAAACGAAGATTTTAATTTTCAGGTTTGTGTAAGCGATAATCAGTTAGTAATAATATTTGTTTGATGGAAATCTCCCTATCTTGTTGCCGACGAGGAAACGAACACAGTGAAATTATTTAAAGTCCTTGGAAGAGCAAAAACATATGTAAAGCTGGTGCACCACTCAATTTATTGTGAAACAAAACAAATATCCTCTGTGTTGTGAACTCATATTTTTTTCTTTTATGCTACAATAGACTACAATAATATTATGCATTTAAATTTATTTTGAGAATATTTGAAAACAAACAAAACGACATCACAGAAAAAAAAAAAACAAAAACAAAATAATTACAAACACTTTTACATGCAACATTTCAAATATTAAAAATAAAATTAATTTAGAAAAATTAAACCAGTTAAGTAAGAAAAATCGTGTTGGCCCACATTTTTGACAAAATTTTGCAAAACGAAAAAACACCCGCCATCAACGACTTAATCCCCAACACACAGAGAATTATTTATACAAATCGCGGTTAAAAAAAATTCTTATAATGCAAGCGTTAAAAGTTTTTATTAAAATCATCGCGCCGTTCCCAAAACTAATTTCATTAAATTTCATATTATTGCAGGCAAATACAACCAAAAGTAAAACCAAAATACAAACAAATAAATTACCTTTTGTCTTTTGGTGGCGTTGTTCGAAAGACCTCGAACGCGGTTCACCATCGGGACTCATGGCTCTATTAACCTCTAGCGAACCTGATTGTTTGGCTTGTTGGGAGGCGAGTTCTTCAGTTAATCGCTTTGCCAAGTCTTGGGCTTCATGTCCGCTGACAGTGTGATGTGAGCCAATTGGAATAGGTTTGGATTTCAGGTGTTTGGAGCGAATTTCTGTTTTTGGCAATGCCGCAAGCTCACTTTGTTCTTCCGGAGAATTTTCCTATAATTCAAATAAATACATTTTGAGGAGGATTCAAAACAGGTTAGAAACACAACACTCACATCTGAGTGTGGCTTTGAGTGCACTGGTGAGGTTTCCTCTAAATTCAAGTCATTTTCTTCATCGATCCTTGTAGGATTGGCATCATCGGGACTCTGGGAAATACGAATACCAACAGTCGGAGTCTTTTGGGGACATAAATAATACCAGCATGCTTATAATGGAAACTTTTAAATTTTACTTACAATATTTTTGGAATGGGCTGAATCGTTGCGGCTGTGCGGCCGAAACCCTGGCCCGGGTGGAAGATTTTTCTGCACACAACAGTTTACACCTGGACTGAAATGCAATTCCACGTGGAATCTTTCTTCTGAGCACGGATCCTTGGTAGGGTCTTCATATAGCATAATTACAATCTGAGACATGTAATTCAACTCAGAAACCATGGAAATATAATCCATGGCACGACGCCACTGTTCATCGGTGAGAACATTCAAAAGTCCACCATATCGCAACACGGTAAGCAGTGAATGCACATGACTCTCACTCGTAAAATACAGTCGGGTTCTTACATGCCTTCCCGGACTGGAAACACCATGACTATAGCGAGGATTCAAACGATTTACACTCTCCTCACCAACTTCTTCGATGTTTCGCTGAAGGTCAGCCTTGATCTTTTTCAGCAAAGGAGTACATATGCCCTGGCCGATCGTCAATTTCTCCTGAATGGTCAAACCATATTCCTGCGGGATGACAATGTCGGCCAAATACTTGGCATAAATGTACAATTCCTCAGCCTGATCATACTGCAGGGTGTGCTGATTATGTTGAAGGTCATATTTTATGCAATCATAAATGTCAGGAATCTTCGAGATATCGAATTGTTTGCTCTTCGTCGAGAAGTCTTTCTCGATTTTCTCCCAACGACGACCCATAAGATCCCATGTCTCACCATGATACAAGATCGCATCTTTTGTTTTGGGATCATCCTTTTTCACACTGATTATCGACATCAGTTCTTGAATCAAGGAATGGACATGTGCACAGCATTTGACTGGGTTCTTCACGAAATCCATGGCCTGATTGATGCTGATGCTATTGCCAGGATTGATTGCCTCGCGATCTTCTTTTGTAAAGTCACGATCAATCTGCATAAGCTCATGTAGACGGTTTTTAGCCCTAAAATAGGTGACAATATGAGTTTAATAGCTCGTTAATAGTAGAATTACTCAAGTTTACATGTTTTGATATTTGCTAGAGTCACAATCGTTGTCTAGAAGTCCATTTGTATTGGCACTTTTAACCATCTGCACCAAGATCGGTGTTAATTCACCTTCAAGTGCTAAAAGACCTTTGGCAAAGGCAGCTGCAGTCATTTGAACTCGTCCTTCATCGGAAGCATAGATTTTCAAATCATGTCGAAACGTCGAATGCAACCTTAAGGAACACAAATAAGGTGAAAGATTATTATTGAAGGAAAGGATTGCATTGCAATTCTTACCTCAATAGCCCCAATCCTTGTGTTCCAGAATAGTCGTGTCTGCCTTGACCGCCTGGATACATGCATCTAAATATCCTACCTAGTTCTTCTGCTTGAATTCGTCCAGCAGGCGTTAGTTCTCCACCCCATTTTAAGATCAGGACCAAAGATGGTTCTTTAGGAGCATCTACTCAGATATAAGATACATTAGAAATAATATGTTGGAAAATTTAACAAAAATTTCTCGATACGTACTAGATTTTAAAGAATTACCCTCATCGGAGCTAGACCCTCTAGGCCGTCCTTTTGGTTGATATTTCATTTGGACTTTTCGATTTATGCCAGAAAAGTGACCATACCTTGAGAAAAATCATATAAAAATGTCAAAAAGGTATAAGAAGGGCTTAAATATTAAGTGGATTTCAAAAATGAACGACTTTAATTTTCAATAATTTTGTTTCGTCTTTAAGACTAGATATTTCAATTTTTAATAAAAGTTTACTGGGCGATCCATCGCACTTTCAAGTTTAAAATCCACTTATTCTTTTTGACTCAACCTTTGTGTAATCATTATTAACAACTCAGTTTTTGCTTACATTTCCAAAACACTCTTAAGTTGTTCCAATTTACCCTGTTTCTCTTCGATTTCCGATTCACCAGCTTTTGTTTGTATCTCAGCCAAGAGTGATCTGGCTATATCGAGAATTTCTTGTAATTGTTTGGGTCTTTTCAGCTTCACATGACCATGTTTATAGCCGTCATACTTTTCAAAAATCTCAAAGAACCTAAAAAAAGTAAAATTGTTTAGGACATTTTCAAAAATATCATAGTTTTGTATACTCACTTAGGATGCCTCACTTCCACTTTCATTTTTTGTTTCGGAGTTCGATCTCCATGTCTTATCACAGCCACAACACATCTAAGTTCCATCATTTTTCCAAAAGTAGTCGGTACAATTGGTGGGTCGTCTAATTGAAATGGCACAGACCATGGTATGTGTAGGGTTGGCGTCAGTTCGCGTAGGATCATATTGCCAAGTATTTTGGCACAATCATCGTAATATTTATTGGAGTTCTTGACGAAACTAAAACCGTTTACATCACAAACGTATGACTTCCCGTTGGCCCTTTGAAATAAAATAAATAAGTGTAATTTTAATGTACAAACAAAAAGAAGTATTCAACTTATTGGTGATTGATGATTGGAATCAACATGACTGGTATTATTTCAAACACTCGACTTTGTCTGTTTAACTTGTAAGCATAAAGTTGAACATAAAGAAATAACAGAACTATGTTCTTATAGAGATGAAAGACTGATGTATGTAGTTTCAGAATTTTTATATGGGTCTAGGTTTAAAACTTGTCCAGGTGCAGTAAAACTAGAACTGAAAAACGGCTAGAACAAGGGTTAAAAATCTAGGACTAGAATTTGGGATGTTAATGCTTCGAATCAAAGACAAAGACAAAAGTCGGAGATGCGCTGAAGACTCTTGAGGATTTTCAATCCTTGAGAGATTTTAAAATGATGTATGTAAGGACTAGTTAATAGGATCAATTAAGATTTTTGTATGGTTATCCCTCCTATTATTTTATTTTATATTATTTTAGTGGGGATTTGTCGACTGTAAGAAGAGCTGATCGAATAAATAATGAAAGAATAATGTTTCAAGAGATTTTGGATTATATGTGCGAAGAAGGCGAATGGACGAGCAAATATAACCGCAAACTTTATTTCCTCTAAAATTATGTGAATGTACTCAAAAAGATCAAAACACATCGTTTACATTGAAGACAGGAAAAAGTTCTAAATTCTAACCCTTAGTTTAGAGACAAACAAAAAATATTTATTCAAGGGTTCTGCCCCTTCTGAGGCAGTGACAAATCCTCCAAGAGTTTCTCTTGAAAAGTGAAGGTTTCTGCCGATAGAACATAAGTATACAAAAATGGTTAAGACTTAAGAGTTGTAAGTCTCTAAGTTCAGGTTCTCTACGAACCGTTTTGTCCCTAATTTATATTTTTTCTAATTACGTTCCAAGGAACGATACAGACTATATCACTATTTTAAAGACCAATTCGGACGGTAGAGAGCTTAAAATTGTTTGTAATAATACAGTTCGACATCGTTATTGGGGATGAAATTAGATATTAATTTTGCGAACAATTTCGATGCAGTAAATTCCAACATGCCCTCGATAAATTCCTGGCCTCATAGGGTTTTCTATAAAGTCGCTATATTTCCGGCTTATATATATATTCGTTTGACCTGGTAAACAACCATAATAGAACCACCAAGTAATGAGTTAGGTCAGATTCACAATGTTGTGCCGATCTCGCTACGATAAAATATTTGAACACAGGAAATAAAAGAGAGTATCGAGAGAGTATCCGGTATCGAGAGTGTGAATGTACGCATTGGTTCATGTGTAAGAATATTTTAACGTATCGAGATTCTGATCGGATCTACGAGGGCGGTCCGATAAGAACTTAGCCCCACCGCCTGATGATGCCAATATCGCAAGAGAAATTTACATTCTAGTACATTCCCTTAGACGGCTACTTTCAAAATTTTAGCCGAATCGGACTTTTATTTTGTTTTGACTACGTGTGGAAGCCAGCTTGTCCGCGAATTTTAGAAAAAAAGAAAAAAAAAGAACAATATCGGTCGGTGATTCGATTCTTGTTTTTGAAAGGGAAATGGCGCAGCGAAATCAAACAGCGCTTGAATGCTGTGTACGGTGGTGACTCTTCTCCTTCGATGGCGACCATCGAAAATTGGTATAACGAGTATAACCCAAAAATATTTGTTCAAATATTTTTAAATACAAAATTATTTTAAACAAAATAGCTTTTTTTTGGCCTTTAGTCAACAAAAATTGGCATTTCTTCGTATTATTTTAAACTCAAGGGGGCTCGTGCAAAAAAAATTTTGGTAAAGATTGTTAGACCCGCTAATAAGATAGTCGAACATCAAAAAACGGTTCTATGATAGGTACCATTAATAACACTTTTTCCAAAATTTTTTTTACTGAAATGTCCATGCCCATGATAACCCAGCTGATTTTTTTATAAAAATCTTTAGAGTCGTTTTCGAGATAAATCAGACTTTGCATTGCGGGTGTATGGGGGTAGTGTTAGTTTTGGAGCTAAAAAAAATCAATTTCCCCTCTAAGGAATCACCCAAGACCCTTAAGTACCGAGTTCCAGTGGTCGAGGCTGTAGGGAGAGATACTGACATACAGACAGATAGACGGAATTGCCGGATCCACTTTTTTCGTCTTCGCTATCATCGTAATGTCAACTTTGATCAAAACCTCGAATTCGAGTTTTTTAGGAATGCATAACTTGCCTTATAGTACCTATAAGTCGCAAGTTAAAACGAACTAGACTTAGAGATCTCAAAAAGGACGATCCGATGAAGAGCGGTTGGTACTGGCTTTATATCTTATTGAGCAATAAATTAAAACCATTTACTTCTCAAAAAACCGACGGGTGAGACTGGACTTCGCCAGGGCACAATTGAACTGAAATTTGGTAAAATGAAAAACGGTTCTCTTTTTAGATGAATCCAAGTTCAATTTAAAGGGATCTGACGAATTTCGTACGGTACGGAAGCCAAAAGGTATTAAGCATGGTGGGGGGAATATTATGGTCTGGGGATGTTTTTTCCAACCAAGGAGTCGGGCCAATACCATTGTATATATATTTTTATAGTACTCTCATGGAACACGATTTTAAGTTAACTTATTGTGCCGCAAAATCGTAAGTGTGGCTATGTTAAGCAGTACAGAGTTGACGTGGAAGGAGAAAATATAAGCAAAAAAAGAGACGAGGTAGATATATATTTATTCTGACAACAATAAAGAGGGTAAGGGAGAAAGTCTTATCTGCGTTTCTTTTTGCTGAAGGAATCAATTGTAGGTAGGTATATACAGTTTTATATGCCATGAGCGAGATGAATACAAGCAAATAGTATTGAGAGTGTATGAGAGTTTTTGTGAATTTTGTTTCATTGCTCATGCAATATGGTTTGTTTAAATTCTGATACGATTAATTACCGAGGTTGCCATTTTATGGACTTTGTAATAAGATCTAGAGGAATTTGAACTTAATAAACTCAAATGGTTTTATTTCGTTTTTGAAAACTAAATAATTTCAAATTGGCTTTATTTCGTTATGGTAACCAAAATAATTTTATAATAATAATTTTATAATAATTATATGCAGTGGGTAGTTAGATAATGGCAATTGTATTTTTTTTTTTGTAATTAATATAGATATGTACATACACAGCTAAAAAACTATTTCTTTAAGAAAATCTTATAGGTACGGACCTATATTTTTATTAAAGAAAATAGCTTTTGTATAGTATTTAGGTACATACCTACCCATAGAAAATTGTATGAAATTAAAATAATAATTTTTATTAGGTACAAAAACGAAAAATTATTGTTGTGCGTTGATAGGTATTTATATAATTAAATATATAAAAAAATCAGTTACCTTTTTTGGAAAAAATATTTTTTATGCATTTACATATTGCTTATAAGCAATTTTTGAAAAATTAAAAAAAAAGGAATTTGGTGTCAATTTTAAGAAATTATTGATGCACCCCACATGAAAATTTTTAAAATAAAAATAAAGATTCTAGGAAATATTTTCAAAAATTAATCGCTCAAACATTTTCAAGACATTGATTTTTCAAAAACAATGTTTTTAGATAAAAAAATATTTTTTCGTGTTCTCTATCATCGTAAAGTCAAATTTGATCAAAATCTCGAGTTAAATTTTTTGCACATGCAAAACTTGCAATTACATAATTTTGTGAGTGAAAATAATATAAAAAAAATTTGGTACGCCAACCTTAAGTTTTTTTTTATTTTACGAATGAAATTAAGTTTCGAAATAAAATATGGAGCCGTTTTTGAGATATCGAATTTTCCAAAAAGAATGACTTTTTTTCCAAAAATTACAAAAAAATATTATAAATATATAAGACTTTTGATAATACTAAAATTTTCAAAAAAGTATGAACATTTTTTGGAAAAAGGAAAATTTGTATACGCGTGAAAATATTTTTTTTTTCGTAAGTTACTTGATATTTTTTCAAAAAAGGGTTTTCGAAAATCGCATTTTTCTCGAAAACTGTTCCGAGGCTGAAATTTGTTTCTTTTTATTAATTTTTGTAAGAAAACAACACGAATTATAATTTTTGTTCTTGGAGGATACCGTTATTTTTAGGTAAAATACATTTTTTTTCTCATATTATGTAAATTATATTAAAAAACTTTTATTCATCAAGTTTGAAAAAAATCGAGCATGGGGTTTTCGAAATATTGAGTTTTCAAAAAAAAAAAAATTTAAAGTTTTCTTAAAAATCCAAAAAATATTTTTTTGGAAAATTTGAATACACAATAATATTCAAACTATTAGGGACCTTTAGCAAAAAAAATGATCAAAATTCGTCGTACAGTTTTTGAGAAAATCGAAAACAAAAAAATGGTCCCAAGGGGGGTACCAAAAATAACAATTTTTTGTAAAATTTTTTTCAACCATTACCTAGCTCATTGTATATACAATGCCTAGCTTTAACTAAATGATTTTGATTTTTTTTAAATCTGTGGGACAGTTTTTGAGAAAAAAAAATATTTATGAAATTTCGAAAAAAATTCCAAAGAAAAAAACATCTACCAAGTTTGAAGAAAATCGGCCGAGCCGTTTAGCTGTAGTCGAACTCAAATGTTTAATAAAGTGGTTTATTGAACATAATAGTTCTTCATAACTTAAAAACTAAAAGAGATAGACAGAAATGGAGTATGCCATTCGAAAGAGCATGTTTGATTTATAAAAACTGCATTTCTAACTAAATTTCGCCAAAAATGCTCTTTTGAACAAGATAATAACTCAGACGACAATATGCAGAGAAATAATTTTCTTCTATCCCAAAAAATACGTAATCGCCAAAAAAGTATTGAAAGTATTGACCTTGAAAATATTTGCCTACAGAAAATAACAACTACCAAATCCCCACACACACCTACATTCTACTCCAATGTACATAGTATGTGCCTTTGTTCTCCTACTTTATATACAGTATTCCTATTGCTGTCACTGTCATGTATTAAATGTCTATCTGTTAAAACTCTGCCATAGGCATCTCTGCTAATTTAGTAATTATGGTGCCGCTTGGTTCGCCTAGTCGCGTTCCTATTCATGAGAGTACTATTAAAATATATATACAATGCCAATACACAAGATTAATTGAATAATAAATGGTTTCATGTACAGGGATTATTCAAAATATCGTTATTAAGTTGTTTTATTTTTGATTTAAGAAATGTGCTTTAGTTTTGTCTACTAAATTTCAATGAGTTATAAGTCTTTTGCCTATTTGTAAGTTAATTCGTTTACAAAAACAATTTTAAAAAATTTATAGTGGAACAAAATTAATAATAACTTACCTCAACAAATCAAATCCACAAACAGTTTGCTTAAAAGCTAAGCACACTTTACGGGAAATCAACTTCTCTGCATTGTTTAAAATAACAGGATATCGAATTTCTTTGCCCTCACTATCGCGTTCAACTTTACCATCTAACGCTGGACTTTTTCTTGCCTCGGCATGAGCATAATCTGGACCAACGGTATAGACTTTAACGTCCGTACCTGAAAAATACACTGAGTTTTAAAAGTAATGTTTGAATCTTGATCTAAAATAAATTAATTGGTCAGATTGGGAAGATTTACCAAAACACTTCTCTTAAAAAAGAATTTGAAGGCAGTTTGATATTTTTTTTTGTTTGCAATGAGTGAGTTATAATTTATGATCAATAACGAGAAACTTGTTTTTATATTTTTTGTCAAGGCTACAAGAAAAATTATTTATTATATTTAAATAAGCCAGTTAAGGTTTCTGAGATTTCAGCAATCTGAGAATTCAGCCAAATTTCTCAGTTTTGTGGTCAAATAATTTTAAGAAACAAAATTTTGGATTGGCTTGTCCAACTTTAATGGAAGAAGATGTATGAGATCTCAGAAGCTTGAACTAGCTAATATGAATTTTCTTTTATTCATAGCCAATTTGTTATCTGAAAGCAAAAGTGCAGAAATGAAAATATTTTTATTGCTTTATTCCAAAAGAACTAAAATGTAATTTTAAATATTTACCCATGCATACATAAAAGACATTCAAAGTAAACTTAAAAGACAAAAGGACATTTTTATTTTATGCAAAATTTTTGTTCAGTAAATTAAATATACATAAATGTATATGCATAAGTGCACCACTCAAAGAAATGAAAGTTATACATACAACCAAAATCTACAAAACATTTTCAACTTATGATATGTAATTATGAAATACCAACACCATAATGTGATATTTATACTAGGAGTGTTCTAGTGAAATTCAACTGTAATACTCGCGTTTGAACCCAACTTCCGACTTACTGTTAAGTCCAGATATTCTTTCCTTAGCAGCACTTTACGAACTTATAATGCTTATGCGGGTCGTCCACTATGTGCGCGATAAGTTCAACCAACTTCGTTCAACTTTTTATTCAACTCTTTCGTTGGATAAACGAATTTACAACCTCTTACACTAGTGCAGCAACTTACGTAATTCACGTTGAGCAAATAAAGTTGAACAAAATTCGTTTGGAGCCCCGTACACATAATTGACCAACTTTCCCATATTATGTTGATTAACCTCGCACACCTAGTTGATCAACTCTTGAAACTTATTCCAGTGTTGAATAGCTCCGTACACCTAGTTCACCAACTTACTCAAATGTTGAATAACCTCGTACACTAGTTGATAAACTTGTTCGATTTTGACAAAAAAAATGTTTTTCGAGTTGATCAACTGCGTTTTCGATATGGTTGCTCAACCAGTTGATGAACGAGTTGATACCTTCGTACACTTAACCAAGGATCACTCGTTGGGGAACGTATTGAACGCACCACGATAAACAAAAAACTCAAACGTCAAACCTGAAATAATTTTGACTTCAGTTCGGTACAGGCAATTGCATTTTCGAGGAAATTTGAGAGGGACTCTTAATGTCCCATTTCCCATATATTGGGGTTTTCCTCAATTGCTGAAATCAATTGCAAAATTAATTCCGTGGTCCACTCTGTTTTTTTATCACCTTGCATGACGAAAAACCAAAATAAACTACAGTTTGCAAGTTGCACCAACTGCAAGTTCATCGCAAAGCAATAGTTCAACCAAGTAGACACATTTCACTGCAACCAACGCAACGCAACACAATATTACGTCAAGAAATCCCAAAGAAAATTTAAAAGTTGATCAACGCGTTGAACAAATAATGTGCAACACATTATCTTGAAAATGTTGCTCAACGTGTTGATCGAACATTTTCAAGGAGCAACACGAACTCTTACACTAGCCGTACACTTGTTGCGCAATTCGTTGAGCAACGACCAACAACTAGATCCAAGCCGTTGGTTGAACAGAATTGAAGGCACCGCACATAAGAGTTGAAAGCGTTGAATTCGAAATTTGTGCGTTCATCGCCTAGTGAACGACCGGCATTAAGCTCCCTCCCGCTACGATATCCAGGTCCCTATTACTGTTGTCAATTATCAACACGATATTTAACATTTATCAACAACATTGATGAATCAGTATTATGGTATTATCTTTATCAAGCACCAATTTTTTGTCAATGATGTCTCTAGTTAGAATTTATTTTGAATAGTTCTATTGAAAAAATTGATATTATCGTTGTCAACATTTCATTGATTGCCATTGGAGTAGAAATATCATAATAATTGTTGTTAATGTTGTTGGATAGAATTCAGAATAGAGCCCTAAAACTTATAGGGAAAACATTACAGAAACTTTTGTTTCTCTTGAATACCGTCGTGACGTTTCCGAGTTTCATTGTCAAATTGCTTTTTCTATCAACAATGTTCAATTGAAATAGCCAGTTGCATTCTTCCCCTCATACAATTCCGTTTAGACTTTTGGGCCTAACTTCGAACGTACTGTCAAATATATAGAGGTTCTTTCTTCAGCCGCACTAAACTCGAATGTGGAATACTTTGCCCCTCTCGATTTTTCCCATATCATTGTGATGTACAGGCTTTCAAGACCAATGTGCATCGACATCTCCTTTTGTATCCTCTCCACTTTACCTAAACGCTTTGACTATGTTACACCGTAACATTATAAGGGAAGTCATAATCCCTTGTGTGTGCAAAATAAAAAAAATTTAAATCCTTAATTTCTTTATCAAAATAGGTACATCAGTAGAACCTGCCCCCTGCCTTATTTAAACTATAGGAGACCTACCCTTATTCAAACCACGGATGTGAATTTGTTTAAATACTTAACAAAACTAGAAATATTTTGATTTGTATTGTACATAATAAGGGTAGTCAACCAACATCGAAAATCCATGATAAGCGTCGTATCTAATGTCGTTTTTATTTGGCAATCCGGAAGCCTTCCGGACTCTTCTGAAAGTGTTCAATTGGGAAAAAATGACAGTTCTGATTCTGAAAAGAAGAGAAATTTGCTTCTGGATTTGAAATCAGAAGCAAAACCAGAAGCACTCACACATTCATATACTTAAACGTCAACCTCAACAGCTGTGATTTTTGGTATCCAAATTGTGCGATTTCAACAAACATTTTTCTTGATTTTGATTATTGTACGCGTTTGATGTTTCACATATACATTCAAACAAAACTTCAGAATCATCAGAAGCAAACAAAAGTGTTCAATTGGGATTCCGGATCGGAGAGAGATTCCGGATTGCCAAATAAAAACGACATAAGCTGAAGGCTATACAAGTTTTTGAACTTTTAAATACGTACACAACATGTTTAACGGAAATACCTTTTTTTATTCATGGAGTAATTTCATTTTGAGAAACATTTAAAAAGATAAAGATGACTGCACTTTTTAATTGCGATATATGTAGGTATACGTAACATAGGACAAATTTCAGATTCCATTACCAAATCCTACTCGAGATTTAATCAAGTCTACCATTACGATGATAGAGACATAATACGAGTATAGAAGCTCGAATATCTACCTGTGTGTTCTTCGACCACGCAAACATTTTCTTCAAACTTGGAAATTGGGAAAGTTTTTTGTTGATTTCTAATATGGGAAATTGAAATGATTTATAAAATCATTGGTCCTAAAATCTTAATTTATTTCGAAAACGGCTCTAAATATTTTCAATAACTATTGCAACTTTTTACTTTAGGCGTTTTTCATTTTAAGCTCAGACAAGGGAACTGAGCTGTCAAAAAAAATAATGTGTTTTTGGTAGCGCATGCTGAGTTTCTTTCCCAATCTGAGCTGGCTCGGAGGTCGGAGTGTGCTCTATAAATAAAATGACCGAGCAGATGGAGTAAAAATCTGAGCGCGGTTAACTTCTTTTTCGTGTGATATGACAGACAGACGACGAGAAAAAAAAAACACACAAATAATAGGTTTGTTCGTTGAGCCCTGAAGTCACCCTGGGGTCGCCCTAAATCGTTTTTTGAAAAACCTGAAGTCACCCTGGTTTGCAAATTCTGTGTTTTTTGAGACCTGGGGTCGCCCTGAACTCGCCATGAAGTAGACCTAGGTATTTTGCTGGGGCGAGTTCAGGTAAAGAATAAACTGTCAAAAGTCATATGAGATTTCATATGTATTCCTTTTGTTGTCCTTTACCGACTCGCATGTTGCATGTTATTGCTTGTGTTTGCAATTGAATGTTTGTTGTACTCATCAAATGAAACATTCAGCAACAACGCAAAATTGTTTCCGTTCATTTTTAAAACTAATTTATAACAAATTTAAAGTTTTATCAGATCACAAAATTATTTTGTCCTGCTTTTAGTTGTCAAGAAAACAGTTGACAGCCCTTGGGTGTTTTTTGAAAACCGAAAACCCCAGTTTTTGTTGACAACTCTGAGGGTTGTCAAGAAAACCTGGGTCAACCCTGGGTAAAGTTCAACGAACAAACCTAATAATGGACATCGAGGCCTTCGACAGTTCAGCGCTCCAGAGTGTTTCATAAATGAATCGGAGAGCTCTAATCAAAATCTGCTTAGAGCGTACTCGATAACTCTGCTCGGAGTAAAAAAAAAGAAAAACAACTTTTATGTTCATAGGAAAGAAATTATCAAAAATTCAAAATGTCTTAGATCTCGCGTTGTTCTGTAAGAAACTCCCAAAGCTAAGCCAGGCGAAACTACTACTGGGCAATTACAACCAAGAACGTTTCACAAACTGCACAAGCTTAAGTAGGAACAACCTAAGAATAATATCAGGTTTCCTTACTGGAAACTTCAAACTTGGTGTGGTTAGCAATGCCACATGTAGATTCTAGAAAAATGTTGTCCACTCATAAACCAAAGGAAAACCCATCTGGGAAAATCCCAGTTAGAAGAGAGCGACCTTTTCTGTCTGAAGGTAGGAAGGGACCCAAAATACTAAAATTTTTGAGAGCAGAGAGGTTGAACTGTTAAATGAGCTAGCTCATCCAGATACAGGTGGAGGTACAATAGATCTCTAGGTCGTAATGCAATACCCCCAATACATAATTCATTCATTCATGGTTGGCAGGCGGAATTAATGGAGTCCTGCTCCACCTATTTAAAATGCTTTTCTAAAAGAATCTAAAATTTGACTTAATTTAATATTTTGGATCGTGAAAAAATGTAAACACTGTTTTTGGCAATGTCACCAAGCAAGGCACTTGTCACTCAATCATACAACTTTATTTTCAGCAAAACAACCTACGCTAAGACCCAATGGTCAGTTCACTCTTCTTGTTTCTTAGGACCACGGTTTTTTAATCAATTACTTAGCTATAATTTGTATTGATTCAAAGTAAATATACTTAATTAGTTATAAGTTGAATCAATTTAAGAAATATGAAAAAAAGCTTCATGCATTTTATGTAAAAATAAATTCTACATTTTTAACGAACATCTCAAAGCACAAACGAAGAACATTCCACGACAAAACAATGATAAGTGAGATTTATAAATACTTACAAAGCAGCAAACAATAAATAAATTTATGAAAGCATCTTATAATGTACGAGTACGAGTATGTCTGAAATAATCTACACCTTTATCTTTATTGTTGTATATAATTGTTTTTTTTACAATTTGTTTTTACAATAAAAACAAATTTACGAAACACTATTATGAGCGACAGAATATATAGGAACTTGCAAATAAAAATATGAAAAAGAGAAGAGTCAACAAGTTAAGGGATTTAAAACATACAACTTACCATCGGTTGGCATAAAGTCCTCGTAAATAAACGAACCAGTTTTTCTCACTCGGGATTCTGGGGAATAGACACTACTGCGGCTTCCAATCTGGAAGTTAAAAATCAATTATTAGTTTAAGACGCTTAATAAGTCCGTTCAAAGACATACTTTGCGAAACAGTCTTTGACTACCGCCTCCGGCTGATGTTGGATAATAAATGTAAATATTGTGATCTTCCGCAGATACGGGCTTTTCCACAAACGGCTTATTAAACGTCACTCCGTTCACTTCGACATGATCTTCAGACTCAATCAATTCATGTTCTAAAGGGGAAAATTAGAAAAATTAGGATTAGAGATGAAAATCTTAAACTTTTAAAAAAATAAACTTACGCTTAGGATCAGGGGAGTCTCTATCTAAAACAGCATATCTTGGTATTTCAATTCCTTCGCTTTCCAAAATCGCATACACCCTCCGGCGGTCCTGATTTGAATTAAAAAAAATCCTACAGTGTCTAGAAGTGTTTCGAATATATTTTAGGCTACCACCTGTATATCATACTGCATGTGCAAGTTGTTTATGACAAAAGGCCTTCGAAGCTGGGCATACTGGATAGCTTTTTCAAGTGGGAATCCTTTGGAGTGGAATGATATTAGACAATCGACAATTTGCCATTGATCGACTGGTTCCTTTAGTATCACATCTTCTTCGAATACAACCATCTTTATGTACTCGAACTCTTGGAGTCGGGTTAGGATTTCTTTCATTGGCTTTGATTGGGTCTTTTTTGACATGGCACAAACTCCAACAACAACTTGCTTGCCAGAACATGATGATATACTGCAATCGGAGTCCATGCCATCGTTGCTCTCACCGCACATGTCAATGTCGCCCTGCAAAATTGAAAAATTAAATTTTGATATTAAATTTATTTAAGTATGTATTTTAGAAATACTGATATATAGAACATACAAATTTATTCATTTTAAGCACGCAATAAGCAGCAGGTATTAATTCGCGTTTATACAAAATAATAGATCTCTCATTGTGCGCTGGGAAACCCAAAAAGCCATGCTAGTATAGTGTTATACAGATTTCAAATCAATAAACGGTATAAGGAGCTACGGAAGCAATGCAAATCACTCCAAGTAAGGCCGTTTTCAAAAATGTCATTTGACTCAAAAATAGAATTGTAAGATTTTTTTTTTAATTTTGCCCGCACTAAAGGGATTTTGACTACCTGTAAACAGTGCGAGCGTTAAGATGGAAAGGATTTAGAAGGAGAAACCGAGGCACATTAGGTTTGAATGTCTGAATATCGTTATGGGAGGGAAATATTTGGCTGGGTAAAGCAATTCACATTCGTGTAGTGCGGCTAAAAAATAATCTCTGAATTTAAGAGTATCTTGATGGATTACATCCGAAGTTGGGCTCAAGGGTTAACTAATGGGCATTCCTAAAAGCACGACTATTACGTTTGAATTGTTTAAAAGGATGAATGCAACTGGCTATTTCACTAGAATATTGTTTGTAAAAATATAAAAATTAACCCCTACGTGGGGCTCGAGGTTTTTGTTATAGTTCCATCACTTATCATTTTTAAAGCACTTTTTTTAAATCTATCCAAGAAGGTTATTGAAACACCTGACCAAATATAGATTACAGCCAAATCAGAAGGAAACCTAAGCAATTAGCAGAGCTTTTGGCGAAGGAGTCGAATATGTGGTAATTCCACTCAAGGTAGTCTGTGATGCACATACCGAGAACTGATTCGGTTTCCTCTATGTAACTTCTGCTTGAAAGACAGAATAGAGTTTTTGAAGCATTAAATTCTACGCGGTTTATACTCGTAGTTCCCCATTTGACAATGCTATCGATATCAGAATTTAATAATGTTCTTTAGCGCTAACGGCAAAAGTCAACTTCAACTGTTCGAAAACCCAATGTCATATTTTCAATAACATTTAAATTTCGGACTCGAAAATTCTAAATCCCCTCCAGTTCTGCCGACAACCCGCACACAGGAATGGTTGAGAGTTGTAAGTAATCAGATTAAGCCTCAATTGTATTTATTTAATCACCAATTTTGAAAAAAAAAATGTAATACGGGATTCTCTTGGAATTTCAAATAATGTTGTATAAGCATAAGTTTTTAAAGAAAATTTGATCTTTGATTTTCGAAAAATAAAGGAAAATTCAATATCTCGAAAAAATTATTCAATACTTAAAACAGACAAACAGAAAAATATTTTTTGAATTTATTTAAATTTTTTTTTCCATTAATTCATATTTAATTTAAAAATCAGACACCATTCTAAATTCAAGATTGCTGTGATTAAATGATATTTTTTTTTTTTTTGTAATTACTAGAAGAAATTGTTTGTTCGTATTTACGCAAATTCTCAAATTAAACAAAAACTTATTTCCTTATTCACAAATCACAACGCGTAGGAAATAAACGTCAAGGTCATTCTAGGATTTTTTTTGGAAGTTTAAAACTCTCGCAAACTACCGAGAGTTTGGAAATTTTTTGACAGTGATTATTCGAATTAATTACTATTTACAATCGATTTTTGGCAGGTGAAAGATTTTGAAGGGATGTGCATATTTGGGACAGCAATGAAGTTCATGATTGGTTGCTTTAAAGTTATTCCAATCCAACTCGAAACATTCGGAACAAAAGCGTGAAGGTCGACGATAAAAACATTGGTGCAAAATTTTAGTTGAATTAGTACGATGTTAAAGCTGTTTTAGTATGAAACTAGGTTAAAACCACGAATTTCGCAAGTTTCAATCAAATATGGCATCATATTTTCTCTAACCTTTTATAAAAGTTAAAATCATCGAATACTCGTACCTAAAACTATTTTATTTTTTTAGTATCGTGATAACTTCATATGACTCTTTGACATTATACAAACACGAAAACAGTTCTGTTTACTTAGTTTTATTAAAGAACTGTAATTACTTTAGGTGTGTTTAGAAGCTATTTAGTCAAAAAATAGCCTTAGCACGATACTGGTTAGAAAATGGTTAAAATTAAGAATTAGTTAGTAAACTACTTAAAGGTTAGCAAATTGTTATACCTTAATCAGACCAAAAACATAAATGTTAATTGTGTGCGTTAATTGGGCTTTCTGATCTTTTATTTTTTTATGCAATTAATAAAACAAATTAATCCATTTTTTAAATTATTCCCGACGTTTCGTTGGGTATTTTCCAACCTTTTCAAGGGATATTTTTATTGGACCTATAACACGTTATAATTCTTGAATTTTGAGTACTACTAACTTTTATATAATTTTACTTACTATTGTCAGTTACATTCATAGTTTTTAAACATTTATATTGCACTTTTGTATTTTTTACAATTTTTTTAAAACGGAAAACTAAATAAATAAATAAATTAAAAAACCAAGACAAAACAAAAATTATGAACTAATATCACAGACTCAATGTTTACTTTATGACGGCACTGTAGCTTGCGCTCAGCTTTTGTCTTCTTGAAAATTCATTGTTCTCTTAATGTTTTGCTGTATTCTTAGGCTCTCCAGCTTAAAAAAAGAGCCAAGTTCTTCCAAATAAAAACTTTTGTGTGACAAGTCAGCCGTGAAAAGTACTGAGATCTAAAAGTACGCCAAGTTCTTACTTCATGAATAGTCCGGGAGGCAGCGACAGATTTCATTACACCATTTTCGCAAGCTTAATTTTTCGTATATGAGTTATTCGTGTTATAACTAACAATAATTTCATGGTCTTCCATCTCAAGAGTACAACGGGGGGTTACAGGAGGGTTTCAAACCCCTCAAAAAAATCATGAAAAAAATTCATAGTCGCAAACGTGAAACTTTTTTGACGCATTATCTGACACATAAGAAGTTTGAAAAATATAGTCTTCCACCTATATCCCACAACAAAATACGTCTTCCACCCACGCAAAAACCGCAAAACTTTTTTGAAAAAAATTCATTCCCGCGAAGATGAAATTTCTATATATGCTAACTCTTAATGTAATAAACATAAAATAAATAGTCTTCCACCTATAACATACAACAAAAGTCGTCTTCCAAGGCTTCAAAGTTGCACACCGCACTTTGGTCTTTTTTTCTTATTTTTAAATGCAACCCTCGGGGAGAGTACGATAACTTGGCCGCCAAGATTTGATAACGGGTTTTTGTAGAGGGGTAAAAAACAAGCAATTTTTACTATGGGAGGGGGGGTCTATCTCCCCCCGTTTAGGAGGTAGGGGCACTTTTAGAAAAAATAATTTAAATTGAAAAAAAAAATATTAAAAAACAACGGCATCACTTACAATAAAGTGCAAGTGGTTCCGACCACTCCTAACTTACGAGCGCTCTCTTCGAAAGTTTGTTCGCTTGTGCGTGTGCCACGCACGCATTTGATTAATCCATGTGAGCAATGCAAAGTAGAAGAGTATCCATTTGCTGTCAAGACCAGAGTATATCTAATAGTGAGTAGGGACACTCTCCACGTGTTTCTTATCAGTTCATTTTTTTTAAATACACAGACACGAGAAATAGATGGTAATAAGAGGTGTGATGGTGCAAGAGAGATAGAAGAGGAAGACTTTGGTTAAAGAATCTGGCATAGGGTGTTTCGGAAAATAAAGGCATATACATGTCAATTTTTAATATACATGTTTTTATTGAATAAATAAAGTATAAAATAAAAATTACATGTGTGTAACGCTCAAATATTTTTGTTTATTGCTCGTTTTTTTTACATTTGTATTAAAATTTCTGAGTATATGGTACACTCGTACTCTTATATAGAACTTTATTAAAAATTCTTTGTTTTGATTTGAACAGCAATTGAAATCAAATTCATTTTTTAAAAGTTCAAACATTTTCATTTCAAAATTATTGAGATTATAGATATTTGGAAAAAAAGAAATAAATTTTGTTTCTAGCTTCTCTAACGAATCTAAAAAATCTTGTGGTGGTCGTGTTAGTTTCGCACCCTCAAATTCCTTTAAATCAGTAAATGTGGATGATACATTAGGTTGGTGACTCAATTCCAATTCACATGTATGTTTTTCCCGGTATTTTTTTAAAATGTAGCCTGCAAAATAATAAAATGCATTTTGACTGCCGAAATCAACGTTTTTATAATCGGGTTCGATATTAAATGTGTAAACTACTTTGTCTTTTTTTTCTTCTGGTAATTCCATATGTATTTCAACATCTGGAAGCTCCAAATTTTTAGTTGGTTCGCAGTTTCCTTGGTTTATATCTTCCATGTACTTTGCGGCAAACGACCTTTTAAAAGCACACATAAACTGGAAAGGAGTCAGCAACTTATTGTTTCCTCCTCGATTGCGTAGCACAGCGAAAGTGTTTTCAAGACAGTCTTGATTTAGGTTTCTCGTAAAAAGAAAATTAACACCTTCTTCTTTTAATTCAGTAAAGATCGCAATCAGAGCATAAATATTTTGTTGCCATCCATTTATAAATCTCAGTTTTTTAGTGACATTTACTGAGTTATCTAGAAAGACAATATTTTCGAAAAAAAATTTCATTTTATTTAAGAAGTCTATTTGCTCTTTGTTTGCAAAAAATGGCCTTCTGGATGGTTTTGCTCTAAATTTAGATGAATTAAAAACATCAAATAACTTGTCAACATCTTTAATTATTTCAGCAGTGTTAATAGATGTTGACGAAACAGCACCTACACTGGCCCAAGTATATATACCAGCTGATACTGTTGAGCTTAACGTTTGAGAAGCAAGCCTTACACGCATTTTTTGGTAGTTGTTAGGGAAAATGTGTTGGTCTGTTAATTTTGGAGCTAATCTATACTTTGACTCTTTGTCTCGTAAATAAAAATTGACAACATCTTTCCAATTCGCTTTCTTGTTACCATGTGCAACAATGTCATACTTCATGAAATCTCGCCAAAAAGATTTCAAAAGATGAGGACTGTCGAACATATAATATAATTTATGTTTTTCTACATAAAAGAAAGGTTGTTTAAAGGAAATGCCAAGAAGTCTATTTAGACCAACGAAATTTCCACCTTGATCTGAAATTACAACCCTGGGTTTCATCTTAACTTCAATTAATTGTTGGACACATGTATATAAAATTTGTTTTAATGTCTTAGCTGGACAAGCAGAATTCACAAAATAATACCCGAGTAACTGCTTATAACGATGAGTAATGCCTCTTACCATGACAACAATGGCATAATTCGCAGCTAATCGCGTCTTATTTTGTCCATCGTCTTCCAAACCTATTATCTGTCCCTTATTTTTATTGAAATAGAGATGAGTTTTCAAAGATATTTCGTCTAAGCAAATAACACAATTCCGAGCAATTTCTGGAAGAACCTGTATTTTAATCATTAAAGCATTAAATAATGGTTTGTGAAACCCAGGTCCAAAAGGCCAGTTTTTTGTAAACCTAGTTAAAGTTTTTTTTGATGGCAAACTTAAATTCCGTTCCAAAAAGTAATATGCATTTGGTGCAATGAAATATACACTAAGACAAAATTTTTTAAATTCGTTTGAGTACCTCCATCCTTTCTGTTTCTTTTTATAATTTTGTACATGACTTTCAACTATTCGAGCTAACTCTATTGGTAAAATATTCTTAGTTTTTTCGAGATACACTTTTTCTGAATATTTTTCCCTTTTTAAGATTTCAATGTCTTTCTTCAAAATCTCACACTCTTTTTTCAAATAAAGTACCTCTGAACATTCATTAAAGTTTGTCTGCGTAGACTGGTGTTCTGTAGAAGATTTCTCCGCTTCCAATTGCACGTCAACGAATCGTTCAACTTGAAGGAATTCCCTTATAGGCTCAACGACTTCTAAGTTCTCCATTACAACATCGGCTGCTTTAGTAACATGGATGTCATAATTTTCCCCTTCCTGTACAAAAAACTCCTTCATTTGAATATCTTCTTGAATAACGGCTTTGAAACTCTCAGCTTCATTTTGAAAGTTTTCTCTATCAATATGCTGATCAATTTCAACTTTGTCAATGAAAACGAAAATTGATTATTTCAATTATACATAATATATATATATTATACATAATTATAAATAGCTTTCCTTTGCCTTTTCACTCTTTTTCATTCGTATGGACATAGCTGGGCACCGTTAATCAAACAGTTAACTTCGTTAATCGTTAATCCGCTACTAAAAAAGTTAGCTTCGTTAAACGTTAAATTTCGGAAGAATTAACGCAAGTTAACGTTAATCGTTAATCCGTTAACATGTGATAAAAATTGCATTTTTTATATTTTTTATTCTGAGCACCGGGGCTAAGTAACGCCGGTCGTCCACTAGGCGATCAACGCACAAATTTCGAATTCAACGCGTTCAACTCTAATGTACGGTGTCTTTAATTCTGTTCAACCAACGGGTTGGATCTAGTTGTTGGCCGTTGCTCCACGAATTGCGCAACAAGTTTACGGGTAGTGTACGAGCTCGTATTGCTCCTTGAAAATGTTCGATCAACACGTTGAGCAACATTTTCAAGATAATTACCCCTATTACAGAATTCGGCGAATGAGCTAAAGTGACAGTTTCAATTAATTTCCAAACTTTTGCTATTACTGAATCCGACGAATGAAAGTTGAACGAATGTCGGTAACAATCCCTGCACCACTGACATTTTGTTCAACTTATATGGTACTAGCGTAAAATACCCGGCGTTGCCGGGTTCTTGCGAAGAAAATTTCTTTCGCACAGAAAGTCCTATGTAATAACAACTAATTATCCTAGAAAGTTTATTTCCGATACTAACAAATTCTGAGAGAATCTCTAGAGCATCATTCACCTACCCTAAGTTTAGTAAACGGCAAATATTCCGAGAAAAATTTATTCGCGAAAGCCCTTTACAGTTACATGATTTATCAAACCACAAATTGTTGAGGTAGATTTTTGCATTTCATCCAAAATGAATATTTTTGCATACCATGCACACGTAGAATAGGGGAACTAAACATATTTAGTATTGATTACTATTTGTAAACATTGAAAAAGAATAAATTTATTAAAGCATATGCACCATTAACATACATATGTATGTTAAGCGCTTCAAACTTTTTTTTAGAGCATATTTTTATTTGCCGTAGTTATCACTATCTGTTGTTTCTTCATTTTGGGCTTCTTTAGTCACTTTATTTTAATTTATGTTTTTCATTTTCATAAAATTGATTGAAAAAAGTATTTGCCTAATGATTCTAAATCGATTTTAATAATATTTCTGAAAAGACTCCGTAATTATCGAAGAATTCCATTTTTGTTTCGTTCAAAAAAAAATGTTGTCTCTACATTTAAAATGAAATTGCTTGAAACCACTAATACTTTCAAGAAATATGCATTTGGAATAACTTTATTTTTGCTGTCAATTTCATTTTTTTAAATATACATACCTAAGCATGCGATTTTAAATTATTGGCCATTAAATACTTTAAAAATGTATTTTATTAACTTCGTTAAGTAATTAATTTTATTGAATTTTTAAATAATTTTTAAATTAATTTTTATTGAAGCATATGTTCATATGTATGTATTTTATTAATAACATATTTTATTAAAACTAATATTTCAAAGCATATTTTTGCCCTAGTCATCACTATCTGTTTCGTCGGTTATTACTTAATTTTTATTATTTTTTCATTTTCATCGTTTTTATTTGTATGTTCTTTTTCCTGTGATAAAGCGAAAATGTCATCTTCAAAATTAACAAAAGAGCAGCTCGAAGGTTCCATCAACTCAGCCCGCGAATAACTACAAAGAGTGAACAAAGTGTAAACAAAGTGTAAAGGACGAATGCCAGTCAAATTCAAAGAAAATAGAGCAAACAAAGTGTAAGCAAAGAGTAAAAGAAAATGATAAAAAATTCACAACAATCAGTTTCTGTCTTTTTTCTGTTTAATATAATCATATGCAACTGCGCGCACATTCAACTAAATATTTGAGTTGTTTTTTAGCTAGTTTTTTCCTTCATATATTCTTGATTGCATGGGAAGTGTTACACAATTCACATATTTCGGGTGAAACAAAACATTTTTTTCAACCAAAGAGGAAAATAGTAGGTACTACTTGAAGATACCCTGTTAAGGTATCGTTTTAGTGAAAACATTCACAGAATATCTTCAAGATGTATTCGAAAGATTAAAATGAAAAACTCTCAGCATTTTAAAATTACTCCTTTTAAAAAGGTTTTAAAGGGGGTATATAGAGAGTCAATATAATGACATTTGTCATGAATATCTTTAAGATGTTTAAAAGATGTTTTATTAATAGTATAACAGAAATAACACTTTTAAAGAGTGAATTAGGAGATTATAAAGTGAAATGGTATTAAAAAGATTTAACTAATAGCTTGTTAAGACCTGATGCATTTATTGAAGTACTCTCCAAGAGTTTATGTGTTGCTTGGGTATGTTATCGGGTTTTACCAACGATAAAAATAAACATTATATATTTCTGGACGCACCCTTTAGCCAAAGAGCATTAAATTTGTCTGAACGCAGTCAAAACTTCCCCTTGCCACCATTGCAAATAGTTGCACATGTGTAAGTAGCTACATCTGTCCGAATTGAAACAGACACATGCTGAACTGAAATGGAACAAAAATAAACGGTTCAAGCCTAAACTGAAATGAAACAACTATTCACTTTCCTGTTTTCTTTCACCAAATTTAAGGATCTGATTACACGACTCATTTTTTGCGGCCATATGGTTTTTCAAGTAACTGACGTTATCGAACATCGATATTGCGAAATTTTGATACACAAAAAGATGTGCTCAATGTGTAAACTTGTGCTTTTTTGATATTTAAAAATTTTGATCGCAGAAAATCGTGCGCAAAAGCTTGCTTATATAAATGCTGATTCTGTAAGCATCGATGATTTTATCACTTGAGTGTGAATGTTAAAACATAATTTCTGTAAAAATTAACATCATACAATATTGACGAAAGTAATATTTCAAGGCATTTTATGTGTAAACTAAAATCCACGCGTTTTTTGAACGAAGTTTGTATGCACACAAAGTCGTGTGAAATGTATTAACAGAAATCCGTGGCTTTATCGAACATCGATGTTGTAAAATTTTGATGCACAAAAAGTCGTGTTCAATGTGTCAACTAAGATCTGTGCTCTTTCGATTTGGCAAAATTTTGAACGGAGAAAATCGTGCGCAAGAACTTGCATATATAAATGCTGTCTTTCTAAGCATCGATGAATTTATCACTTGAATATGAATGTTAAAACATAATTTCTGCAAAAATTAACATCATACAAAATTGACGAAAGTAATATTGCAAAGCATTTTATGTGTAAACTAAAATCCGCAGGTTTTTTGAACAAAGTTTGTATGCATACAAAATCGTGTGAAATGTGTTAACAGAAATCCGTGGCTTTATCGAACATCGATGTTGCAAAATTTTGATGCACAAAAAATCGTGTACAATGTGTCAACTAAGATCTGTGCTTTTTCGATTTGGCAAAATTTTGAACGTAGAAAATCGTGCGCAAAAACTTGCATATATAAATGCTGTCTTTCTAAGCATCGATGAATTTATCACTTGAATATAAATGTTAGGATAGTCGCGCACTGGCAACTGTGATCGAAATCAAATAGTTTAATCACCAGTTGAAAGAGAACCGCGCACTGGCAACTCTTTACTCACGCTCACACTCTTGTCTCTCTTGCTCTTATAGAAAACAGCTCAACTGTTGCGAAAGCAATCGTTCCCATATAAGCCCATATGTTTCATTTTAGCAACTAAACAGTTGCGAATGTGCGCGCCTGGCCTTAAAACATAATTTCTGCAAAAATTAACATCATACAAAATTGACGAAAGTATTATTGCAAAGCATTTTATGTGTAAACTAAAATCCGCAGGTTTTTTGAACAAAGTTTGTATGCACACAAAGTCGTGTGAAATGTGTTAACAGAAGTCAGTGGCTTTATCGAACATCGATGTTGCAAAATTTTGATGCACAAAAAGTCGTGTTCAATGTGTCAACTAAGATCTGTGCTCTTTCGATTTGGCAAAATTTTCAACTTAGAAAATCGTGCGCAAAAACTTGCATATGTAAAAGCTGTTTTTCTGAAAATCGATGATTTTATGACTTGAGTATGAATGTTGAAACATAATTTCTGTAAAAATTGACGAAAGCAATATTGCAAGGCATTTCCTTTGTAAACTTAAATCCACACGTTTCTTTAACGAATTTTTTTGCACACAAAGTCGTGTGGAATGTGTTAACAGAAATCCGTGACTTTATCTAACAACGATTTTGCGAACTGTTGATGTACAGAGAGTTAAAACTAAAATCCGTGCCTTTTTTAAATATTGATAGATACTACAAAATTTATATGCACGAAAAAATCATGCGCTAGAACTTGCGTGTATCCATGGCCGTGTAAACAGTTTCTTACTCCAATAGCCCAAGTAGGTGTTCAGCCTCAAAATATATAGAGGAATAAAATGAAATGAAATGCGGAATAGTTGGAAACGGCAGACAGTTCTCAATCTGCTGCTTTCAATTTTCTATTTTGGAAATATTTTTTGGAGGTAAGTGAAAGTAATTTAAATTTTAATATATTATTTATTAGTTTTTTCATTTTCAGATGGCCCTATGTTACTATCGACATACAAAGGTAAGTATATAAAATGTTTATAAAGTAATACTTTTGTTTGTTTGTCTGCTATTGGAGTATTTACAAACAAACTGACAAACAAACAAAAGTCTTACTTTATATAATAGTATAGATTACAGAATTCGAAATCCATTCGCACTCCATACAATTTCTATCATTTTACATTCGCACCAATTTCGAGACGAATATCAAGTAAATTTCTGATTAAACGAAAATAAACAATGGAGAGTACAAAAATGTAAGTCAAAAGCTTATCATACTGAATGCTAAAGTGTCTGTTTAACAAATTTTAATAGAAAACGCACAAATAGTAACGCAACCAGAGAGCAAGAAAATCTTAAAAAAAAACAAAAAAAGAGCACACGGTTGGTTTTGAACCGTCCGCCATCTTCGTACTAACCACTCTAAACGATGCTTGATTTCGTTGATCGAAAGCGATACTATTATCACAGCCTAGGCCAGTTGAATAATTGTTTGTAGCTGACAGTGTCGATACGAAAGTTCATAAATGATAAGGTAATTTTAGGAATCGACAATGTAGTTCATCCGACGAATTTCATAATTGTGTTTTACAGCGGATGCGAATCTAGTCAACTCACCGGGAGTAAAATTCTGCGAATTCTGTAATAGACATGAATGTGTTGCACATTATCAGGCGAATCTATAAACAAATCTTAAAGGTTACTTAACTTTAAAATACCTCTAAGCAGCTCTTAAGTATGAAATCGGTATCTATAATCAATTTTCACATTTAAGTAACGTTACTTAAAGGCCTCTTAACTTAAACGCCATCAACCGCGTTTAAGGGTCACTTAAAGGCATTTTAAAATGTATTTTGACATATCGATTGTCATCTTTGAAATTTTGAAGTTTTAAATTATGAGTTTGTAGGTATTGTTTGTTGTGATATTATATTAGAACTATAAAGTGCAACGATTTAAGAAACATAAAATTTGTATTGATTAAAGTATGTGTACGTGCAATGAAATTTCGTCCGCGCTTCCCTCTTAGCCTTTGAAGTGTTTGTATCGACACTTTCTTCCTCGTTGTTGGAAGAGAATAGGCGTTTTCGTAAATGCAGTGTTGCAGCGCATCGTGGATTTTGATGCCCTTGCAACGTTTTTCTTCACTCTGAAATTTACTTGTACAATTCATTAAAAAAAAAACTCTAAAATTTAGAATTCGTATTTAATAACATTAAATGAAGCAAGTTAATAAAAAAAAGCATCAACATTCATGATGCGCTGCAACACTGCATTTAGGAAAACGCCCAATCTGTGCATAAAATAATTCTGTTTTGTAGTGTATTATTGCAAATTCTAAAATAAAAAAGTTTCCTTGTAGGAGGCATCCCAATTTTCAGATCTTTTTCTTTTATTTGTGGCGGCGGGTGTGGGTGTGTGTTAGATAGCCATTTTTTTTTTGATTTCACAGATACAAAAAATGTGTCTTCCAATTATTTAGTGAAAGAAGGTGTCACAAAACAGCTGTGTTGTATAAAATGAAGCAGCATTTGTTTTTTTTCTGTACTAGATTTTCACATTCTTTTACGTTACGTGACACAACCATTGTTTAGTTAAGTACCAATGAAAAATCGATTATAGATACGAATTGAAGTTTCGTCATTTAAAGCCAAATTAAATATTTAAGTATGCTTAACTAAATAACCTCTAAGATGCAGTTTAAGAAAATCTTATAGATACGGCTGTTATTTGTTCAACACGTTGATCAACTTTTTAATTTTCTTTGGGATTTCTTGACGTAATATTGTGTTGCGTTGCGTTGGCTGCAGTGAAATGTGTCTACGTGGTTGAACTATTGCGTTGCCATGAACTTGCAGTTGGTGCAACTTGCAAACTGTAGTTTATTTTGGTTTTTCGTCATGGAAGGTGATAAAAAATCAGAGTGGACCACGGAATTAATTTTGCAAATGATTTCAGCAATTGAGAAAAAGCCCAATATATGGGACATTAATAGCCCCTCTTATAAAAAACGAGATGCCAGGGAATTGGCTTGGTCTCAAATTTCCTCGAAAATGCAATTGCCTTAACTTTGAATTCGAATTCACGGGCGCGGTGGGGTCAATCGACTTTAATTTCTCAAATATTTCATTGAAAAAAAAACAATTTTCTTCGCGACTCAAGAAAAAATCATCTACCCATAATCGTCTTGGCTGTTTTTTCTTCCTTTTTCGCTCATTTCCTAATATTATTAATGCGACAGCCACTTTTTTTTCTTAAAGGAAATCATACTCATACGGAACAAATTTAAGAATATTTTAAAGCGAAGGCGTGCGTCGACAATAAATGTATGTACCAAACTGAAGTCAAAATTATTTCAGGTTTGACGTTTGAGTTTTTTGTTTATCGTGGTGCGTTCAACGCGTTCCCCAGTTAAGTGTACCAAGGTATCAACTCGTTTATCACCTGTTTGAGCAACAATATCGAAAACGCAGTTGATCAACTCGAAAAAAAATTTTTTCTGTCAAAATCGAACAAGCTTATCAACTAGTGTACGAGGTTATTCAACATTTGAGTAAGTTGGTCAACTAGGTGTACGGAACTATTCAACACTGGAATAAGTTTTAAGAGTTGATCAACTAGGTGTGCGGGGTTAATCAACATATGGGAAAGTTGTTCAATTATATGTACGGGGTTCCAAACGCATTTTGTTTGTTCAACGTGAATTACGTAAGTAAATTCGTTTATCCAACGAAAGAGTTGAATAAAAAGTATAACGAAGTTGGTTGAACTTATCGCGCACATAGTGGACGACCGGCAAAATGAAATGATCAAACGAAACGAATCTCTTCGCATTTTTCTCACTCGCACGCGTGGTCAAAATATAATACGTACCTAGCTGTTTTTGTTTCACCCTTGGCACGCGCCGCACGGCAATTGTCTCATACTTGTCTGAACCTGTTTTTCGCGCCGCGCGGTAAATAGTAGGCATTGGATTAACGATTAACGGACTTTACGTGGATTAACGGATTTAACGTGTCCGTTAACATTTTTAAAAGTTAACTTAAAAGTTAATCCGTTAATCAAAATCTAAACTTCGTTAATTAACGATTAACGGATGAACGAGTTAATGCCCAGCTATGCGTATGGAATATGGAAATATGGAAATAACACTCTTAACACTCCGGGAGTAAAGAAGGGAGAAATGTTTCATTTTCGTATTCCATACGAATGAACAAGATTGAAAATCCAAAGGAAAACGAGATTGGATTTTTGGTTCTATGTATGTACCTTCTGATTTATCATTTAATATTTCCAAAATATTTATGTTAGGTGTAGCAGAAAATTTCAGGCGAGCTGCAGACTTGGAAAACATGTCTTTTGAGAAATGATTTTCGCATACCCTTAAATCCTTGGAAATTGGCTTGTCTAAGAGATGTATTTTGTGAATAGCACTTAACCAATTTTTCCTCCTGAAAAAGGAATGTTGTTAGATTTTTAACCAATGCAAAAATGCATGCTCATGAATAGCCTTATTATTTTTCAAAAAAATAAAACTATATTTCTTTTTATATGATGTGTTTTTGTAATAAAAATTGTATGTACATTTTAAAATTTGTCATTGAAGTATTGCTCCACTCAAATTGCAGACACTTATTATTCTACTACATTTTCATATAAAAATCAAAATATGAAACTGTGGCGACATCTGAAATTTCACAACGAAATTATAATTGTGTTTGCCATTAATGTACTAAAAAAGTTTTCCAAATTTTTAAATTACTTTTTTTTCATTTTTCTAAATAAGACCAAAATGTTATAAATCGAGTTGGCTTAACCAAAAATCCTTCTTCTCGGATTATCGACGACACGAGCTAAACCAAAATTTAAATTGTAGATAATTATAAGTACATACCTAGTTGTTTAGTTGATCTTTTAATAAATTGGATTTTATAGTAATTATAATAAAAGCGAGCATTTTTGAATTAATTATTCGATTCTATAAGACCAACCACCTGCGTCGGTATCTCTATTCAATTTCACATACAATTATTACGTGTGGGTACCCACCAATATTAAGTACCCTCTCGGATAGACACTACTAATAACATGCTAACTTCATTAAAATAAGGCACCAATGTAAATGAAACTGATATAAAAAATATTATTAAAACTGTCTATCTATTAAATACCTACTCAAACATTAAAAAAAATTGGCAGACTAAAATAGTGATCATTCACAGTTAAATGTATTTTGCTTACCTTTCATTATTTTGAGGTATTTGAAAATACTTTGTTCCGCATCTATCTTTTTCCTTTCAGATACTTCCACACACCAAACACTTTAAATAATGATGACCCATTTCTATTTTTCACTTTTAATTCACTGCACTTTATTATTTTTAAAACAAACGGAACATCCTGTATATTGCTAATTCTATTGTTTTCGTACTTCTGATAAGAATTCAACTCGTCGCGCCTTTGAAAATACATTATAAAAAAATGTAAACAATTCCCAATCAACTCCTAGTGTGACCATCTTCCTTCAAAAAAAAAATACTTAAAAAGTAAATACACTATTGCTATTACTTAACCAAAAAAGGCTTTGTTTTATTTTTTGAGAATATAAAACAAATAAAAAATGAAGATTTTAATATTTAAAAACGAAATACAAATTTAAGATTCTTTGATATGGTCAATATCATTAAAAAAATGTAATCAAGAGAAATAAATCCAGTGTCACGAAAAAAAAGGAATATGGTCACTTGAAAGAAGAGAACGGCACAGAGAAAAAATACGCACACAAGCAACCAACCTATCGCGCCTTTAAAAAAACCTTATGAAAAAATATTGCATTTATATATCTTACGAATGAGATTGTTTGTGTTGGTGCTTGAAAAAAATATTGTGGGTTTTTCTTATATTAGTGAATTGTCGTAAGGATTAAAATTAATACTTTGGAACTTCTCACGCTTATTGTTTGTTTTTGTTCTTGTTTTTATTTGTGCTAGTAGGACTGGCATATGTGTAGAGAGTGTCCCTACTCATTATTAGATATACTCTGGTCAAGACCAACATTCCACAACATTTCACAGTTTGGGTATGCCTGAACAAGAGAGAGTGGCTCTCATTTTCGAACTTCGAAAAACACTTGTGAGTGGTTGGTGAATACCCCACAGAAATTTCAAGTTAAGAGCCTCGTAAAGTTAAGAGCCGTTTAGGAGCGCTCGGTGAATACGAGCCTTAAAGTAGAATAATATTGAAACAGCTACAATGCAATAGAGAAATTTATTATTTAATATTACTGACTAAAATTTGAAATTTGGTGAGGCACCTGTGCCTGACTAGTTTATCAAATATTCGGAATTTTAAGTTTCTGACCTCATTGGTACTGAAGATAGGGAGATCAAAAATCGCCTGAGTTTTTCCTGTAAAAAGGGTGTAGTGCCAGAACTTGGCTGGGCACTACCGTGCCCTTTGATAATAGGCTGTTTAAAATTTTGCGCCATTGTTCACAGCGAATCTTCAAATATTTTCACAGTTGCATCATTGCGTCTTTAAATAGTCGACATTTTAATTATTTTTGAAATTCTAAAACTAAAATTCCTAACGTTCAGTTTTTAAAAAAAACCAAGTGAACTATTTCGGGCCTTGATTTTATATCTCTAATTTGATGAAAATATAACATAAAGGCATTTTCAATAGGGTCCTAAGAATTTTCTCTTTTAATAAAAACGCAACCTTAAACTTTTTTGTGTGATCTGTCGATTACAACCGTCAGTCAAGGTTTTAATTTTTGATTCAAAATAGCTTCTTTGAACTTTAGTCCACAAAAATTGGCGTTTCGTCCCGGGGAAATTTGCGTATTGACAAGGTCCTCACATTCAACTGATGAGTCCATGTGAGATCGCCGGGACGAAACGCCAATTTTTGTGAACCAAAGGCCAAAAAAGCTATTTTGAATCAATAATTCAACAAGTCCATTAATTGTGCTAAGGCTTCTACTTGGCTGATTTATTTCAGTAGTATATAGAATTTGTATTATAAAAACCTTCATATAGTTTAATTTTTCTCATGGTGGAATTCAGGAACCAGCAACGATTGGAAATTATTACAACCAATAATTGAAAATTGAGTTAACGTATTCACTATTAGTATGTGCTTAAGTTCAAAATCAGAGGTTTTCACAAACAATTTATAAACTGCTTTAGTACGATACTAGCTCGAAAAATTTAAAAATTAAAAATGAGTTAATAAACTACTTTAAAGTTAGCTAATTGGTTAGTTATATATAATAGTATATAATACTTTAATACTAGGCTATTAAAAATATTGCGCCATTACATATATTTATATTTAAGTGCCTTCGTATAGCTACATTTTTATAAAATACCTCAAAAGCCACCGTAGAACTTTTACAAACAAATTTTAAAAACCGTCTCAATATATGCAATAGGTTTGCGTGATACGTACTCATTCATCATAATGTAAATAAGTACTCTACATAAAACTCATCATTAAATTAATCTAAGCAATTGATTTTGTATGATAATGATAAATTATAAGACTTTTAAGGTGATGGATGTTATATACATATGTTCTAAAAGTCTCTGGATCCCGGCGATGGAATAACCTTAATCATGAAACCCACATTATCGATAATGAAAAGATATCAATCAAATAGGCAGATCAAAACACTGTCCTACGTAAACACTATCAATTTGTCATTTATGATCGATCTTTTTTGATACATACTCGTACATATACAAAATTCAATTAACTATGTCAGAAAGTAATTGAGCAAATCATTTTCACTGCTTGATGGAAGATATGTTATGTATATTTTAATGCAAAAATACCCAAAAACTACAATGATAAATGCTTGAAGAAATAATTTTTTAATAACAACGTTTCATAGTGGGAAGACGAATTTTATTAAGGACCGAAAACCAATGGAAAACGACTTTAAACAAATCAACATTAGGTGCGTTTTATTATCTACGGATCTATGTGGATCCGGATCTGGATTAATTTTTAACATGTATTACAAAAACAATTTGGGATCCTGTTCTCTATCTGGATCCATTTCATAGATCCAAAAATTAGTTCTAACTCTGGCGGGTAGATGACTTTTTATGGCAAGGTAGTGTAAGCTACAGTGTAAAGAAAAAAGACAAGACAAAATTAAAAATCAACAAACATAAACAAGAGAGAGATGAGCATACAACACAACTGTCACGATGATCCGTATCGTTTTATTTTTGAGGGTTAAACTATACGGATCTTTGGCGATAATAAAACGCGGCTATTATATTTGAGTATGCCTAGAACATCTATTGTGTTATACTACGTTTTTACTAAGAGATAATCCTGGATTCAATCCTGTTAAATATTCTTTGGATCAATTTTTCTATAGTTCGAACTGATCTACACTGCAGGCCAAAAGTTTGAGTCCAACATAGTCAACTGACTTCATTAATGCCTGGGGGTTGATTTTTTTAATTAAAGATTGGGTTTTTTACCTAATTTTTTTATCTGAACAATACACAACACCTTCAGGTAGTAAAAGTTGGATTTTTAGTCCAGATTTGTTTTAAAAAGGGTGTTTTTTTTAATAAATGTGGAAAAACCAATTATATGGATTATTGAGACGTATTTGGGTTTTCCATAATTATAAATTTTTCTGACTTTTGGTTGTTGATTCAGCACTTTTTTATGACGCCCAACATAAAAAAGGTTTTCAAAACTGAAAAATTTTAGACCTGGATTGCAAGTTTTTTATACAAAACCCACGTTTTGAAGTCATAAGCATTTATTTGAGATTCTTCATCTTTAGATTAAACAATAGGGTGTGTCAAAGTGCTCAACTATGGTATTTTCAAATGTAATAGCTTTTAAAAGTTGCATTGCTATCAAAATTAAATCCTGCGTTTACAATTTTCATTTTAATTAATATCTTTGGCTCGTTCAAAAATAGGATGAAATCCAAAAAAAAATTGATTTTTCGAGATTTTTGAAATATGTGTTGTTTTAAATCGCGCCGTGTGGATACAAAACAAAACATATAAAATATTTGTAGGCTTTCAAGTGAGATATAATTCCAAGGAAACACTTTTAAGCTTATATTTGTTTAAATAAATTGAATACTATGCAGCTATGAAATAATAAAAGAAGGAAGAAAAATCATTTTTTTTATGTAAAATCGTTTTTTTTGTTACAAAAAAAAATTCTTAAAAACTAACGGAACCACCTTCAATATCATGGTATATCTTTTTGCAAAGACAAAAATTCTTTCTGTATTTTGTCTAGTTTTTTTTAGTATACGTAAAAAAATTCTTAAAAAATAACTGTAAATTAAATTTTTTTTTCAACTTCAACCGATTTGAGCGAGCCAAAGTCGAACGATATCTTATTTTTTTTTACATGTTCTTAAACCTCAGACCCTAATACAAGTTTTGAGCACTATTACATTTAAAAATTAGAGTACTTTTTAGCGGCCATACAAAAGTGACACACCCTAGTAAACACCTAGTTTAAAATGGGAAAGGTGGGGAAACCACGATTGAAAAACGTTCTGCAATCATCATTCTTATTAAAGAAGGCAAATCGCAGCGGGAAGTTGCTTCGCAGTTGAAGATATCGAAGGGCTGCGTTCAACGTGCCACTAAGCAGCACGCTCAAACCGGACTTCTTGAGGATAAACCACGGTCAGGATGGCCTAGATCTACAACTAAACACGAGGATCTGCTAATAGTAACAACAAGCAAACGAAATAGGCGAAAAACAGCACCAGAAATACGTGCTGAAATAAATACAACATGGAATAAGCCGCTGTCCTTGACAACCGTCAAACTGAGGATAAGAGATGCTGGACTATTTGGACGAGTTGCAGTTCGAAAACCCCTTTTTCGACCACAAATCAAGCTGAAACGGTTAGAGTGGGCCAAAAAGCATAGAGACTGGACAGAAGAAGATTTCAATAGAGTTTTATGGAGCGATGAATCCAAGTTCGAGGTATTTGGCACAAGACGGAGGGTTTTCGTTCGACGCAGCGCTGAAAAAACGATGCTACCCGACTGTATAGTTCCTACCGTCAAGCATGGAGGTGGTTTCTGTGATGGTCTGGGGATGTTTCTCTTCAAGTGGAGTGGGAGATTTGAATCGAATTATTGGAAAAATGAACAAGGAGGCGTATAAGAAGATACTTGAAGAAAACGCTTTGATCTCTGGACTAAGATTGATTGGTGAAGGGTTCGTATTCCAACAGGACAATGACCCTAAACACACGTTGAGACTTTGCCTGGATTACCTAAAGCAGAGAGAAGACAAAGAAATTTTAAAAGTCATAACGTGGCCACCGCAATCACCGGATATAAACACTATAGAGTTATTGTGGGAGGAGCTGGATAGAAGGATCCGGGATCAATGCGCTTCATCGGAATCTACGTTGTGGAATACATTACAGGACTGCTGGAAAAATATATAAAATGAGAAAATTCAAAAACTTATAGGTACTCGTAGATTGCCAAGAATTGTAAAAAAAAGTAATCGAGTGTAAAGGAGGCTTTTTCTACAAAAAATCGGTTCAAATCATTTTTTCTTTTTTTTTTAATTAAATTCCTATTTGTAAACAACATAATGAAAATATTTTTCTCCTTATTTTGTCTTTATTTATGCTCCTCATAAATTCTACACACTCATTTTTTACTAAAAAGTTTTTTTCGGTGCTAGAATTTGGTTTTCCTTCGAAAAATGAGAGTGGACTCAAACTTTTGGCCTGCAGTGTACATACACCCATTTTTAATTATCTCGATGATTTTTCATCGTTTGGCACAAATAAAACATTCTTCCTTCGCTTGCACTTTATAAGCAAAATTGAAACATCATTATCATTTTGCGATGGAAACACCATATACGAGTAAATCTCTTGCATTAAATCTCGTAGTATTTTTTGGTGAAAACTGAGTATTAGTTGTTACTTCTCTAGTTTTCGGTTGGGAAATGAAATTAAGCAGCATTTCTTTTTTTTTCATAGAAAAGAATTGTCATTTCGAGGCTTCTAGACGACCAATAAATCACGCCATAATTAAAATTGACCAATTGAAGGAATTTTATTGAAATGCTTTTCGATATGATATGAAATAGAAGAATGAGTTATCGAGAACGTTCTTTTTTATTTGAAAGTCCCATGTATGCCTTTGGGTACGTAATACGAGTATTACATCGTTGAAATGCCTATCTTACCTCTACTTCTTAGGCCCGGTGCACACATGCGTTCTTTTGACGCACGGTACCGCAGCGTCACCGTCTTTGCGTCTTACAGTACTCACAAATGAATTGAGTGGTGCACACAGGAGTGCGATGACGCTGCGGCATCGCGCGTTATTTTCCGTGTAAAAAGACTCGCAGGCTGCGGTACCGCGCGTTAAAAGAACGCATGTGTGCACCGGGGCTTAAGGTGCCACTGATCTGAGTGTTTCAATTTTAAATTACTCTTCGCATAGATCGGGCTAAATTTGAGCGATGAGCTGTGTTATGTCTAGACGGGGTCAAATCGCACGATCTTGGTGGCGTCACGTCACCTCTGCAAGAGATAACTTTACCTTCTAAACAGTTCATGCAGAATATCAATCATGAGGTCCGCTGTGTCGCACGTAGGTCTATAAGGTTCAATTTGAGCCAAGAGAAATTGTTTATCATCATTCTGTAGTCTGTATCGCCGGTCCTAAATCTATACAAAACAGTAATTTTTTGAGGATGCATTGTTAGATGGTGAACTTTGAGTGGGTTGCTGTCGTCCCATATACAGCAATTTTTGCTTGTTAGCACAGCCATTCATCTAAAAATTGATCTCGTCACTAAAGATGATTTTTCGACCAAAATTAGTCCTCTGGCATAATTAGAGGGGCCTTTTATAGTTATTTACAAATGTGAAAGTCTGGCATACTCTAGTGGGAGCAATAGTGCATCAAGTATGCAGTTCTTTCCAAGTTCAAATAATTGTGGTAACAACTTTGGTAAAATGTAGAGTTAAGCCCCCCGATTGAAAATATCGAGGTCCAAGACATTTTACAGACAGTCTTCTGCCTGCCAGACGCGATAAGAATAGGCTACTTTTTGCACTAAGGCCACCTCCAAAACGTATTGGAACTCGATATTTGCAATCAGGGCACTTAGCTCTTCATTTTGAAGTTATGTCAAATTTTATATCCCAATTTTTTAGACTTTGGAAAGGACTGCATACTTGATGCACTATAATGCACTATTGCGCCCACTAGAGTATGCAAGACGTTCACATTTATAAATAACTATAAAAGGCCTATCTAATTATGCTAATTATTTTTTGTTATCAATCACCCCCAAAAATTTCTGTGGGCTCTCGGTCTATATGGTTGTATATGGTCATATATTTGGGCGAAAGGCCGAGTTCTTGTGCACGTTGAGTTTAAGACCGCAGCGATATTCTCGGCCGATCTTTGGTTCTATTGAATGTTGGCTGCTTGATAACCGAAACGGTCGTCTCAAACGTTGGAGAGCCGACTGTGGCGGCCACCACGTCTATCGTTGAATGGGCGCATCGAGCGGAATGTTTGTACTAAGGAACACTCATTTTTATAGTAAAGTTTTATTATTTGGACGTGTTGATCAATTATTTTATTTGTCAAATGCCAACAGATTTGACAGATGCCAACAAAACAACATGGCCACCAAACCTACCCGCAGCAATTGAAAAAACCTTTCAACGGCTAGCACACTATCATCTAGCGGAATTTGATCTCAGTCAGCGAAAAAACATTTTGATGTCGCAGATTGTTTCTAAGCGACTTTTAGAGACAAGATTTTGTTAGTTATGACATGCAAATAATATTATTAGTTTCTGTAATCACCCTCGCAATATTACATCCCTAGAATTTTAATAATAATTTGATGTTTTCTATTCTGAAATTTGGCACATAAACACAGTAAATCGTATGCGAAATGTCGAACTTATACTAAAGTTGTATGAAATTGATGATTAAAATATGTAATTATTTTGATTCAGATTAAATATTCCTAATCACTCTTTCGTACTTGATACATATTTAAAGAATGGAGTTATATTGGGTGATTTTTTTTTGCTATTTTCTTTTTGGCAACACTGATTTTGACAGCTAACGCACGTTTCGTGTTTTGTGTCACGGTCAAACATCTTCAGTTCGGTCTATAATTTAACCATGAATCGTCCTACAAACGAACAACGATTGCAAATTATTGAGTTTTATTATCAAAATACGTGCTCCGTTAAGAAAGTTCATCGCGCACTTCTTCCATTTTATGGTCAGTTTAATCGACCTACTCAGGCGGCTATTCGGGCTATTGTGACTTAATTTCGCGCCAAATTTACATTGTAGGAAATTAAACCCCCAACACGCTTTCGTAGAGTGCGAACTGAGGAAAATATCGCAGCTGTATCGGCCAGTGTTAGTGATGACCGTGAATTATCGATTCGGCGCCGTTCGTAGCAATTGATGGGCCTCTGTTACTCCACTGCTTGGAAAATTTTGCGGAAGGATTTAGGTGTGAAGCATTTCAAAATACAGCTGGTGGAAGAATTGAAGCCGAACGACCTACCACAAAGCCGAATTTTTGGTGAATGGGCTCTTGAAAAGTTGTTTGAAAAATTGTGTTCAGCGACGAAACTCATTTCTGGTTGAATGGATACGTGAACAAGCAAAACTGCCGTATTTGGAGTGAGGAGCAGCCAGAAGCATTGCAAGAGCTACCAATGCATCCAGAAAAAGTTACTGTTTGGTGCGGATTATGGGCTGGCGGAATCATTGGGCCGTATTTTTTCAAAGATGATGCGAATCGCAAAGTTACTGTGAATGGTGAGCGCTACCGTGCGATGATAACAAACTTTTTTTTGCGCAAAATGGAATAGCTTGACTAGCATGACATGTAGTTTCAACAAGACGGTGCCACATGCCACACAGCACGTGTAACAATGGACCAATTGAGAGGCGAGTTCGTTGACAGTTTATTTCGCGTTTGGAGCCGGTCAATTGGCCTCCTAGATCGTGCAATTTAACGCCTCTAAACTAGTTTTTGTGGGGCTATGTTGAGGCTCATGTCTATAGCGACAAGCCCGCTTGGATTGGCGCACTGGAAGCCACCATTGAAGCATTTATTCGTGAGATACCGGCCGAAATGTTATAAAGAGTATGCCAAAATTCCGATAGCTCTTAAAATATCACTATTTAGAATGAGACTGCATTCGGTCTTTTTTATTTTTCTACCATTTCTTACTGGCAACTTCTAGCTTTTAATCTTCAGAATTTCAGCGAATTTATTGACTTTTAGAGGTTGGCGTAGCAATTTTTAATTTCATCTCTCGTCAGTAAGTAATTTCCTCCACGTATTAAGAATTGAATAACTTTTTAAATAAAATGTTTTAATAATTTCAACGTTAGATGATCCACAATAAATCTTTATCGACCACTATTTACGACTGTCAAATTTCAAAACAAAATCGACCTAGAACATAAAACGCCCCTGTATAAGTAGCACATTTTATTGATAAGCTAAGCCGTGCCGTCTCTAATAGTGCAAACCTTTAGTACGTAGGTATTTTAATAAATTTAAAAATATTCCACAAAGTAAAAAAAAATATTGTTATCCATAAGTTTGCGAAAATATCTTCATAATCATAAATAGCACATGCCGTAATATGCACATCAACAAAATAAAACATTTTTTTAAAGCAATAACACAAAGCCCCATTATCAAGCTTACATAAAAAAAGATAATAATTTATCTTAATTGTATCTTTTAAATAAAATACCAAAAAATAGGTACTTGAACTTAAATTGGTTAAGGGGTATCGAAGACACATACAAAATTAAAAAAAAAAAAACAATCCGTCTTTAGGTTAGAATAGCAATTAATAGAATCTTAAAATTCTTATCTGGTAGAATGTATTTAGATTGTCATCGACCCATAAAATCGACATAAAGCGTGTGCTTTGGTGACATTGAAAACTCATAGACCAATGCCCTGAATATTCAAACAAAACAAGAAATCAAAAAAGAACACAAAAGAACAAAACAAAAACCAAAACCAGCTGCTCAAATTTTTCCAGTCAAACACACACACACACAGTAGACAAAATTTATAAATCATAACTAATTTCCGTACATTTAAGCAATCATCACAGTAACAGATGTCATCAGTTTCGTCTAGTTCTTCGTCGAGTTCATGGGGGATGTCTGATTTGACCGAGTCAGCATCGCTAGGATCAAAACACTCATGAACTCGACGATGTCGTCTACGATTTAAATTCTTGAGGCGCCACCAATCTTTAAGCCAAGACCATTCCATTGTTGCAACGACAAGTGGAATCTGTTAACGTTCTGTTCGGTTTTGATTGTATTGAAACACGCCGTTTGTTAATGAAGTGAAAACAAAAGCAATAAATCGTGTCAATCAACAACGGACAAAATGACAGAGCAGTGGAATATTATTTAAAATTACTCCCGCCTCGAAAAAATTCCGAATATTGAATTTTCCGAACTAAGCGAGGTGATGTTTCCGTCTCCGAAATACCGTTTATACTGATTTGCGGTACGTTTAATTGGTCGTAATAAGCGTGAATGAGATATGAAGGCCCCTTTGTCGATCGCTCGCTAGTGCTTCAGAAACCGTACTATGACAACGCTCTCTATTTCTCTCCCAGTCACAGACAGCAAAGCGTCAGACAAAATTGGTGTCAGCTGGTAGCAGTACATATTTTAATCTGTTGGGGGGTTGGGGGTGGAATCGATCGAAGTGTTAACAAGTAAATTGCCGATTGCATAATAATATTGTTTTGTGATAATATACAAAAGGTATGCGCGTTAATTGAAGTGTAGAAACAATCTTCGTCTCCGAAGAACTATCAAACCTCTTCAAAGCAGTAGCTAAGGGGGGCATCAAAAGGATTTGAGGCCCTAACATTTTTTACCGAAAATATGATTAGATAAAAAAAGAAGAAATTTCGTCACAATTAATTTGCAATTCTTAAAGAAAAATCATGTCCACGAAATTTACAAGCAATTCGGTTTTGTTTTCAGAAAAATTGATAGATACGAGTATGTTTTTTTTAACAATTCAAATATACGATACACAATATACGATATACAATTCAAATATAAGAAGTTTCTTTTGACACGCCCACTTTTTTGTGGGTTTTTGGGAAATATCTGAACACTGAAATTCCAAATATTTCAGCAAATGAGCATATTGAGATAGATTTAAAAAAAAGCTTAACGGGATTTAAAAAAGCACTGAACATAATTTTATTTTAATTTTAGATAGCATTTAAAAACTGTATTTAAAACACGAAATTTTTAATTTTCAAAATTTTGTTTTTGAAAATTTCTATACACAAATGAATTTTATTGTGTTAATACCCATTGACAAACAATCCGTCTTAGAAGGGTATGACAGCATCTACCTGATGAGCCCAACTGCTGCGCTTGGGCGAAACTGGCAAATGGACTAAAGATCCCCAAAAGCTTTCAATTAATACACAATATTATTTAAACTTTTTAGGAGCTTTATCATACGAAAATTGATCAAAATCAGTTGAAAGTTTTTGAGAAAATTGAAAACCAAACAAATTTTCTATGAGCGGTACCATTAAAAACCATTTTTTACAATTTTTTCAACCATTTTAGTAAATGAAATGTTTTAAAGCTTTTAAGAAAACATATTATTTTTTTTTTGAAAAATTTGTATGAAAGGTCCCCTTATCTTAAAAAAACGTGTCGGAAGAAAATTCAAAAAATTTCATGTACCAAGTTTAATAAAAATTGCTCCATGTCTTTAGGCCATAGTTCAACAGAGAGGTAGAAGCAGGCAAAATTGTGAGACCCACTTTTTTTTATCGCGCCTATCATCGCAATGTCAACTCTTAAAAAAATCTCAAGGGTGAGCCATCTAGTGGTTTCTTTTTAAATCATAGTTCATTTTGACACTGACATCTATTTCGCACTCAAAATCTTGATAGAAAGTCAGTATCATACCTCCGCGGAATGAAATGAGTCTCTTTACGTTTGAACAACGTTGGGAAATATTGAAAACTTGTTTCCAAAGTGAGTGCTGTGTAGCCTAAACAGTGCGTTTTTGAAAATTAGTTTTTGCCCAAATGAAGCACCCACCGAGCCTTCTGTACGCAAGTTTGTGCAAAGTTCGTGAGACTGGTATGCAAGTGGACAACACTCATGGTCCCCGTCGTCATAGGGTGCGCACAGAAGAGAATGTGGCTGCTGTACCCGAGAATGTGAAACTCAATTCACGAACATCAACTCGCCATCGATCTGAACAGCTCAACATTTCACGTAGTAGCCTGAAAAGACTTCTGCACAAAGATCTCAGATTATTCGCTTACAAGGCACACGAACAGCCATCTGAACGACGTTATGTTCCATAATTAATGGGAATGTTTGCTGTTACTAATAAAGCCATAATACATGGAAAAATTCAACTTTGTTCATTTTATCGCATTTTTAAAAAGAAACTTGTATTTGGCCCATCTTTTATATCGCAACGAAAAACAATGTCATTTTTATAAATTTTACCAACAAAAATGTAACTTTTAGACACATCAATTTTACTTTGAGTTTAGGAATAATTTTATAACATCACAAATTTTCCTTTTGGATAAAGGACAGAGCAAAGAAACATATTGCTTTTTGAAAAAAACGAATTTATTTCTTTTTGAACAAGTCCGCCATGTTGTTTCTTTATTTTGGAATATTTATTTTTTTACCTAAAATAAAACCCACCAATGTTCAGTGAACAATTGTCAATAATCGCTTGGAACTCATCCCCCATTTCTTGGTTGCTATGGTGCCTAGTCTAAAAAAGTACATTTCTACAAAAGAATTTATTTTTGAAGCGATTGAAACAAAACACCTTTCAGAATTTATAATTTTTATTTATTTACTATATTTATATACCCCTTAAACTATTCTTGCGACTACGTGCTTGCATTAAATTATTAATAGTAAAAAGAGAGCAGTCTTTATCGGAGATTTGTATATGTTAATTAGTAGTATTATAGTTTTTCGATAAGCAAAATAATTTATAATCGCTTTCGATTGGTTAACAAACAAAACTTTTGAGTACCTATTTAGAGAGAAGTAGTTTGTTGTTGACTTTAAGTTTTTCAAGTGATTTAAGCCATTGGAATAAATTTATCGCTTAGAATGTTAAACGACTGCTGTTGGTAGAAGGGTCGATAAAAATCACTGATATATTTGCAAAGTGAGTCAAATAGAAACCGGATTTTTTTATTGTATTCAGTCAATTCTAACAATTTTAAGCAGACAGTAGCTTGGACCGGTATTTATAGAGATCGATAAATGATTCAACGAGAAATCGCAGACATAACCACCTCAAAAAGTATTTTTGTTTTTAAAAGCCAGTTCATCTAGTTAACATATTAGTATTCCCTGAGGTGGCATATCATTGAGTCATTCAAAGTCTGAATTTTAATTTTTTGTAAATCTGGTTTTAAATGATTTTTAGCTACATAAATTATGTCTCTACATAAGTCTTTTTGTTTTTATATTGAACTCTTATTATCTCATGATCTCCCATGATCTTTTATATAGTTGAAAATTATGGTACCTACATAAAGTAGGCCTCGAGCCTTTTAGTGAGCTAACTCAAGGACTGCATCATAGTCTTGCTATGCTTGTAAAGGGTATGAAAAAGGCCATGAGTCGACTTATATAGTGTTTGAATGAACTCTACTTCATAAAAGATGAGAAAATATTTTCTTATTAATTTCGGAACTGAATCCAGAAGACTTCTGGACAATCTGTTTTTTTTTTTCAAACAATTCATTAACTGTTACTCAGTAACTGCTAAGAATAACTGTTATCAGAAAATAACTGCTGTAATAACAAATTACTGAACGAATTCACTGCACATTCGACTGTTTTTGCTTCGTTTGAGTTACTCTCTCTCTCCTACTTTCACTTTATAGAAAAAACTTTAATACCATTAGCAATTTAAAAGTTAGTGTAAACAAATAATGTTTGTCCTTATGTGGGCTCAAGGTTCGGATGTGATTACACTCTTCTTCAGACTTCTGACTATTTTTTAGACAATCCATTTCCTCAAAATTCATTTCAGCAAACTTTTTCAAAACAACTGTTACTGCTAAGAATAACTGTTAACTGTTATCAGAAAATAACTGTTACTGTAATAACAGTTATATAATAAACTACTGAACGGATTATTCACTGAACTTTCAACATTTTTTGCTTCGTTTGTCATGAGTTAAACTTTCCGTCTCACTTTCACTTTATAGAAAAAAATTTAATACCAGCTGCAATCTGAAAAGTAGTGTCAAAGTTCTTAATCAAAGATTTATTTAATCTAAACTAAGATAATCCTTTGATGGATACATAGCATTAGAGTGTTTTTTTCAGTGGTAATGTCTTATCTGATCTACGGAAATAAAATTTCGGAGCGACTCTTAAAAAAGACAATGGCGAAATTTTTAGTTGAATTAGTACGAAGTTAAAGGTGTTTAAGTATAAAACTTGGTTAAAACGACGATTTTGCAAATTTTAGTCGAATATAGCATCATACTTTCTCCACCCTTTTATTAGAGTTAAAATCATCGAATACCTATTTTATTTTTTTAGTATCGTGCTTACTTCATATGACTCTTTGACATTCACTAAAGTCAAACAGCCTCTTTACCTAGTTTTGTTTGCATGAACTGTCATTACGAGTACTTTAGGTGGTAGCTTCAGAAACAATTTATTAAAAAAAATAGCCTTAACACTATACTAGTTAAAAAATGTCTAAAATTAAGAAAGATTTATTAATTATTTATTAAAAGTTAGCAAATTGTTAAGTAGTATTATACTGGGGAAGTTTGCAGAAGACATAAATTAAAAAAGAGAATAGAAATTATAAAAAGTCTTCTCTAACTTTATTGAGAAGGTATGCACAGTTGAAGCTAGATTGAACTACTTTTCAAACCCTTAGTATACGAACTGCGTCTGCACTGACTTGAAATAAGATTTGTTTAGCTCGATTGCCCTCGTTCAGTGAAGTGAAGTTGATATTATCTTTTTACTCAGTATATCCACCATACTTTAGTGTATCTGGAGTCAACTACAAAAGTGACACTTATAAAATTTATGAATCTGACAGATGTAACATTGCAAAGTGAAAATAGCGTTTTTATGATTAATATATCACACATATTTCTAACATTTTCTCTCAAAAATAGATAAACAAATGTCAGTTTCATCAATGTGACGATTTTGACGTTCGTGAACAAGTTAACAAACAGATCTACATTTATTGGAAGTGTGGCAGGTTCAAAATTGAAAGGTATTTAGTTGTGTTCAACCAGGAAAAAGCCAGTGTAGAGTAGTGTAGTGCAGTGCAGGTTCATGAAAAGAGCAAACTCAAGTAAAAACGTAATACGTCAGATGTTAAAAACAAAAAAACAAATCAGATTCGGTGCAAGTAAAATGGAAGGAATAATTAAAAATACAATTATAGAAGAGTTTTTATCAATTGGTTCTTTAATGAAGTAGTTCCTCTTTACTCGGAAAAAGACTTTGTAACTCATTTGGTGTTGGGAGAATTGTGAATAACCAAAGATTGCCCTTCACTCGAAGTTAGATCTAACCTATGCATTTTTTTTTATTTTATTTCAAAAACACAAAGCACGGACAAAATTCAACTTAATTCGTTTACAAAATATAATTGAATAATGACATCAGATGATTTTGACAGTTTTCTCCAACCTACACTAGCTCAAAAGGTAGTACAGAATAAATTCAAAACTAGAGTACACTAGTTCAGCTCAATGAACGCTAATCAGTGTACATTTATGTTAAGTCAGTGCAGAAATTTTCTCAATGAACACCAAAAAGCTACACTTTTCTGTCCAGAGTAGTCCAGTGCAGCTGGTTGAACAGAGCTATTACATATGTGAAAGAGTGTAATACTACGTTTTCACCAAAAATAAATCCGAGATTTAAGGCAAGAGATTTAGAATAAATCCTGAAGTGTTTTCACCAAAGAAAATGAGATTTATTTGACGTTTTCACTCTGTCTTGTCATTCAATTGTCAATTTGGACAAGCGAAAAAAAATTGCATTGGGTAGTAAACAGGAAAAAAAACAGATATTTCTATTTTGTGTTGATTGTCAATGAAGAAAGTGGGTGTTCATAGGTGCGTTCTACAAAATAAGGTTTGTTTGTTTTGCAAATCTTCTGATTGCGAGAAGATTTCAAGGAGATTTATTTTAAATCTTCATTTGAGGTGATTTATATTTGTATGGTAAATCTACGAGATTTAAAGGAGATTTATGGTAAATCCACTTAAATCCCGGATTTACCTTTGGTGAAAACGTAGTATAAAACGGGTTCAAGTTGTTGTTCCCTCAATCTACGCTTGAGAATGAGATGTCAGTCAAAAAAAGTTATTAGGTTTGTTCGTTGAACTTTACCCAGGGTTGACCCAGGTTTTCTTGACAACCCTCAGAGTTGTCAACAAAAACTGGGGTTTTCGGTTTTCAAAAAACACCCAAGGGCTGTCAACTGTTTTCTTGACAACTAAAAGCAGGACAAAATAATTTTGTGATCTGATAAAACTTTAAATTTGTTATAAATTAGTTTTAAAAGTGAACGAAAACAATTTTGCGTTGTTGCTGAATGTTTCATTTGATGAGTACAACAAACATTCAATTGCAAACACAAGCAATAACATGCAACATGCGAGTCGGTAAAGGACAACAAAAGAAATACATATGAAATCTCATATGACTTTTAACAGTTTATTCTTTACCTGAACTCGCCCCAGCAAAATACCTAGGTCTACTTCATGGCGAGTTCAGGGCGACCCCAGGTCTCAAAAAACACAGAATTTGCAACCCAGGGTGACTTCAGGTTTTTCAAAAAACGATTTAGGGCGACCCCAGGGTGACTTCAGGGCTCAACGAACAAACCTATTGATAGTACGAATTTATATTTATCGATTTTCCATTTAGTTTTGTTGTTGTCAGATTTCAAAGTGAAGACGATAGGTGTATTCAATGATCGTCATTTTGTGAATAGGTCCTCTGTAATCTCAATTTTAATAATCTAAATGTACCAATTACGCATCACTATTCAACACCAAACCTATCGCAATATGTTTGAACTTGTCATTGCAATTGATACGCGAAGCTGAATGTTTTCATTCATGAAGTGAAGTTTATTAACGTACTTGGAAATTAAATTTAAAATATAAATTTTTGAGTTGTGTCCAGTTCTGTTCCATTGTTGTAAGACCTATAAAATTGACCATAGTTCACCGAAACTGAAAAAGTAATCCTCTTAGACATTAGGTTAGTAATTGGTAAACAGGTTCTCTATTATAATAGGTGTTTAAACATTAAGCTCCTTACAACAGAATAATGTTAATTGATTTATTTTTGTATTTCAATATCATTAAAATAACATTGAATACCATTTATTTACAATGAAACTATTGTGAATATTGGAGAAGAAAATACTCCAATAAATGTAGGTTTTGGTAGTCAAAAATACCGCCGAAATTATATGGTGGCCCCTTAATTGTCCTTCATTTTCTATCATCTTAATGTCAGGTTTGAATAAAATTGTAGGAGAATTATTTTAATGGAAAATCAGAGGTACTTTAAACCAGATCTATAATTTTGATTAAACTTCTAACATGTTATGTTAAAAACAATTCAAATAATTCAGCATTTCGGGGTTTTGCCCCAAAATTAACATAAAACGGATTTTAACATCTCTAAAAAAAATACCTTAATTTTAAGTAAATTTCGTATTTATTTTTACATTTAAAAATGTTACAAATGTTTTTTAACTAAAAACAAATCAAAGTGAAAATTCATTTTTTAGAACTTTTGATTTTTTTTAAACAGAATCTCGTTTATAATATCATTACATTATTGATCGTTTACCATACATCTTTAATGTCCTGCTCGTCACAGCTTTGGGCTTAAAGAGCAAGTTCGTGCGTACAGTCATCCATTTTATTTCTATAAAAATCGTAATATTCGTTTTTAAGAATCATATAACTTTTTCTCAGGGTTTTCAGAACTTAAACAAAATTTTAGATGCCCTTATATGTATAAAATAAAAATGAAGAAAATCGTTCCAGTCGTTTAGGCTATATGTCGAGGTACAGACAGACAGACGGCAGTCATAAAGAATTGCGTGACCTACTTTGTTCGTTCTACGAGTATATCAACTTATTGTCAAGTTTTACTTTTTGTATAAATCACAAACTTTTCATACAGCAGCTTAAAAATTCGCTGACTGGAAAGCCAGAACTCATTTTAGTATTCATATGGATACTGGTCCATCTTACAATTTGTTTTGTTTGCTTCTTTAAAAAATGCAGTCTATTAAAATTGAATAGTTCACTTCAATGATTTTTCGTAGGGCTATTCATGTACAAAAATTATTCTTTTCCCAGGTTCTAAAAATCACAATCGACTTACATACTCGTATGTATCTAAACAAAAATTCATCGAAATTTATAAGTTTGTGAAATCTATCCAAAAACTTGAAACACGGATTTATTTATCTGTCTCAAATAAGGATTTCTTTTTAAATCATATGTTATTTTGACACTGACAGCTGTTCTCCGCACGAAATTTTGACAGAAAGTCAGTATCATACCTCCGCGGAACGAAATGCGTCGATTTACGCTTGAACAACGTTACGGACATCATCACGAAAACTAGTTTTTTTTAGTTACCCATCATAGTAACATAAGTTTTGATTACAATCTCAAAATTATTTCAGGCGAAGTTAATACTCGTCAGCCCTATAGAGCCATATAGAGCTAGTAAAAAATGGATTTCGTGACAATTTTATCAAGAATTTGGAATTTAGAAAAAACTGTAATGACAGTTTCCAACTTTCACTGTCAGATTATTGGAATACTTTGAGCCATGTTATCAGAAACAAACGTTCACTCTTACATACACTATGGTTATCGAACATGATCTGCACCAAACCCGAACAAAATTAACAAAAAAGTCCAAATTTATCGATCACTCTTGTTATTTGGGTCGTTTTTTTTTAATTAAGTTATTTTTCATCAAGCACATCCAGATATTTATTAGTATGTTTAACTCACATTTTCGAAAAATAGCGGTTCAGGACAAGACCAAAAAGGCATCATTCTCACAATCGAAAACATTCGTAAACGAGTTTAAAGATACATATACCGATAATGATCTTACTTCATCTAACTTCCATTCACAATTAAAATATAGAACACAGAAAAATACTTCCATACTTTTTGAATCATTATTATCGAAAATTGGCATAATATACAAATATACTTTAAGGTTATAATAAATAGCTCAAATAGAAGCCAGATGAAACCACATTTTAGCAAATATGGTCCGTCTGTTATCGTTTTTAATTAGTTTTCCTTAAACAAATTGCAAAAGGTGTCTTTATCAGTTTTGCGTTCGATGTTCAAGACTCCCACAAACATTTATTATTCAAAGCAATTATAAAAGTTAAAGCAAGCAATAATAGAATTATAACAGTAATAACCGGTTACATGCATTAAACCCATAGTTTTTCTACTTCGTCTCGGTAATAAATACTTCGTTTCGAACTGACTTATATCCATATCCATATCGTGCTAAATTATCTTGATGATTTTTCATCGTTTGGCACAAAAATGAAACTTCCTTTCTATCGCTTCCAGTTTATACACAAAATTGAAACACAATTAGTATTTCGATAGGTGCTGTCAAAGTTAATCATCTTTTTAATCTTTTAGTGCGGTGGAAACACCACATAAATCTCTTACAGCCTTATTTACTAACTCGTTTTAGCGACGGAGTAAAGTTACTTCGACTTTACAACGGCTCTAATCCTGAAAACCTTATTTATAATGAAAATGCACGAGGAATAGCGGTGGAATAAGCTAAAACTGGTTCATAGGAGGTTTAAGGCCGTTTAAGTATCTAAATGTCATTTTGAGATGACATTTTGTGAAATTTACAAAAAGCATTGTAAGCAATTTTTTTTTCGTTTCTTAGTAAGACAAAATGGATAGATATTTTGCTTTAATAAATTATTTATATTTTCCAAACGCTTTAACAGTTGTACGGTATTGGGAACGCAATGTGGTTGGTACATTCATTTATTGGATTTGTACTTTATACAATCCAATTTTAAATGGATCAAATTTCCAATATGCATACAATAGGTGCGTTTTAATATTCACAAATCTATCTGGATCCGGATCTGGATTAAGTTTTAACATGTATTACAAAAACAATTTAGGATCCTGTTTTCTATCGGGATCTATTTCAAAGATCCAAGAATCAATTATTAAACTGGCGAGTAGATGGCTTTTTATGGTAATGTAGTGTAAGCTATAGTGTAAAGAAAAAAGACAAGAAATAATTGAAAATTTACACACCCAAGGATAAAAAGAGACGGACTTATGTATAAAATTGCTGTCACTAAGAACCGTATCGTTTTAGAAGATCCAGATCCGGATAGATTTGTGAATAATAAAACGCACCTAATGATAATAAAATGAATAATAATGGAAATCAGCTGGGGTTTTCTTTGCGTGTATAATAACCAGAGTTTTAGATGGGTGACTTTTTTCCCAGTATATTTGGAAGGCGTAGCTAAAATGGCTAAGAAAATGTATTATAAATAAGGATTTGTTTGACGTGGCGTAAACCCGAAGTGCTTCGGCTCGGTTTAACTATTCCGAAGTTGAACCCAGTATTAGTGAAAAATAATAAATAAGGCTGTTATCTAAGGATTAACACAAGATTAAGAAAAAACGGAGCTTCTATTTTTCTTAAAACCAAGGTTTCTGGCTTTGCACAAAGAAAGTTTGCCAGTTTGATCGAATCAACAGACATTTTTTTCGTTTTTTTTTTTTGTTGGCAATTTTATGTCGTATTTTCCATATAACAGGTTTTCAATACGGATTTCCGAACTTTGACAGGTGATTGCAGCCATATTGTTGAAGCTGACATTTTTTTATCTGTCATGAGAATAGGAAACATTAAAATTGAGTTTTGTTTGTTGTTCGAGCAACATCTCACGCGCTTTGTTCATTTTACGGTTCCTATAATCGCCCTACCGAAAGTGCGATTTCTGGATGAATAGGTTCATCAACAAGCAAAATTTTCGAATTTGCGATGTTCACAACCCACACGAGATCCACCAATGTTCAATGCATCCAGAGAAAATCACTGTTTGGTGTGGATTTCGGGCTAGCGGTCCATGCTTCTTTGAGAAACAAGTTGGCCAGGCCAACGGCGAGCTCTATTGGTTGATGGTAACCAATTTCTTGTTACCCGGATTGGATGACATGAATATAAACAACATGTGGCTTCAACAGAATAGCACGCACTACGTGCCACACAGCCCGTGATCCAATGGACATTAAATTGGCCACTCAGATTGCTCAATTCCTTCTTTTTGTGAAGTTTTTTTAAGTCACAGGTCTAAATCAATAAACAACAAACCACAACATAAGCGATGCCATTAGTCAAATTCTCTTCGTCTTCGATACGGGTCAGAAACAGGGTCCAAGGCAGAGATTGGTGCGCGAACAGCACTTCGATGTTAACCAGCAATGAAAATATGCGTAAACTAAGACAAGACGGTTGGTTGTTGATAAAAAATAAAATGCACGATTGGGTCGCTTGAACTTGCTCTTATGTAAAAGACTAAAAATTTCAAAAACGAATGTTATTAGAGAAAAACTGTTCGCAAGGACAACATTTATTGTTTTAATGACTTGAAGCCAGAAACAGGATGCCATGTGATTCAAGTAAATATTAGCTTCTGCAAGAACAAAAATTATGAGTCGTTGTGGTGGTTTCTTAAAAAAATTGTTCTCTTTAAAAAAAAAATTAATTAAAATCCGTTATGCCGATAATTGCAAAAATTGTTCTATGGTAGGTATAGTCTTTATTTCAAAATTGTTTCTATTAAATTAAAGATCTAAAAAATTAATGGAAAGAAAAAAAAACTATCAAAATTCTATGCGCCGTTTTCGAGAAAAATAAGATTTTCGAAAACCATATTTTTATCAAGTTAAAAAAAATCGAGCATCGGGTTTTCCAAATATTTTCGAATTTTTATTTTTTTTTTTAATCCAAAATTTTTTTTTGTGAAAATTTGAATACACAATAACATTTTAACTTTTGGGGAGCTTTACCACACAAAAAATTATCAAAATCGATTGTACCGTTTTTGAGAAAATCAAAAGCAAAAAACTGGATCCATTAATAACAATTTTCCGGAAAATTTTTGTCAACCATTACCTAGCTTTAACTAAATGAAATTTATTTATTTTTGTTTAATCTGTAGAACAGTTTTTGAGAAAAATAAAATGCACGACTGGGTCGCACGAACTTGCTCCTATGTAAAAGACTAAGAATTTCAAAAATGAATGTTATTAGAGAAACTGTTCATAAGCATAAAATTCATTTTTTAAATGACTAAAAAAAACTTCTTTAGTAGTTAAAGGTAAGAATAGGATGCCATGTGATTCAAGCAAATATAGATTTATAGTCCAGTCAAATTAAATTAATTAATTCGAAATATCTACAAAAAATACTGCGTCGAATTTTTTTTTTGTTTCTCAAAGAGTACCTATTGGAGAGTGTAAATCCAAAAAGTTCGAACAAAAAACGCCCGTGCGTTGTCCGCCATTTTGAAAAAGGCTTTGGAAAGCTTGAACTCGATTTTCTCGGCTCCTATCATATATAGAGCTGTATTTTTTTTTTTTAGGTTTGTACGTTAAAACATCTTCTTTAACTTTTGTTCAGAAAAAAATTTGAAACCTCTTTCCAAAAAAAAGTTATCGACGAAAAACTGTCGAGATTTTTATGTAAAAAATGGTTTTTAACGTTTATCTCGCCTCATGTTCATCTGATCAAAAAAATACTTAAGTTGTTTCTTATAGATCACTTTATTTCCTACATTTTGGTATATTTAAATTTTATGTGCGACAAAAACTGTAGGAAATATAACCTGCCAAAATGGCCAATATCCTGCAAAAATTAAAAAAAAAAAAGAAATTTACTCACGTTTGAAAATTTTCAAATTTGATTATGTTCATTATGAAATTAAAAGAAACAGTTCAAACTCTTTTCAACAACACCACCGAGGTAGAGTTACGGCGAATTTTTTTTAATATGGGGTCTCCAGGAGGTATAATGCAGATCCAACGATGTGCGTATATTATAATCATGTTTAGTTAGAGTTAGACTAATTTTTTGATTTTTTTCCATTGATCGACGCACTGTGCGCCGGAAAAAAAGTTTTTATTGCGTTGTTCAATGGGAAGGAAAATGGGTCACTGGATTCTTTGCGATATAGCGACTTTATTAAAACGTCAAAAAAAAACTAAGTTTAATTTAATTTACTGGAAGATGAAGACGCATGTGAAGACTTTTCCTCACCTGAAAACATTGAAGAAACTACCATTGACGATCCCAGCACAAACAAAGTTAATATGGGGGGTCACAGCTGTACCGAACTAAGTCATTTTAAAGAAATCCAAAACTAACGCCTGGATTTCCGCAAAATTGACCTCTATTTAGAGCTGTAATGAACTACATAGTTCATTTAGAGCTACATAGTTCTATTTAGAGCTGTAATGAACTATACATAGTGCATTACAGCTCTAAATAGAGGTCAATTTTGCGGAAATTTTGACGTTGGTTTTGGACTTTTTTAAAATGACTTGGTTCGGTACAGCTGTTAGCCCTCCATATGATCATTGATATCCGCACGCCTAGCCCCAAAAAAAAAAGGAGATAAGAACGACATGAAAAAACTATGCCACATTGAGCTATCGATTGGCTTAAATAGAAACGAAAACGATTGAATCGTGGATTATACCTCCTGGGGACACCACATTCAAAAAAATGTGCCGTAACTCTACCTCGGTGGTAGTGTGGAAAAGAGTTTGAACTGTTTTTTTTTAAATTTCATAATGAACATAATCAAATTTGAAAATTTTCAAACGTGAGTAAATTTCTTCTTTTTTAATTTTTGCAGTATATTGGCCATTTTGACAGGTTATATTTCCTACAGTTTTTGTCGCACATAAAATTTAAATATACCAAAATGTAGGAAATAAAGTGATCTATAAAAAACAACTTAAGTATTTTTTTGATCAGATGAACATGAGGCGAGATAAACGTTAAAAACCATTTTTTACTTCAAAATCTCGACAGTTTTTCGTCGATAACTTTTTTTTGGAAAGAGGTTTCAAATTTTTTTCTGAACAAAAGTTAAAGAAGATGTTTTAACGTACAAACCTAAAAAAAAAATACAGCTCTATATATGATAGGAGCCGAGAAAATCGAGTTCAAGCTTTCCAAAGCCTTTTTCAAAATGGCGGACAACGCACGGGCGTTTTTTGTTCGAACTTTTTGGATTTACACTCTACAATAGGTACTCTTTAAGAAACAAAAAAAAAATTCGACGCAGTATTTTTTGTAGATATAAAATACTAATTTGATTGGACTATTATGCAAGAACAAAAATTATAAGTCTTTGTAGTGGTTTCTTAAAAAATAAGGTTTTATATAAGAAAATTTTAAAACATTTTTAAGAAAAAATGTTGGTACGCCAATTTGAAGTTTTTATTATTGTACGAATAAAAATTAAATTTACAAAAAAAGTATTGAGCCGTTTTCGAGACATTGAATTTTCAAAAAACAAAAAATTGATTTTTTTTTTTTCAAAATTCAAAAAAAATATTTTTCTTAAAGTTTTGAAATGCAATGTTCTTTAAACTTTTTAGAAGCTTCCCTCTACAAAATTTCATTATTTATTTATCAAGTTTTGAAAAAATCAAGCATGGGGTTTTCGAAATATTGAGTTTTCAAAAAATCCAAAAAATTTGTTTTGGAAAATTTGAATACACAAAAATATTCAAACTGCTGGGAAGCTTTAGCATAAAAAAATGATCAAAATCGATGGTAACGTTTTTGAGAAAATCAAAAACAAAAAAAATGGTCCCAAGGGGGGTACCAAAACTACTAATTTTTTTGAAAATTTTTTTCGACCATTACCTAGGTTTAACTAAAGTAAATTTTTTGAATTTTTTTAAGAAAATCACAGGGACTGTTTTTGAGAAAAAAAAATATTTATAAAATTTCGGAAAAAAATCATATGGCAGGTACCGTTATTTTTGGTCATAAAAAATCAAATCAAAAAACATCCGGGGGTAAAAAATCAAAACCCATATCTACCAAGTTTGAAGAAAATCGGCCGAGCCGTTTAGCTGTAATCGAACAGACAGACAGACAGACAGACAGAATTGCCAGACCCACTTTTTTCGTCTTCTCATCGTAATGTCAACTTTGATCAAAATCTCGAGTTCGATTTTTTTTACGAATGCATAACTTGCCTTAAGTACCTATAAGTCGCAAGTAAAAATATTTATAATATTTCGAAAAAAATCGTATGAAAGGTACCGTTATTTTTGGTCTTAAAAAAAAAGAAAAAACCGTTAAAAATAATATCTACCAAGCTTAAAGAGAATTGGTCGAGCCGTTTAGGCTGTAGTCGAAAAGACAGACAGATGGAATTGCGAGACCCACTTTTTTCGTGTTCTCTACTATCGTAATGTCAACTTTTATCAAAATCTCGAGTTTGATTTTTTTTTACGAATGCATAACTTTCCTTATTGTAACCATAAGTCACAAGAAAAGTGACATTTATTGATTTTGACGTCGCAAGTATGTGCTTTTGGTTTTGTTTCATTTTTTTCAGATCCAGAATCGATTTTCTCTTTTTTTCTGAAGAAGAACTGTCATCTAGTGCCAAACGAACAATTTCAGAAACATTCGGAATGCTTCAGAATCTATCGATTGGCAGCATATCCTTGGCAACATTTCATAATTTTACTGTCAAACTGAGGAAAAGAAAAAATTTTAGATTTTGGAAGCAAAATTTGTGAGATCTCATCTTGCTGAACGGGACAATTTGGTCATTTAAGTCATATCTTTGTACATAAAACTTATAGTACTATCAAGAAGGCGAACGATTGTGGCGACATCTTAAGCATAGGGACAGTACTTGCTAGATTTGTCATTTGTTTGAAATGTTAGAAAGAGTGAGCCAAAATTGGACTAAGCGGATGGACTATTTGAGGACCATTTAGACCAATGGAAGTCTAGTCCAGTGGCGTGTGGTCTAATTAGCCCTGAAGTGCGCCATTTTGTTACCGTATCTCGTATGAACCTGTAGATGGAATTGATATAAGAAATTGTGGACATTCTCGTGTAGTCATCCAGTTTGGATTGAAGTCAAAAATAAGAAAGGATCTAGTAGGTTTTGATGTATGTTATTGTGTGTTTTCTTGTGCAAAATCATCCGGGACTTGTATCACTCACTCAACCAGCCCAACACACTCATCGGAAACCATCTACACTGTGCCAAGCTAGGCAGCTTGTTGACTGGTGCTGAAACAGTTACCAATCCGATTGAGTGATCATTGGGCCCTCCACACCCTAAACTTTAAGGAATCAAACAGAAGGCACGGCACAGAAATAACCGAAGTACGTTCTAGAGCCATTTCGTCACATTGAGAAAAGAAAGTCTTTGATCTTCATTTCCGAAAGTTCATCAATGTCGTCAAAAAAGCCCTTCCTAATGATTGTGCTCTAAATTTGACCAGAGCAGGGCATTTGCAGAGGAAATGGAGAACTGTTTCCTTTTTTCGCTTTTCCTTTTACAGCTGGACAGTGAGTGTTTTCATGAATGCCTAGCTTCGCTCCATGCTCTCCTATTAGCCAGTGCCGCTACAGATATCTACGATTGAGAGAATATTGCCCTTCATTACTCCGAGCGGAATGTTGACTCTTTCCGGAAGTGAGTTGTTAAGGACTGATCTATCCATCAATGCCACAATGACCCGGAACCCGAATAAGAAAGACAATGTTAACATTGAGGCTAGCAAGTTAATTCCGGCATTGCTGGACTAATTTGGAGGATGATGTACTAAAATTAATGACTTTAGCAGCCGTCTGACTGTCTGTAATAATAGCCGTATTCCAGTTCTGGGTTGGATCTTGTTTGACTACCTTGCATGCTTCCCTGGATAGCCAGTAATTCAGCTTGAAAAACACTAGCAATTGGTATGGTAGAAGCAGAGCTAGGTCTCATGGCGTTCCGAAAACCCTTTCTATTAACCCTCTTTTTGATATATGTAACTACATACATATGTAAATAAAATCAGGCTTCCTCCATTTAATTTTGGCAAATTATGTTCATATTTGTTTATGTTTATATTTCGACTCGCTCCTTAATATAAATTTATTTGAAATAATTCAAGCGGAACGCAAATAACCGAAAACTACTGTATTAAAAAATAAACATTAGATACAAGTTAACACAAAACGCAAGTAACGGCATTAAAGAAAAGAAAAAAAAACAATAACAAATATTATATAAAGGTTTTTGGAATATAGTTCACCCCGTAGGAGAAAGATGAAGATCTCATATCCATTTGCAGAGGAGGATTCGGTTCTAGAAGAGAAAGAGAAAAAGATTATAACAGAAAGAAGGCCGATAACGATAGGTACATTTATGTATGTAGGTATGTACATGATTTAAACAAAAAAAAAAAAAAACTATTTGCAAATGCGCAATATCTTTAGTTTTTAGAAGCCAATTTGTGTTTTCCGGATTTAATTTTTTGTTAACATGAATGGATGGGGTGATTTTTATTTATTTTAACTCATTTTTGTTTAGTTAGTAATTTTTATATACCAACCGGATAGATTAGGTGTTGAATACACATGAGATAACGGCTTAAACCCAAGTCGCTCATTATGCTGCCGACTAGGGGGCTGCACTGTGTTCGCAGCTGATGATGTGAATTTATCGAAGCTATTTCCCATTTCTGTGAACTTTGACTATTTTTTTTTTCAATCAAATGCATTCGCAGGTGATTCGTTACTTTTGAAATTTTTTATAATTATTTTTTTAAATGTCTTGTACTACTACTAAATGTACATACATATACATATGCACATATTTGTTTTGTTTGGTTTTAAATATTGTATGCCAATGAATGTAGTTAGTTTAAAAATATCATTGGATTAGTACAGACACTTAAAGGTGAAGTTTAGACTTTAAAAATTACTATTTTGCTCCCATTTGTTTTCCGGATATATCAAAAAATAAAGACCATTTATTTGAAATACTTTTTTATAATTTTTATAAATCTATCAAGTTTAGATAGCAATCTGAGTTTATACGAATTCTATGCGCTATCTGACTCCATATATCAAAAATAATTACCCATTTTCCAAGTACTGAAATCGTTATTACATGCGATTGTAATGTTCATGTTGGCTTCGACATTCTGTCCAAATAACACTCGAAGGAAGGTTTGTAGAGATAGAGAAAATAAATAAATAAATAAATAAAATCAAAGCTTGTGAACGAGCCAACTCGAATACCTGACGTTGAAAGTCTGAGGTGTTACTCACATCTGACCCTGATAAATAAGCTATTAGTGCATTAGCACCTCTAGGTACATCGGACCACTACATCATATCAGCAAATTTCTCAAGCTCCACCAACACAGTTAAAGAAAAAACTCCAAAGAGAACCGTTTCGCAATATTAGAAAGCCAATTGGGATTTGGGACGGTCTTAATAACTTTTTACGAAACTGATCAGTATGCTTCGTCGATAGTGACATAGATTTCAACACTGATATGATAACAGGTAATAATCTTATTAAAATGAAACCTTTTATCCCTAAAAAGACTAATGCCCGATTTCACGAAGGACTTTTAAACATTTAACAGGCTTCTAAACCTTAAAATGAGATGTTTTGGTTTCACCAAGCGCTTTTAAATTAAACAAGCTTTTAAACACCCTTATAAACTAAATGCCCATTTTTGGCTCATTAAATTTTAAAAGTGTCATTGAAATGTCATCAGATGTAGATAACAACAATTGGTTATAGGTATAGCAGCTGAAATTATCGTTCTGTAAGGATTTAGTGTTAATTTTTGAAAATACAAAATAAATAAATTAATACTAAATATTTAAATGATTTGTTTCTTTATTTCGAAAAAAATATTGATCGTCTTCATGTAATAATAAAGTGCAACACAAAGTTATTCGCTGAGCAAGAATATTCCCGGTTCACAAAAATACATTATATGACTTCAAAATGTGGTTCCGACTTTCCAACGCATCTGTGGATGAGTTTGTTGAATATGTTTGGTCTTTATTTGGAACCAAAACAAACCCAACAATGCAACAAAAATAAATTAAGTGGTTATTACTTAGCGATTTTATGCCACAGAATTTCAGGATCAGAATCTTTCCAAATATTTTGTGTGCATTTCTTTTTTTTTTTTCATTTCTTGGCATTTGTTTGAACACATAACGCTTTCTCATTTCTTCTCATACATTTCGCTTGTTAGAAAGAAAAAAGGAATTTATTTTTCCCAGGGATGTGAAGAGAACTCAATTTTAACAAAAATTTCCCCAAAATGTCCCTTTTATAGATTGGTGAAACTAAAAATTTTTAAGAGCCTGATAAAATTTAAGAGGATTTTTGATAAAAGTGCTTTTAGTGTTTGTTTATGAAATCGGCCATAAAGCAGCTAGTTGAATTCTAAGTACGACTATGACTATAAAGAGGTTATCAGGTTAAAAGAGTTAAGCTTTCGATGCTACAAAACAAACCTCACCAATTGCACTAACGTCCCTTCCTTCCAATGTTATGGAAACGCTGATCAACAATCAGCTTAGGAAATATCTCGAAGAACGAAAGCTCCTAAATGACTGACAGAACGGCTTTAGCCCATTTCCGGCTAACGTTGCAAAAACGCAATGTCATGTTTGTGATCGTCTCTAGCTTAAATGATCATTTATTTTAATGAACTAACAAATAATTTTGAAATTTGATTGAATTATCTAATCGACCTGTTTTTGGTTTTTTTACGAAAATTTAATTTTCTAGTTTTTTGAACACCTTCAAAAACCGAAATTTTGGAAATTTTGAGGTAGTTTTTTTTTGAGGGATTAAAAAAATTTCCTCACGTCATATTTTTTTCAATTTTTTTTCAAAAACTGTTAAGGAAAGGTTCAAATTATATTTCAATATACATTGGAAGCAATTAATACGAGTTAGAAAAAAAAAGAACCGAAAATTCATTAACAGCTATATTGGAAAAACACTTTACCGTCCACGCGACCACATTCTTAAAAATAATTACACAGTACACACTGGTTAGAAACCTAAAAGCGCAGGTCATTTTTCATGTGAGCGTGGTACTTATAAGAGAACTCACAGGAAATGCATTTTTTTTTTTCCTAAAAAAATTAAACCAATAAATCATAAATGCGGGGTGTATTGGAAAAACCCAAAAACCACAAACGAATATATGTAAGTTTTTTGAATTTGATTTATTTTTTACTTATAAGCCACGATTTGTGCGTGAAAGTTATCTTTTAAAAATTGAAAAAAATAAAATGCACGACTGGGTCGCACGAACTTGCTCCTATGTAAAAGACTAAGAATTTCAAAAATGAATGTTATTAGAGAAACTGTTCATAAGCATAAAATTCATTTTTAAATGACTAAAAAAAACTTCTTTAGTAGTTAAAGGTAAGAATAGGATGCCATGTGATTCAAGCAAATATAGATTTATGCAAGAACAAAAATTATGAGTCTTTGTAGTGGTTTCTTAAAAAATAAGGTTTTATATAAGAAAATTTTAAAACATTTTTAAGAAAAAAAGTATTGAGCCGTTTTCGAGATATTGAATTTTCAAAAAACAAAAAATTGATTTTTTTTTCAAAATTCAAAAAAATATTTTTCTTAAAGTTTTGAAATGCAATGATTTTTAAACTTTTTAGTAGCTTCTCTCTACGAAATTTCATTAAAATCCGTTGTGCTCATAATGAGAAATTCAAAATTTTAAAAAATCGTTCTATGGTAGGTACAGTGAGTAATATCTTGTTTTCAAATTTTTTTTTATTAAATTACAGATATTAAAAAAAAATAGAAAGAAAAAAAATCTAAGCTAAATTCTCGGAACCGTTTTCGAGAAAAATACGATTTTCGAAAACCATTTTTTAACATTTGTATGGAGGGTACCGTTATTTTTAGGTAAAATGAATTTATTTTTCTCATATCTTGTAGATTATTTTTCCAAACTTTTATTTATCTAATTTTCAAAAAATCGAGCTTGGGGTTTTCGAAATATTGAGTTTTCAAAAAAAAATTTTGAAAGTTTTTTTTTTTTAAATCCAAAATTTTTTTTTGGAAAATTTGAATACACAATAATATTTAAACTGCTGAGAAGGTTTAGCATAAAAAAATTGATCAAAATCGGTGGTACCGTTTTTGAGAAAATCAAAAACAAAAAAAATGGTCCCATTTTTTGGAAATTTTTTTTCAACCATTACCTAGGTTTAACTAAATTAAATTTTTTGAATTTTTTTTTTTTAAATCGTTGGGACAGTTTCTGAGAAAAAAAAATATTTATAAAATTTCGAAAAAATGGTATGGCAGGTACCATTATTTTTGGTCTTAAAAAATCAAATCAAAAAACATCCGGGGGTAAAAAATTAAAACCCATATCTACCAAGTTTGAAGAAAATCGGCCGAGTCGTTTAGCTGTAATCGAACAGACAGACAGACAGACAGAATTGCCAGACCCACTTTTTTCGTCTTCACTATCATCGTAATGTCAACTTTGATCAAAATCTCGAGTTCGATTTATTTTACGAATGCATAACTTGCCTTATAGTACCTATTCGAAAGTTCCAACAGACGTATCAAATGACAAGATACGATTAATTTATGAAAAAATCGGTAAGCTTACAATATTTATCATATTCATAAAATATGCTGTTCTTCCAATATTATAAGATAATTCAACTTTCAAAACAAATTTCAATGAAATCCGCAAATTTATTAGAATTTTTTTTTTTTGGAATCCATACAGTTCCTTAGTTGGATCTTTATTAGTCTAATCAACCAGTATTTCGCTGCGTGATATGATGTGATAAAAATTGTCAAGGGCAGGAGATCGATTCAAAACTATGAAAGCATATTTACATGTCTGTGATAACCGTAAAATCGATTCCGGCTACAAGAAGTTTGCTAAGACTTCTGACCTGAACAACTTGCTAAACGCAAAAAGAATGCAATTTGTGATATTCGCCCATCACCTTTCAATAGATGAGCAGATGATTCCTTATTATGGACGACATTCGGCCAAAATGTTCATAAAAGGAAAATCTATACGTTTTGGGTGTAAATATTGGAACTTGTACTCACATGAAAAATACCTGTTCCAATTTATACCGTATGGTGGTGCATCAACCGTAATTTTCTCAGATTTTGGTTTGGGTAAAAACGTTGTACTGAGGTTACTTTGAAAAGTCGATAAACCAGGTCAGCATACGATAATTGTCGACACTTTCTTTGCTTCACATTATGTGTCTTCTATCTACACTGGGCTATTTCGCAACAAGTAATTTATATTTTTTTTTATTTTTTATGGATAAACCCTAATGAAGTTGTTCGTTTCGATGACATGAAACAATGGATACCATACAAAAACTAATAAAGGGTGATTTTTTTGAGGTTAGGATTTTCATGCATTAGTATTTGACAGATCACGCGGGATTTCAGACATGGTGTCAAAGAGAAAGATGCTCAGTATGCTTTGACATTTCATCATGAATAGACTTACTAACGAGCAACGCTTGCAAATCATTGAATTTTATTACCAAAATCAGTGTTCGGTTCGAAATGTGTTTCGCGCTTTACGTCCGATTTATGGTCTACATAATCGACCAAGTGAGCAAACAATTAATGCGATTGTGACCAAGTTTCGCACTCAGTTTACTTTATTGGACATTAAACCAACCACACGAATGCGTACAGTGCGTACAGAAGAGAATATTGCGTCTGTTTCTGAGAGTGTTGCTGAAGACCGTGAAATGTCGATTCGTCGCCGTTCGCAGCAATTGGGTTTGTGTTATTCGACCACATGGAAGATTTTACGCAAAGATCTTGGTGTAAAACCGTATAAAATACAGCTCGTGCAAGAACTGAAGCCGAACGATCTGCCACAACGTCGAATTTTCAGTGAATGGGCCCTAGAAAAGTTGGCAGAAAATCCGCTTTTTTATCGACAAATTTTGTTCAGCGATGAGGCTCATTTCTGGTTGAATGGCTACGTAAATAAGCAAAATTGCCGCATTTGGAGTGAAGAGCAACCAGAAGCCGTTCAAGAACTGCCCATGCATCCCGAAAAATGCACTGTTTGGTGTGGTTTGTACGCTGGTGGAATCATTGGACCGTATTTTTTCAAAGATGCTGTTGGACGCAACGTTACGGTGAATGGCGATCGCTATCGTTCAATGCTAACAAACTTTTTGTTGCCAAAAATGGAAGAACTGAACTTGGTTGACATGTGGTTTCAACAAGATGGCGCTACATGCCACACAGCTCGCGATTCTATGGCCATTTTGAGGGAAAACTTCGGAGAACAATTCATCTCAAGGAATGGACCGGTAAGTTGGCCACCAAGATCATGCGATTTGACGCCTTTAGACTATTTTTTGTGGGGCTACGTCAAGTCTAAAGTCTACACAAATAAGCCAGCAACTATTCCAGCTTTGGAAGACAACATTTCCGAAGAAATTCGGGCTATTCCGGCCGAAATGCTCGAAAAAGTTACCCAAAATTGGACTTTCCGAATGGACCACCTAAGACGCAGCCGCGGTCAACATTTAAATGAAATTATCTTCAAAAAGTAAATGTCATAGACCAATCTAACGTTTCAAATAAAGAATCGATGAGATTTTGCAAATTTTATGCGTTTTTTTTTTTAAAAAAGTTCTCAAGCTCTTAAAAAATCACCCGTTATTTTATGAGCATACATAGCTATATACATCCCTATAATGTTAATTTTTTTTAATTATAATTCATTATTAATTTATTTTCTGTTTTAATACGCTTTATCAAACAAATATTTGAATAAAGTTATCAAAGTTATCACAAAAAATTTGTTTTCCAAAGATTTTGCTACTACATTCGGCGGATGTTGCGAAAACGCAACGTGAATTTTCCGGGAAACTAAAAGCTTTTCTAACATTTTTTTCAGATTTTCTCTAATTAGACCAAAAATAGACAGTGTGTGAAATTTCAAGTTCCTACCACACCTGGAACTGGTAGCCGCCGGAAATGGGTTAGTAGCAATAGATCCACTGGTGACCTGATGGCATATCTCACGGAAAAGTGGAACCAATCCATACATCATTTTGGAGAAACAAAGCTAATTGCTGTTTATATTTATTAAGCATTTGATAGGGTTTAGCACGAAGCTCTTTTATCGAAAATGCGTTCATTTGGCTGCTGTACCCGAATGTGTGAGACTCAGTTCACGTACATAAACTGGCCATAGATCTGAACAGTTCAACATTTCACGCACTAGCCTGCAAAAAGATCTCGGATTATTCGCTTGAAGTGACAGAATGTGATACTGCGAGGCCAGCCGACGTTGTAATCCATAAAATTAATGGGAATGTTTGCTCCTGCTAATAAATCCATAATACCATTTTTAAAAAGAAACTTGTATTTGGCCCACCCTTTATTATTACGTTAGTAAGTCTCCCTTTTCTGGCTCCATACTGAAACAAATTTTAACAAATGAGGTGTCAAAAGAAAGAGAATTTTCTGAATTGAAAAACTTAACTTCTTACTAAATATTATTATGAAAATGAATTCACCAAATAAACATATTCACTTTCCAATAATGTGTTGACACTAGGTCTATTCCATTTATAGTGCGCCTGCAATCGATCTGCAGTGTAATTTCATTTTCCTACTTGCACTTCGGATTTCGGGTTCAAATTTTAAATATATCTTGGTGCGTAAAACGTAAAATGAGATTTATATTTATTTGAACATACAGAAACTTTTAGACATATGATTTATTTTGAATAACTTCAATCGTAAAATAAATTTGCTTCCGGGAGTTCCCGCACGGGTATGCTTGTTTTGTAAATTCGTAAAAACAAAAATCAGATGATTAAGTTTTATATTTGTCTCTTTGTGCTTTAACGTCCTTGTTTTTCAAAATATCTCAGTCATAAAGAACCTTAAGAACCAAAGGCCAAAGTATGTAGATGCAATTTTGAATGATTGGCAGATTGCTAGACACTTAGTGTGACAACAAATCTACTAAATATATATTTTTTGTTTATTTTTTTTTATGTCAAAATTGCAACGGATATCAAAAAATATAAATTTAAAAAAAAAATATTTTCAGCGGTGTGGTGTTGTTCTTTTATTTTATAGCTTTCTCGAGAAAACTTGAACTTGCGTCTCATTCTATATTTATCTTAATTCATTGAACAAGAAATTTTCTAAGAGCTAAATTATAATCATCACTGGAGATTTTTTTTTTGTGTAAACATGTCTTCGTTGAGGTGCTCTATTAAATTTATTAAACAGAAAATCTGTTTACCAACTGTATTGTAAAAACTAATTAACTGCAGACAGAAGATCCAACACGATACAACTGTTTTCTTTCGTCTTTTCCGAAAATAGAAACCCAGACAGAAATTTGACATGCCCACAAATATTTTATTGTGTTTGCTGAAAAGAAAGGAATGTAATATGCAGGAACACATTTATTGTTATTAAATTTTAGTAAATGTACGTGCATCTGGAAATGCTTTATCGAAAATTCGGAATGGAATTCCTACAATTGCTAAAGGTTTATTACATGTTTACATAATACTTATTAATTTTAAGCCTTCAAAATTTGATGAATCGAATCCAATATTTGGTTTCTATGTATTTCAACAAAATCGAATCCATAGTTCAAATGAAGACCGTTAAATAACATAGTAACTCATCGGGTTAAAGGTTGTAATGACACAGTCAATGCAGATGCTCTGCCCTTCAAATTTTAGTAAGGAGTCTTAAAAATGGGTCACTTCTGAGGCGTTTTTTCGATAATTCATGGAGTTTAGGATTCAACATACACCCAGCCTCTTGACGAAGTATACAAATTAAAATTTTTAAATGGTTTGATGTGGTTGCCAAACCAATTCTAAACGTCCTCATGTAAAAGTAACCAAGTCCATGAAATTGAAGTGCATGAGTGGATCGCACGAACTTACTATTCAATAGCATAAAATTCATTTTTAAAATGTCGACAACGCTCTTTAGATATATGGAAAAAAAGTAAGTTTCTATTATATTTACAACATTTTTAAGAAAAGATTTTAGTACGCCAACTTATAGTTTTTACTATTGTATATATATTACATATATATTTCCACATTCGAGGAATGATGTTGAAAATATTCATCAAATTAATGCTTAGACAATACTGTAAGAAAAAATATTGGTTTCTTAATATAAAAAGATGAAATAAATTACAGAAACAACAAGTTATAGAGAACCTGAAACTAGTGATTTTCAACTCTCAACCATTCCTGTGTCCGTGTTGTCGGAAGGAATGAATGAACCATACATTTTCTGCCGATACCGAACGGCTAAGATGAGAATTACTTTTCATACAAAAGATACTTTTCGAGGATTTGCCAATTCTTTGCAAGAGGGAGTATCCCTGAATAAGATTGTTTGGTTTTTCGGTGGCAGCGCAGCAGCGCTAACCATTATACCAATAAGTACTACTTCTTTATCTAAGGAAGCCACATACTTGGCAAGCTTGATTTACTACAAAACTATACCTACCGAAATTACTACTTTTTCAGTCAAAATATATCGCTCATATTTTCTGGAAGTATGGCACATGTTGAAAAATAATAATTTCGAACAAATTATGTAAATTTACTTTTGTTAAATATCATAAAGTTAACCTCTTCTCAATTTTCAAAACGTTTGCTGAAGATGACACGAAATGGGCTGAAATACATTAATGTTGGTATTCTGACAACTACCTTCTCAGATGTGCAAATCGGAAGGTTTCTTGATAATTGGCTCTCAAAAAGTCATTCTATGTATATGGAACTCAGTTAATTTTGTATACTTTTCTCTCTTCTTTTCTTGACTAACAACCGAAACGCATTGTAATTAAAAATAAAGAAAACGTTATTGAATTATTCTTTTTAAAATTTAAATAGATTAATATATCTTGTTTCCTTAATAAACACCTCGTTATTATTTCATCATTCATAATACAAGTCTAAAAATTTAAATACTTAAATTTGAAATTATTGTGTACTTAATAATGACCCGCAAAGTGTGGGTGGGAATTTCTCAATCCACAGCCCCTCTCCCAAATTTGTTTCTTTGACAATCTTAAATAGTAGCAGTACGTTCACAGACGATAGATCATTCTTTTCTGTCCGATAAGATCCTAGATAGGTACTTAATGTCGTCGGTGCATAGGTGCATCACATTTACTTATTATGTGATCCGGTGTTTTGTCATGAACATTGCAGAGTCTTCATGTGAGTAGTTGCAAGGTTAAGATTACTGACTTAGCTTTTCAGGTTACAACGACCAGTGAGGAGATCTGTTAACAAAATTCTATATTATATTCCTATTTTATGTAAGAAATAAAAGTTATTGCAAAACTCAACAAAATCTGTCTTTGTTAGGTTTAAAAAAAACGCACGGTCAAAATCTAAGTGAATGCTTTTTACTAATTTAAACGAAAATGTTCCTGCCGATGACGCACACTGGGAGAACGTGCTCAAGATGCAATTTTGTTGCAAAGTTGACATAATTGTCTGTCAATTTTTAAAATTTTGAAGGTCGGAGAGGCTTTAACTTAAAAGAAAATAAGTTGTAAAAGTAGTCTTTTAGGTAAATAGGAGTTTCTGTTGTGATTTAGTCGGTCAATTTAAAGTTAAACAAAAAATGTTCGCCCTGAATTCCACAAAGTGATAATATTTTATCGATTAAAAAATGTCAGTAGATAATAAAAACGTATTTTTATCAGCATCAAAAATAAAACTAACGGAAATATAAACAAAAAAGTGAAAAAATCCGTATAAAATGTTTAAGCACATTTTTTCCCAATTTTTAGAGAGTTGACCCGTATATTTTAGATAGAACTGACAAAGCCTTGTGTGCAAATAATGGACATTGCATTTGCTCAAAATGCGCAAAACAGAGTAGACAAGTGCGGTTGAATATTTATACAAGAACTCGTTTAATTAAAAAATTGAAAAATAGAAGTATGTATTTTTTTAGCAAATATGGGTTTTTAACTCTTTATTCATAAAAAACTGATATATACATAAATTTTACTTTTTGTTGCTTTACACAAATATAGTAATATTTAAGTTAATTAAAAAATTCAATGTTTGCTTTTCAATATTTCATCTTTTGGAGCAAAAACCGTTATTTTGTTACTTTACCCAACATTCACACGTTTTCACAGATAGAAAAGAATGAGTAAAATAAGAGAGTTTTCTCTTCTTTATCTTAAATAAAATTTGCGTGATATTCAAACAACGCAGTTTCAGTCGATTCTGTAGATAATTATATACTCTATGATCATCAGTGTTAAGTTTTTGTTAAAATCTCTAAACTTGTTTACATGCCCTATGGAACATGGAGCCCTATGGAGCAAGTGAAAAAATGAACACCTGACAAAGGAGCCTTTCAGTTTTTGTCATAAGATACATGGTAAGGGTATGTTACAATGGCTTTCAGCGTGAATGCTTGACACATTTAGACCATAAGTGCGAGACTATTATTGTCTATTTTTACCAAATCGCTAGGATCATTACAGTATAAATCTTTTAGATGGAGCCTACGTCCTTGAGTTAAAGCAGGTCATGTCCAGAGAAGATGAGGAATCGATTCTTATGAAATATACCTATAGAGTGTAAGCATTATCTTTTTACAAGAAAGAAGGAAATTTTATCAGGTATTTATTAGTTATTATTATTGCCCAGGGAAAAAAAATAATTTCTCTACACTCAATTTTCCAGTTTTTTTTTTTAAGGATTTTAAAGAACACATTTCTAAACAAAACAAAAATATTCTTTTCCAAACATAAATAGGTAACCTATTTTTTTTTTCAATTCTTAAAAAAAATGAATAAATAGTGTGACAAGTCCGCTCTTCAATAATTAAGTTGGGAACTTACACAAACTTTGTCTTAATTAAATCATAATCGAACAGTTGCTTCGGTCCATTCGAATAGCAAAATAAATACACAAGTGACGCGAAAGCTCTTGAAAAACCAACGCCTATTGACTTACATTCTCAAAGGAATAATCTATTAGCGTTGGTGACGAAGGTCGCAATTTGAAAAGATTGACAACACTTTCTATGTATATATAACAAAAAAGAGCTCCAGTTTTGTGTTCCTCTTCCCTGCAACCAATCCTATAAAAGTTCGTCTTGAGTCAGTTACAAAGAGAAGTCGAAAACTAGCATTATATGTTATTGTGTTATTCCTAGGTTAATTTGTTGCTTTGGTCATCTAATTGAATGGCTTTCAGTCATTCTCCACTTAAATTTAAAAAAAAATGACAACTATTTATTTATTGACCCATCAATCAATTTAAGAAGTGAAATCACTCCAAGAAAGTTTAATCAAACAAAATTAATTTAATAATCATCGTTTAAGCTTTGCCCCGGTTAAACTATAATCACAATTAGAATGAACCTATTATGTACCGAGAAGACAAAAACTTGGAGCAACCAGAATTGAGTTAGGTATACCTATAGTATTCTTAGTTTTCAGGACTTCAAATTACATTCATATGTAAGAGGAACCCCTTCAATCGATTAATAAGTTTTATGAGCACGCAGCACAACAAACAGTGGATTTTATTTCAACTACGATGTGATGGAGCAGGGACTGAAGAAGTGACGAAAACTGCACACACAAGTGAAAAGGACGAATTTAGAAATTAATCGATATTTTCTTGTGTAGGTACCTATGAACATATGCATGTAGGTACCGTAAATATATCCCTAAAAATAGAATTCCTTTGTGAAAATTTAAAACTGATGATACCAAGGGTTATAGAATCCTAAATTAGTGGAAAAAATCTCTATTAAGTAATTTATTTGAAACAGAAACAAAAAATAAAAGTAAAATTTAAAAAAATTACATTTCCATCATGTCCGACAAAAAATCCAGGACGGTTTGCCTGCCGTAAATCCTGATAGCCACTTTCTAGTTCAGTGTAGGACATGTTGCAATATCAAGAATATTTTCCTGGTCATTCGTATTTTTTTTATTAAATTCTGATTAAATTTGGATCAAGGATTTGCAAACAAAATGATGATTGGGAAAGGGTACAAAATGATAAAATGCGTATTTAGTAGCACATTGACTTCTGCAGTTTTTCACTCCAATTAATTTATTTTCATTGATCGGGGGTGTGTCGAATCCTTTTTGCGTGTGATTGTTTTTGTTCTTCTGTGAAATGACAAATTTGCAAGGAAATTTACCAAAAACTAACTAAATTTTTCACCGATTAGTTTTAACTTATTTTAACACACGCGATTTTTGTGCCCAACATAGAAAGTTTTGATTATTTTTTGTTTATATGCAATAAAATTGTTATATAACAAGAGTTTTCTTTGGAAATCCACGCGTTCACTACAGAGTAGGTTTATTCGCGGCGCTTTGATGTCTGGCAATTTTGCAGATTTGATTTTTTGTAGGGACAAAGAAATGAAAAACTTTTCTATAAAAATTTTCTATTTGAAGTAGAGGCGCATGTCAGAAAAATAACAGCTGATTGGAATTGGAAGCAGCTGTCAGATTCAACGGCGGCGCCAAATTTTGTTTTCAAATGCGGCGAAAACTAACTGTGCAATCATATGTCTGTTGACGTAAGCGAATTGGATTGTTTATAAACAACAACAAATCGATATATGTTTATATGGTTTGTACTACGTGTTTACACTAGAGAGTCGTACACAGGTGGTTTTTAATTATAATTCCGAACATTCGGAATAAATCTGTTATTTTTAATTTTTGTTAAAAACGGCACTAAAAACAGGGCGTGTGTAATGTTCCACATAGAAGTTTTTTTTTTCAATAAATTTTAAATGAAATATAATTTTATCGTTCTTGTTTTATATTTTATTGGTTGAAACTTATTGATTTTATGTTGTTTTTTTCCAGATTCTTTAAATGCCAAAGAAACTTTGCATACCTACACCCAACCTCGCACCTACCCCAAATCCTATAGTATGCCCAAGCGGGGGCGTTTACATACCTCACTGCTTATACTTCGTAATAAGAACAGGGATTATAAAAAACGGGATTATAAGAGACGGGATTTTAAAAAGCGGGATTACAAAAAGCGGGATTACAAAAAGCGGGATTATAAAAAAGCGGAATTATAAGAAACAGGATTATAAAAAAACGGGATTATAAAAACGGGATTATAAAAAGCGGGATATTGTACCCAACCCAAAACAAACTATTCTCAAAAATTGAAATGAAATTGTGAATCTGGTGAATTCGGCCCCATAAACTCGAGGTTGGCCACATAAGTCTTCAGTAGCCGGCCCAAACCTTAAGTTTTATTTTTTTTATTTTTTTACCAAAATAATTAAGACCTTCATACAAAATTACACTTTTTTTTCTTTTTTCTTTCCTTACCTCCAACTCCTCGTTTTGTTTTGGCCTTGTTCTTCGCTTTTTTGTCGTAGAAATCTTTCCATATTTTCGCGAAAATACTTGCTGGTGTTTTTTTGCGAGTAGGTTTGCTGGATTTGGGGATTGTTTCAGGATAATAAAGGTGCTTTCTAAAAGCAGGACTTACTGCAGAGGAAGTCGATGCTGAGCTCCGAATCATAAAATTTTACTTCTGGACATTAATGTTTTGCAGTAGTTCATCTATCATTGTTAAGGACTTCGAGTAAGATCGTGTGCGTGATGGCCCAGCTAAGGAAATGAAATTAAATGAAACAAAATAAAATAAATGAAATGAAATTTCTGTCAAGTCTTACCACTGTTCAGTTAAAGAATTCTTTTGCTCGTTTCTTATATTCTGGTGAACTGGTAATGGAGTTGGAATGGTAAAAAAATTTCCCAGAAATTTTGTTTAGCTCTTCTGTATCATCTATAATGTAAGTTCCAGTTAATGTCTCATCAAGAGGCTTAACTGCGTGAATTTCATCTTCCATGTTGGTTTCATCTAAAAATTCTTAAAGTTCGCCTGTTCCATCTTCAATACTATTCGGTATTTGGCCAAAACTTTTTTGTCTAAAAAAAACTATAAGCTGTTAGTGTTTTCGGTGGAGTTTCTCAATTGTATTCTGGACACATTTACTATAGTCGACAACGTCTCCATTGAATAGGAATATTCCACACTTTCGAAAATCGTTTTTAATGCTTTCCGTCCTGTCCGAGCTATCTAGTTAGAAGTTCACAGAAATTGTTCTTCGTAACCGCTTTGTTTGCATTTCCAGGAATACTCTGTCATTTGTAAACCGTTTTTCTATATTCACTTTTCTCAGTCCCTTAAATGCTCCGAAAACATTTTCTATCTGCTTCCTCTATAACAATGGCTCGTCCTTTTGACAGTCCCTCTGGTGTCCTGAGGGACAATTGAGGATGCCACATTATAAATCCATAGTACCAAGATTTTCCTAGAAGGCCATCTTAAAATGTGGCTTTAGTGTAAATCCACATTTTCCGAGGGTGATTATATCCAATCTACCAAACACTGTTCCTCATCTTTGTTTAAAACCGTGTGGGGGTCCATATATGTCTAGGCTTTTCAGCAACCATGAATTCGGTCTTGTAATGTTCTTCTTGTTGTAATTGTTGGCTTGCCTTTCAGATTGCACATTTTTCTTCTCGAATTTTTCTAAGCACTACACTTTAGAATATTGATAAAAGAACACGCTTAGAACCATCCATATTTTGTTTATATGTATTTAAACTTAAAATATTTTTTTTGGAAATTCTTAATATGAATTTCTACATAAATGTTGAGGTTTTTCATCTTAACAATAAACTGAAGACGCCGACACTAGAAAACCATTCTTTTTTATAGTCGGCCTTCCAATTTACCATTACTAAAATAGGGACCGACTACTGAATCTAGGAGAAAAGACTCGGAAATCTTGTTAAAAATTAAGAGAAACTAAGGCTTGCGTTCGATTTTCATATGAAAATAAGCAAAAAAAACATATTTTCGACTTTAAAAGAACTGTTAAAAAAATGTATCCTAAGGTGTCGGCCACCTCTATTTGTTGAAAAATAAGGAGGTATATTTTTATGCAAAAATCGACATAAGCAAGCAATAAAAAAATATAAAAACACTAACAAAATTACTTACCCTCAATTTTTTATTAATTAAAACAATTTTTGCAAGCCACTTTTACTATTTCTTCCTTAATAAAATTCACATGTACACTTCCTGCAAGAACTTGAATACAAATGAGAATTTTCAATAAGAATACCAATAGCTGCTATGTCTCAATTTTTTGCCGGCCGTAAAAAAATCGTTAAAATTCAAAAAATGTTTTCCTATGAATTCTTTATTATGTGTTCCCTTAACCTTAAATGTACGAGTTGGTGGCCGACTACTGGAGGTGGCCAACCTCATATATGCCATTACCCTATGATGTCGGTCAAGTGAGCGCCTTTGGCCGTGGCGCAAAGTCGAGCACATTTTGCATAACAATTTCGCAGACTTCTGTTATAAATTTAGCAGTTTCGTTTTTTTTTTCTTTAAGAATCGGTTGTGGTTGGTTTGTTGGAGGTATTAAATTAATTAAACAATTATTTGAATAACATGGTTTAATAATTTCAACACGTTCATGCTGTGTAAGATGTTCCATTATAAATTGTTATCAACCACTCTTTACGTCTGCCAAATGACACCTGACAAATTTCATTCACACAAAAATCGACGTGGACCATAAAACGCACCCTGTAGTATTTAAATGTAAATCTTAAAAGAATTTCTTAAAGCTAAAATTGAATATGCTGACCAGTCCAGAAAAATAAGATCTCACAAATTTAGCTCCAACTCTTTTCAACTAGTTTTGTTCTTAATTGAAAAAACTTCGCTGTACCTATTTTTCGGATTGCTTATTACTGCACTTCTTGCAGTTCCAACCCAATTTTTTAAATTAAAATAACTTCACATTATATTTTAGTTCAAATTTAAATTACGTAAATGTACAACATCGCATGTGGGAAGAAGCCGTTAATTTCTAAATTCAGTTTGAATAATTTAGTACTTCCGCTGATTCAAATTTAAAAAAAAATGTGCTGAAATATCGAAACGAAATTAAGCTTTTGTCACCAAAAAGAAAAATTAAATTACCAGTTATAGAAATATTGATTGGAGGATGAACCAGGTATACGAAAACAGAAATTGCATCAAAAATTAAATAATATCCAAACAATTATACCTAATTGAAATCTGGTTGAACCTCAGATAATCCACCGCGATCGGCGATTAAAAATCTTGAACCGAGTATGAAATACGTTTGTACAAAAGACCCATAGATTCGGTGGTCAATTAATTTCAATCGCAATATATGAAAGAAAAAGGAAAACAAATTTGGAATTTTAACTTGATGGGTAGATGGTTTGTATATCCATATTTTATTTAACCACTCTGACGCGACCCAAAAAATATTTGAATGGTCAGTGTCAGGTTAGGTTAGGTTGGAGTGGCTGTCTAGTTGTTGTTGACTCACTTAGACCTCAAGGATCCGTTGTGATACCACTAAAGAAGTAACTCATGGGAGAGTAATGAATTTAAACAAACCATTTCGTGCTTTTAATAAAGTTAGATAGACATTTTGTGTCGATCGTTGCCAGTTCACTGGTATTATCGAAGAAGGGATTACCGAGATAGTTATTCCTTCTATTGGAGAGTGCTGGACATGTACATAGAAGGTGTTGGACTGTTTCCTCTTCCTCCTCGTCCATGCAGCTTCTACAGAAGTCATTTGTGTAGACTCCTAGCCTCAAAGCATGTCTACCTATGAGGCAGTGTCCTGTTATAACTCCGATTGTAGAGCTTATATTTTGTCTGCTCAGAGAGATCAAGTCTTTTGACCGTTTAAGGTCTATGCTTGGCCATATTTGTTTGGTTGCCAGGCAGGTGGTACCCTGTGACCATCTAGCATTCGTTGATTCTAGAGCATGTTGTTTGAGAAGATATTTGCATGTAGCAAGTGGTGTTCCTATGTTATGTTTTTGTCTAACAGTAGGCAGAAGTGTTCCGTTTTTGGCGAGCTCATCGGCTTTGCAATTTCCCGGAATGTCTCTGTGGCCTAGCACCCAAATGAGGTGAATATTAAACTGTTCTGTCATCTCAATGAGAGATGTTCGACAATCGTGGACTATTAGAGAGTTTGTGGAGACAGACGCGAGAGATTTGAGAGCGGCTTGGCTGTCTGAGAAGATTCGTATATCCTTGCATGATATAACGTTTTCTTTGAGCCAGGATAGTGCCTCTTTAATCGCCATTACTTCTGCCTGGAACACACTACATTGATTGGGAAGTCTATATGAAAGACTGAGATTCAGTTGTTTCGAATAGATACCACTTCCAACGCCGTGATCGGTCTTTGAACCGTCTGTATAGAAGTGTATCGCATTGTCTTCCAGGAGTCTCTCTTCTTCCCAAGACGATCTTGAAGGGATGGAAACAAGGAAGCTGTTATCGAATACCATTTTTGGGGAGGTATAGTCTAAGCGATCTGGGATAGATCTGAAATTGTCTAAGATGGTAGTATGACCAGTATTGTTACTGATCCATTGAGAGGTGGCTCTAAGCCTTACGCATGAGTTGGCTGCCATGGTCAGTGTCAAGTTTGAATACATATTTACATCCTCAACGGGTTATACAACTTGTAAGCTTAATAAGCGATGGCTATATTGAATTTAAAACTTAAGGACTTCTTCCAATATGCCATGACGTATTTAACAAAAACAAACATCTTCATCAGAGCACTAATGTGATCTTTTAAGCGGGTAGCAAAGCTGCGATGTTAAAAAAAAACAGCGGAATAAGTCGGCAATTTCCAAGCATATCTTGGACAATCCACATGAACACCACTGGATTCATTTTAAACAAGCAAATGTTTTAGCCCAAGAAAAAACGCATCCTACTTTTGAGAAATCAAGCACCATCAAAATTTCGATCGTGATGATAGTTTATCCTTCTCGATCATGGGACCCGGTCATCAACCTCCACGGTCATCTCACATCAAACTTAAAACACCCTCCTATGTAGTACACCTCAACAACAACAACAACATCATGAACCCTCTACGCACAGGAACAACCTCTGTGGCCCTGTGACGACTCTCAATGTAATTTGGTGCGAAACGTCCGGGGTGAGTACTAAAGTGCGCTCATTATATTTTAACTACGCGGCTAATCCGAAAACTATTTATAAATTATGTTTAACAACCGCGAAAACCTTAAAAGTTATAAAATTTAAATAAATTTCATCCGGTAGCTTCAATCAAACTTCCCAATGTTTTAACTTAGACGTGTTGAATAATTTAAGATCTTCCATTTTTCTAGAAGAAATAACACGAAAAAATAGCAGCTTTTCCAAAAAAAAAAACAAAAGTTCAATATTCCAAGCATCATAGAACTAAAAGCCCACAGTAATTTTTACGAGCGAAAAATAACTTGCAGGACGAAACAAAATCTGAGGTGTTAACCAATAACACCAACCATTTTCTGTCATCTTTTACACACCAAATTTTCTGTGAGCTCTGTCCATTAGCTTTGGAATAAGACGAGAAAGATTAAATGGACTTGGATATCATAGATTAAAAATGATACCTAATTTACTTTCAGTAGATAAGAAGTTACGAAAACAATATTTGAATAAACAAAGACATGTATATTTTAAGTCAATCTCACAAGACTTCAGTAAAAATACATACATATATAACAAAGTCTTAAATTAAAGGAAAAAACCTTAAAATTAGTAATTTCTTCTCAAAATTGAATACAAGATACAAATCTTAAAACAAAAAATTAAATATAAAATTTCAATAAATACATTTTAATAAACTTACAAATCTAGTTTGTTTTCAATTAATTTAGAACTTCTTTAACACCGCCTAAGACTGTCTCCCAATTGAATCCGTTTCTTCCTTCTTCTAGTATCAACTTGCATGAACTAGGAATCTTTGTCAGCAGTTCATTAAATGGGGTATACTGCTTCAGACAGGCAGAATCCCCAACAATTACGAGCTTATGCTTGGACCTAGTGATAGCCACAGTAAGACGACGTTTATCCTCAAGAATTTCCACTCCCTTGCTTTTCTCCAGGGTCTTACACGACGACGATCCAGTTCGAGTACACGAATAGAATATAACATCTTTGTCACGTCCTTGATACTGATCAACAGTGTTCACTTCCACATTTGCAAACCCAAGGTCAGGCAAGGATTCACTAAATCTGCTGGCGATTCTTTTCAAAAGATCCACTTGTGCTCGATATGGGGCGATAATTCCAATGCGATTACCTTCGAAACCGGTTTTGAGAATTTCTTTGACTAACTCGAAAATAACACCTGCATCGCAGTAGTTTGTGTATTTGAATGTCTCAACGTTTGTTGTGCGATCTTCTTCCTTCATGTTCTCTTCATCAGAGTTTCTTCGAAGATTGGCAAATCGATTAGATCTCTCGAGACAATCCAAGGTATCAATGAAAACAGCTGCTTGATCAATATGGCTTTGGAGAGCTCTTTGCTGCCATTTTGATCCAGTTATAGGTTTTTCCAACTTCATCACTCCGCCGGACACTTTTGCATCATTACACTTCAACTCGCCTTTATAAGTCAACTCATTAGCCAATCTGGTGATTGTTTTATTCATGCGATACTGCAGCGACAGAACGGAAGTAGCATCAGTAGAATCAAGTCGTTTGAATAAACTTTCGTCAGCTCCAAGGGCACGCGCCTCCTTCGACCGAATTAGTGGCGGCAGCTGATCAGGATCCCCCACCAAAATGAATTTCGAAGCGAAGAACAGTGGGCGCAGCACCGTAGCCTGAAGCACTTGTGTGGCTTCATCCACAATGCAATAGTCAAATTTTCGATGGGTGAAGATTGTATGCCCAGCTCCAAGGCATGTCACAGCCACTATGTTAAATGAAGAATAAACCTTGGCAAGTTCATCTTCATTGCTACACTCAGACGTGTGAACTCTTTCAGAGTATTCCTTCAAATCCGGATGTACTCGTGAGTCTGACCCTAGTCGGATTATCTTCAAGTCCTTGAACTGCTTCAAACGCAACAGCAGATTGTCCACGGCTGAATGCGTATGACTTGTGATGATCATAGTTTTCCCGATGAGATTAAGAAGACGAACAATAGCTACGAGAGTTTGAGTCTTACCCGTTCCTGGCAGTCCTTTTATTAGCATAAAACTGTCTGTGGTTAAAGCTGCCATTGCAGCCTTGCGTTGATTGCTATTCAAGGATCCCAAGAGCCCCAATCCGGTTTCGGATAGAACGTTTCGCGAAACTTGCTTCGTAAAAGTCGGCTGGGTACGTTGGATGATTATGGAACGAAGTTGCGTACTGTTTTCAGAGTTTTCCAGGAGAACTCCCAAATTTGTGTAGTTGAAGATTTGCTCCGACTGCGATTCGTGCTTGTCCACGGTGAATGTCTGCCCTTTGTAGTTGTTTTCCAGATTTCGTTCAAGATTGATGGTTATTGTGCGTTCCGAAAGATCATATACGAAGCCAGAGGCTATGGATACACGCTTCGTCGAGCTAACAATCACATATTCACCGAGGGATATCTGAAAATAAAACCGACTTCAGAGATCTTAGGGCACGCAAGGAATATATGCCTGAACTTACCTCAAAAGTTGTGATGTCTATGAGATGATTCTCTTTTAAGTGGAAACAATGTTGGTACCTTCCCTCATGCAGTACATCCACAGTCTTCAGACACAATTCAGTAACGGCTCTTCCATTTTTCTCTCTTGTCTTTGGTGGATCACGCCAAATGCTTCTGAGGTAGTTGGACTTCTTCGATTCTTGTTCCTCCAACGAAAGGAGACCGCACCACTTGGTAAAATAACTCAAATCGTCGTCTGTGAGGTGGAATGTGCTCGCTTCAGATACTTTCCTAAGAGGATGTGATTCGGAAAGCTCAAAACTTGGATCAGTTTTTCCAAATGCCGAGCAGATGGTCGCATAAGCACAATTTCCACACGCACTTGGATGGGATATCGGCTCTGGCAACTCAAAGGGTTCAAATTTCTTTTCAGGCAGTGCTAGGTACTCTTGGATTTTCTCCTTGGATGCATCTAAGTAACGCGTGAGAAAATAACTCAGTTCATTGCGTAAGACTATCAGATCTCGTTTTTCGTTGCGAGTTCCATGGATTTCCTTCATAATTCCTTCACGCAAATAGAGAAGCAACCCGGAATCGGTTTCTTGGCCAGCTGCGGTGAGCATCATTTGATATAGGATCAACTGACCCTTGTGTTCGAGCGAAAATGATGCTCGACCGGTTTTCAACTCAAGAGGAAGCACATTTCTGGAAGAGTTTCGATGAATCTTCACTGAAACATCAACTTTGCCTTTGAGCCCCAACTGGGGAATCCACAGGTTCTCTTCGATATCTTTTATTTGATCGATTTTTTCCTTAAACATACCTGCTGGGAGCTACTGCAACTTAAAGTACATTCTAATTCAGTCCAGATTATGTCCTTACTTACCATTTCGGGTTGTTTTCCTTCGACATACTGTTGAATGAAGTTGAAAATGTTTTCCGTGAATTTCTGGACTTCGAGGAAAGCCTCTTGTCGACTTATTTTGCAGTCGTACAATGTGTAGATAGTTTGTTTGGAATCGAGAATTTGTCTTGAAACATTTTCGATGTCTTGACGAGTTCTGAGGGATTTTGCTAGGACGGTTTGAAGAATTTCATGGACCAAGGATCCAATAAACATCTAAACAAAGATATTATTCACAACATTCACCACTTACTTATTAGTTTACTCACGATTTTATTGTTTCCCTCAAGACCGCGAAATCTGTCTTGCAGAACACCTTTGCGCTGGCAGAAAAGTGCTCCCACAACTGAAGTTCCTGAAATCAGAGTGTCGGGTTTGGTGATGATGAATCCATTGTCTTTGTCAACTTTGAAACACTGATGGGAATCATCCCAGACAGCTTGTACAGAGACAAGTTCTTTGGGTGATATTTTCGTTCGACACCATGGACCTTGGAGACGAAGTTTGGCTTCTTTTGTGGGTTCATCTTCCCCGCAGAGCAACAGAATTAAATCATATGTCTTTTTCTCTCTTTCTATACTCATAACCATGCATCTACACCAGTCGTGTAGGTCGAGTTTGGGTTGTTTACATTCCTCGGGGATGTCGAAGTCATCATCGTCGTCGAGGAGGAAATCGTAATTTTCGGATTCGGTTGTGCAGTTGTCCATCGAGACATCAGCTTTTGTACGTTGTTTTTTCGAGAATTGATATATTTTGGTGGGTGAATTTTCGACGCAGGAGAGTAATCTTTTATTTTCGGAATTTGCCATTATTGGAAAGGTGAGGTGGGCACTGCGATTGCAAAAATCTGGTATATTTATTTTGGCGCGAGCATTTTCAAATTTGCAGGAACCTACAGCTAGACAGTACAAACTATTTATCTAATTATTTTGCTAATATCAGTCTATATTTACTAGCGTATAAGTAAAGTCAAAAATTAACTATATATAACTAACTAATAATCTGTTTTACCCCCTATGGATAAAACCCCACTTTATGGCCTTTTTAATCGACTGATAACATAAATAAAATGTCACTATTCTAAATTTAAGAAACTTTTCTTTCACATTTAAAGATACTTGTCATCTTTTATTTTCTTTAACTTCTGTATCAATAAATTACTACCACAAACAAAAACAAATTTATTCAAAAAAAACACAAACATTGTACAATCTTAAAATAAAAAAAAAATAACATTAGGTCTCTCCCTCTATTTACACATTTCTTTTTTTTAAATTAAAACATGGCTTCAACCTTCTGTTGTCTCCATCTGCTAATAGTTGTTATCTCTTTCCCTCATTTTTCCCCTCCTTAGGTTAAGTAGCAATTTTATTTTTTATTTTTTCGCATTTGTCTTTATTGAGTGGACATCTCAAATTAACTCTCATTAGTTTGTATTAATTCATACTGTAATATTAAAGCTTAAAATATTCCTTTTGTCAAAATGAGTTGCCTGGCCACTTCTAAGTCGGCTTTAAAATTATAATTTTGTGTATCTATTTTAGAATAAGAAAAATACTGTGTAAAGAAAGAAACAAATCTCAATAAATATACATACATACATACATACAGCTAGACAGCAGAACACAAGGTTTCGGAACTGTCAGATTTGAAATATGATTTCGAGAGTCGAATCAGTGGCTAAGGCCAGAGACCGAAGCGAATTCAAGAACCGAAATCTGGCGCTTAGGTTGTACTTACACGTGTTAAAAGAAACAACTAGGCCTTCTTTGGGAGGTCGGAATTAATGTCGATTTCCTTTTACACTAGGAATTGTCAAATTTTGACTTTTACCACAGATTTTACGTTCCTTCACACCAAAAAAATCGATTTTTGTTGACAGAGATAAAATCCTTCGAATCCGTATTTGGAGAGGGATTTACATGTATACGAAATACCCACACTAAGGCTAGTCGCGCACTGGCAACTGTGATCGAAATCAAATAGTTTAATCACCAGTTGAAAGAGAACCGCACACTGGCAACTCTTTACTCACGCTCGCACTCTTTTCTCTCTTGCACTTATACAAAACAGCTCAACTGTTGCGAGGCAATCGTTTAGTTTGTGTCAAAACACAAACTTTTTAGTTTCGAGAATCGAGTTGCTCTAAGTGCGCGGTGTCCCATACAAGCCCATATGTTTCATTTTAGCAACCAAACAGTTTCGAAACTAAAAATTGAATGTGTGCGCCTAGCCTAAAAAGACAAAATTTGATAAGGGATCGCAATCCCTAAAATCCCTAGTGTAAAAGGAAATCGACATAAGAAAGTCATTTTACACGTCTCAATAGGTGCGTTTTATTATTCACAAATCTATCTGGAACCGGATCTGGATAAAGTTTTAACATGTATTACAAAAACAATTTGGGATCCTGTTCTCTATCTGGATCTATTTCAAAGATCCAAAAATCAGTTATTACACTGGCGAGTAGATGGCTTTTTATGGTAAGGTAGTGTAAGGCTAGGCGCGCACATTCAATTTTTAGTTTCGCAACTGTTTAGTTGCTAAAATGAAACATATGGGCTTTTATGGGACACCGCGCACTCTTAGGCTAGCCGCGCACTAGCAATTTTTAGTTGCGAAACTGCTTGGTTCAAGCAACTAAAAAGTTTGTGTTTTGACACAAACTAAACGATTGCCTCGCAACAGTTGAGCTGTTTTTTATAGGTGCAAGAGAGAAAAGATTGCGAGCGTGAGTAAAGAGTTGCCAGTGTGCGGTTCTCTTTCAACTGGTGATTAAACTGTTTGATTTCGATCACAGTTGCCAGTGCGCGACTAGCCTAAAGGAAATCGATATTAGCTTAGAATTCGGTAAAAATTTAGTAAAACATTTCGCTGAATGCATTCATAATTATCCGTCCTTTTATTCGCCGCAATTTCATACCTTCGAGTCTCTTAAATAATTCTTATTTGACACTTCATTTTCTTGTTGTATATTTATTTGAAGTTACCATAGCAATGGCCAAAAGTGAAAACAAAATCGTTACAAGAATTTATTTAATTTTTAATTCAATTAGTGTGAATGTGAATTGCTTTCCAACAAACTACATTACAGTACGATAAAGACCGTCACAATATCAAGAGAAATGGCTTCAAATCATCCGAAATATATATCAATTTATAAAATTGATGGAGTTCCAATTTTGCCGCCTTTGGTAAGTAAAATTTTGTTAGTGAATCTAAAAGAAATATTTTTATTTATTCTTGAAAATTAGATGACTCCTGAGAAACGCCGGCAAATGCTGGTTTTCAAAGAGTTGGCAATTCAATTAGAAAATGCCAGAAAGAAGCAACAAAACCTTGGCAAATTGTCAACTGGCTTGGAACAGTCATGTAACCTTCTTCGTCACGGTCATAGCCACATACCCCAGCCTAGCCAGACACCAAGAAAGCAATTTTCCGAAGCCAGTACATCTACTGCAGCTACAACATCGAAAAGAGAACGAATAAGCAAACTTCGAAAAACTGACACCCTTGTGTATGACAATCGAGCCAATTCTATTATCCTGACACTTGAAGGATTCGAAGAAGAAACCGACTTCCAGTCGATGGTGTTAGAGAGGCCCCACAAATTAGACCAAAATGACAACAAGATCTCCCCTGACGTGCCTAAGTCGCCAACCAAAGACGAATCATCCCCTCAGAATCCAATTAAACCCCAACCGTATGCCGCATTCATACCGATACCCTCAATTTGCGTCAATCCACCCACACCTTCTGTACAGAACAACCCTATTTGTACGACCACACCGTCGAAGCGCCTCTGCGGCAGTCCCACTCTCAAGCCAGACACCGAATCGAATCTTATTCGTTCGAACTCATTTACCCTCGACGGGCCAAGCAACGCCCTTCTCGAGCACATCAAGAACCAAAAACTGAAGAAATCCACTGCCACTCAGGACACTGTAGAATCCAAAGCCAAACGTGTTCAAAAAGTCGAAGCAAAACCCAAAGTGAAGTCCCCCTCTTCGCCCAGCCTCAACCATTTCACCAATAACACGATCATCTTCAGAGCCAAGCGCAGCCCCTACGAAATGAAACCATCATCTAAGGCGAAGCTAGGAAGGAAACACAAAATCGCCAAACCCGTTGCAACACCAAAGAAGCCCAATCAAGCTGATTTATCAGCAATTTCTATGACTCCTCCCCAATCCACGTCAAATCTAGATCTTTTGAAAGACATCGAAGAGCAGCATCGAGCACGTTTCATTGAACTCGTACGTCAACAGCAAATCGAACAGAAACGCCTTCAAAAAGAATTCGAAACACAACAGAAACTTCTACTGGAACAACTCTCTGCCAGAGTTGCCAAAGTCCAAATACAGGCGGCTGGTTCTCCGCCGTCGTCGTCAACATTTGCTGATTCTGTCCAAAGTTCACCATCAGTATCGCCCGAACAGGAATCTTCTTCTTCGACACGTGTAACTCCTCGACGACGCTTATTTCTGGAAAATATCAAAGACCCTCCTGCGGCAGTACCCAGAGATGCTTCTCCATCACCGCAGAGCACTGGCCGTCGTGTGAGTTTTGAGTGATCAACTTCTGTCCAAAATCTGAAAAAAAAACACCTTTACAGGGTGATGCAAGAACTATAAAAATCTTTGAAATTTCTTTTAATAGCTTTTACAGTTTTGGAGGAAAAGTTAAAAAAAAAAACAAAAAAACCATCAGATGGCGATACTTATCCCAACCGCCCCATAGCTCAATGTACCTGAGAATCGAATCTGAACCCGTGAACTTCAAATTATTCACTGTTTGATTTAATCTTAAGGAGTTCAATTTTGCTATACATCTTGTCCCGAAATCTCTTTAGTAGATTTTACTTTACCTGTTGTTTTTAAGAAAAGTACGGTAAACTTATCTTACTTCTGTAGCTATATAATTTAGTCGACATTCGAATTCGTGAAATTCAAAACTAGAAAACCGTAGTTTTCTGTCACTGCAATCTTCTTTAGCATAAATTTTTTCTAAAATTTAGAGCTTGAAGTAAAAAATTTCAATCCGTGATTACAAACGACAATAGACAAAAATTATGACCTTCTTTTCCAACAAATTGATCAAATAAGAACTTCTTTCTCCTAAGAAATCGTGGTTTTTGAGATATGAACGCGTCTTTTTATCATGTCCCAGACATGTATTCAAACTTCTGTGGCCAATTCAGTTGATGTACTAACGTCTTGGAGATATTCTGTTTCAACTATTGCATTATCAGACAAATCATTATCGTGCATCAAAATCAAATTAGAACAAACTGAAGCAGGGATAGGAGTCAAAATGTTGTTTAAACATGTGACAGAGAAAATTGCAATGGGCACTCAATCTCAATGCCCAGTACACGGGTCTAGTGTTAAGGATATCATTCATGTATCTTTGGGCATTCCAAGCGGGTGTAGGAATACTCACCAATAATATTTATATTATTTACGTGTTACCGAGCAAATTTCTATCCGTAACATTACCGACCCACCTACAAATGCTCCCAATCATGCGAAGTCCAATGAATAGTGGTTTTTGAGTTATGATCGCAATATTCTGACCGTCCGATATGTTTTCGATTATCGCTGTTTACGGGTTAACGGTCACCACAGAAGCAAGTGAAGACAAAAACAAAAGTATCATAAAGGAAACTTTTTCGTTGTTATATGAATGTTAAGAAAAAAATCATAAAAGTTGTAATTTGATTATGAATATCTACATATTATGCATTCCATATAAGAAACGCACACGATAATTTTTCTGTTAATCGTTAAAATTTGTTTAGAGAAAAAATAATCAATAATTGCTTTCAATTTTTAATATAAAAAATGAGAGTTAAAAACTTCTGTTTTTGAAATAAAATAACACAATGGACATAGATTTGTTGTGGCCAAAATGTGGCTTTCATCACTGTCATGCCCTATTTCCTGAAAATAATAAAAAAGACGTTACATAATAATAACAGAAACTTGCTTTAAAACAGATTCACTATTCAAAATCTACAACTTAAAACAATTTTTTCCAAAATGCGTAGTTATTTTGAGAAATATCCAGTTTTTTTATAGTTCTTGCCTCACTCTGTAAAACCAAAAAATTGTATTTAATAGAAAAATTCTAGTCTGACTTATTTATTAACATAACTATTATTCTCTTATATCATCAAAAGAAAAAAAAAACATACAAATAATACTTATCAAAGCATGTGCCTTGTTATATATGATCTAATCCTAATAATTTGTATTGGTAGCCTAAACAGAAACAAAATGAGAATTATATTATTTCTGACTTTAAAAAATATTCTCGCTATCGCTATGTATGTTTTTCTCTCTGTCTCTATTTATCAAATAATAATTTATATAAACTCAAAACAAAATACGAAACTAACCTATTTATAATGGTTTAAACTAACAAAACAATAAAAGACTTACTTACTAACTTCTAAATCTTGTAGTTTTTAAATCTAATCAAATGAAATTCCTGAATAAAAATATAGCTTGAGAGAGAGAACAGGGAGAAACGATTTCATATTGCTGCAACCCTAATCAATGCGTATGCAAGAGGTTTCCTGACACGTCGGCTATTAAGGACAGACTATGTACAAAGGATTGTGCAGACCATAAAGGATACATTAGTTTTTGTTATTAATTTGCATCTTGAAACTAGTGGCGATGATTCGGAGAGTAGTTTAAAGTTGAAAGCTAGACTGCTTAAACAGGTTTGTATCGAAGATTTTTTTTTTTTTTTTTTTTAATCTTTAAATTTCTTTCTTTTGAATATATTTTAGTTACATTCAGCAAGTAGAGCATTGCATTCTGTATTTTTTGAGACAACAACTCCAGAAAGAATGGAAATAATTGCTAGAGATCGAAAGTTTATCGAAGCTAAGCTGTTGAACATTAAAAGGTTTTTTTTTTTGTCATTTTATTGCATTTTAATCGCTTGTTGATTTTGCGTATTTAATTCTAGATCTCAACGAATTTTAAGATGATCATACGTATTGTATGCGGAAAGAAGATTATGATAACAGTATTTGCCTTTTTTAATTATATATTATGAATGTAAGAAAAAATTTGATGAGTTAAGCTATAAAAATATATTTTTTGGGATTGCCTGATATTTTTTTCTAATTTGAGATGAACCTACATTTTCCTGCTATAGGCCTTAAAATTGATGGACTTTTTAAGAACACCTCACATTTTTGAAGATCTATAAATATTTTTTCAAACCATTTTTAGCCGCTCTTTGGTACGTATTTTCAATCAGCCCTATCACGAATTACATCGTAATGGAAACTTTTACGAATCCCGAAAAAAGCTATCACCAAATTCGTTCGTAATGACAATTTGTATAAGATTTTCCACTACGATGGATTTTGTGATAGTTTTTTTCGGGATTCCTAACAAGTTTCCGATTACGATGGAATTCGTGGTAGGGCTGATTATCTGAAAAATCATGCGTCACGAGTTTACGCATTAGGCTTATGAGGACATTGTATTTTTATTCGGCATTCGCTGAATGGATTAGTGACCGTCAAAATTGCAATTCCTGATCCGAGGAAATGACAACACTATTGTAACATTCAATTGTATAAACGAAACGAAACTTTTTAGTCAGTACCAGCTGGACTGCTCATTGGTATCGCCAAAAATTATTTACACAATACATCTGTAACAATGCTTCGAACTATTTTTTTTATTTTTAAGTGATGTAAGCTTGAAATCGTGATCTCCTGGTAAAAAAAAAGTCATGCCAGTTTGAAAAATTTATGAATGTTTGACGAAAGTTATTGCGTATCATTTCAAAATTCACAGTGAATCAAACAAAAATATTGCCGTAGTGATACCACCCACTTTTTGAAATCTACACTTAAAGTAGAAATTAAAAAAGGAAACATTATTAGGTTCGTTTGTTGAACTTTACCCAGGGTTGACCCAGGTTTTCTTGACAACCCTCAGAGTTGTCAACAAAAACTGGGGTTTTCGGTTTTCAAAAAACACCCAAGGGCTGTCAACTGTTTTCTTGACAACTAAAAGCAGAACAAAATAATTTTGTGATCTGATAAAACTTTAAATTTGTTATAAATTAGTTTTAAAAATGAACGAAAACAATTTTGCGTTGTTGCTGAATGTTTAATTTGATGAGTACAACAAACATTCAATTGCAAACACAAGCAATAACATGCAACATGCGAGTCGGTAAAGGACAACAAAAGAAATATGTACATATGAAATCTCATATGACTTTTGACAGTTTATTCTTTACCTGAACTCGCCCCAGCAAAATACCTAGATCTACTTCATGGCGAGTTCAGGGCGACCCCAGGTCTCAAAAAACACAGAATTCGCTCACCAGGGTGACTTCAGGTTTTTCAAAAAACGATTTAGGGCGACCCCAGGGTGACTTCAGGGCTCAACGAACAAACCTATTAAGAAACAATAGAAACTTGTGATAATTGTTTTCCAAAATTTATTTTATTATGACTCCCCTATGGCTTACTATGACAGCTTGAAATCTTCTGTTATTTCATATAATACAATTGGGGTTATCGCGAACTTCTTTTCCTATGGATTTTTTCCCATATTCGAAAAATTGGTATCGGTAACTTTTCGAAATTGGGAAAAAAAAACCTGTCGGGAACTCTTTTGTTATGGGAAAATTTGTGTTTTTTCTGTATGAATATTTGCCGTTATTTAGTTTCATAATTGAAAACGTAACAAACGATGTAAGCAATTCTCAACGTAATAATAATAAAAATACATATGAATAAAAGATTGTCTTTTTAAGGTCGAATTCATCAAATACCAAATAAATTCAAGTTTTAATCAGGGGTGGAATCGGCTAAGGTGATAGTTGATTATCAATTTTTTGATTGTCATTTTGACTATAACTGTCTATCATATCAGTAAAGAAGTATGTATAGAGAGCGATTGTCAAAACGACAATCAATTAATTTATGTCGGATTTCCTTTACACACTAGGGATTTTAGGGATTTCGATCCCTTGTCAAATTTTGTCTTTTTAGTGTGCGTATTTCGTAAACATGTAAATCACTCTCAAAATACGGATTCGAAGGATTTGATCTCTGTAAAAAAAAATCGATTTTTTTGGTGTGAAGGAACGTAAAATCTGTCGTAAAAGTCAAAATTTGACAAGGGATCGAAATCCCTAAAATCTCTAGTGTGTAAAGAAAATCGACATTAGTGATCACTTTACTCTTACGCGATACGGACCCAGCTTTATAAGAAAAAAAACTATATCGCCAATAGGTTCACAACAAATTGGCAAAAAGAAGATGTAATCAAATTTTGAAAAAAAATGTCTAAAATAAATTTCACAGGGCCCGCCAACAAAATCTATTTCTGAATGGAAAAAAGTAGATTATAAATTGATTAAATGATGTTCTTAAAAATAAAATAATGTTAAGTATCGTTTGATTAAAAATATATGAAGAAGAAAATGTCTAAAAACATGAGACAAAAAAACAACTGGTGTATGCCCAAACAAGGAATATAAATTCAGTGCGCTGGAGGAAACGATAATACGAATTAGTACCCTAGACCAATCGGTGGAAGTATGCTCAGAAGCTTTTACTTTTGGTCTCCCTTGTAGCAAAAGGAGAAAGACAGACGAAAATCGAAATCAAATCATCGATAATAATGAATATTGTCGAAATTCATCGTCAGGTTCTAAAATCTTAAAGGACAAATCCTTCGATGAGAATGTTCCATATGATCATGAATGCAACTGAACCGAAGGAGCAGAACGTTGAAAAAAATGAATATTGAGAAAAGAACTTCTTACAAAAAAGCCAGTAAATGGCATATGTGGTTTCGATTTGGTCGAGAAATTTAAATCCAAAAAGAACTCTGCAATAAGGTTGAAGATGCAGTTGAGTCTATGGAAAGATCCGAAAAATAAATGGAATACAAGAAAATACACAGGTCCATTGACAATTAGCAAGTTCCCAAAGGTGATTTTTACTTACAGTGGTGGTAGTTCTAATGGATTTGAATGGTCTACGAAACTTTGCCTTATGGTTCTTTGTTTAATTCGTTATTCTTGTTGTATTTCATCCATTAATTATAAAAGGAAAAATATTTCCCAAGGAATTTCCGATAAGGCTCAATTCTACAAATCTAGTTGCGAAATGTTTTTCCATTCCACTTTCACAGGTAAGCAAAGTGCTTCGTAGGTTTTTATCATAACCCAGTATGTTTAAATGTATTTAAAGTCAGACTTCTGTGGCCAATTTTAAATGTAATTACGTCTTGAAGATATTCTGTTTCAACTCTTGCATTATGAGGAAGATGATTGTGGTGCAACAGAATACAATAAGAACAAACACAAGGAGGGACAGGTGCCAAAATGTTGTTAAAGGATACCAGTCATATATCTTTGGACATTCAAAGCGATTGTATGAATACTCACCAATATCATTTACGTGTTTTACTGATCAGATTCCTATCCGAAAAATTACTGACCCACCTACAAATGGGTCTCGAAAACTTTAAATTCTCCCTCCACATAAGTTTTCATCCGTGTCTAAGAAAAAAAACTTGCTTCCAATCATGCGAAGGCCAAGAGCCGACAGCAATGGTGAAAAAACCTGCAAGACATTTGTATTCGATATCATGGCGCATGCACTTATAAGCACTCAATTATACCTCGAAACCGAAAATTGACTCTCGGCTTGTAGATACTCGTATCTTCTACTCTTCCCAGCGGACTGGATATCTCACTTTTCAATTTTCCTACCAAAACGCCAAAACACATCCTCTAACTGTCTCAACCTAGGCCAAAATACGTTCATACAAGATACAACCCCTGTAACTGCCACATTCAACGAACTAAATTGTATAATAAATCACAAATTATAGTAAAAAACGCTAACAAAAACAGCAAAAGCTTTACATTTGTCCTACTCTACTGGGCCCGCATCGCGTAAAACTAAATCGATCGCTTAATTAATTGATTGTGGTTTTAACTATAGTTGTCTTTATCGTATCAATAAAGAAAGATAGAAAGAGCGATTGTCAAAACGACAAACAATTGGTTGAGCGATCGCTCTAGTCTTACGCGATACAGGCCCTGATTTCTTTCAGAACGAATTTATCCAGCCTATTCCTTTCTATATTTCATGCAATTGCGTTCCTTCTTTCTAAGGTCATGGAAACGCTTATTAATTATTAGCTTAAGAAATATATTGAATAAATCTTCTTAGAGTATAGTTCTAAATACAGTTTTTGCGGAATTTTATTACAATGGGCAATCAGAATTTCTGGAGAAATAGTGTACGTATTGGAGATATAATAAAATGTTTCAAAAACGAAATCATCTAATTAAACAAGAAAACGATGTAAATATCTAATTGGATATCAAATTCATTGTGATTTTATTGGAATTGATTGCTATTCCAAAAATGTAAAGTTCAAATAAATAAATTAAACAATTCTAGTTTACTTGTTGCGAGCGGAATACCCACTAAGCGACTTAAGCTCATCTATTCCGTATTTTCGAACAGTTGTTGGAGCAACTTTACTTGAAGAGCTCGGCATTTCGTTCTCAGCACTTTTCACCCCAATATGCAAATGTGACTCCAAGTGACGCGGCAGCTTCCGATCGACATCGATCTCATTGTCCTTCTTATACTGATTGATGGCCTTGACAAATGGAAATAAAGGTCTATCTTTCTCTACAGCATCAGCGACTAACTTCTTGGCATAATCAAAGAAGAATTTGTCATCTTTTTCAAAACTTTCAAAACTAACAGTAGCCAATTGCTTGTCGTATTCCTTTTCTTGGGCTTCAGTTAGTTTACGTTCTTCTATTTGTTCGGTGAGAGCCTTACGCATTGTTTGAGCATTTTTGATTTTTTCTTGCATTTGTTTTTCCTCAAAAGCTGCATTAACTTCTTCGTTCTTAAGACGATTGGCAAGAGCGAGACGATTGATTTCCAATTTGCGTTGATCGCGTTCTTTTTGGGCATTGAATTCTTTGAAGTACTCTTGAATGCGAGCGTATTTCTGTTGACGACTACGTTGGATTTTTTCTTGTTCTTGAGCACTGAATTGCAATTGAATTGTGCTGATATCTTTGCGAAGTCGGTTTTCCTCTTCTTTAATGATATCTGGCTGAAGAGCCATAAGTTTTTGAGCGTTCAATGTTATACGTTGAACTTGATCTTGGCGAGCCTGCGCCTCATGGTCTTTTTTAATGTCTTCCATTTTCTTTTTACCTTCATTGTAGATAGAGATAAGCTGACCTTGAAGCTTGTCTTGAAATTGTTCACCTAAGCAATAAATCATATAATAAATTTGTTATTTTATTCAAAATAAGATACTAGAAACTTAAAAAACTTGGAAAACGGTTTTTGCTAATTTATGAAAAATTTTAAGAATAAAATTTATATAAGTTAAATATTTTGGAAAAATTTAGTACAGATAAACACACATATAAAACTTTTTAAAATAAATGTGTCTTTATTTATTCATAATAAAATATAAATAAATTTGTAACAATCTGCACTTCGTTGCTCAGCTGTATAAGCAAGATACTGGAGGCTTTGATTTTGAAGAAAGTAAGCGTTTTCTGCAGCGAAAGAGATGTTATACCAGAGTTCCTTTCGAAATAAACAGTCTACCCTACATCCACTACTGGGACTCTATACTGATGTTACACTTTGACTCAACAAAAAGGAAACCACTGTAGCGTGCTTGCTGGACATCGAAAAACTTGTGCTTGTGTACAAGCAACTTATCGACCAGTTCTGACTTACGCCTTCCCCATCTGGTTTACTATTTCACCTTTCACCTACAGCAATAAAGAAAATGAAGCATTTTGAAAGAGAAATGCTCCGCATTTGCACTGGACCATACCGTGACACACTGACGAAGAAATATGTATATACCATCTAAGAAGCTGTACGAAGAAGCAAAGTTAATACCACTGGACAAGTGTTTGCTGCGACTCTCGGGAAAAATCATCAAGAACCTGGAGGATCATCCCAACAATGCAACAATGCAACAACTCCTCCAGCATGAACTAAAGCCTAGTGACAGGTATCTATACACCCGAGCCATCACTGACAATCAATCTGAAGAAATCATCCATAACGACGACGCACACTTTTACGAGAAGAACAACAATCAATACTACAGGGTATAAAACGGGGTATAAATTGTGGTAAATTGTCTCGTAAGAAACCTTCCTTTAAATAACCCACTTTGTATTTTTTTTTTTGTTTCAGTCCAGCCAATCCTGAGATTAACTGTCCGCAATGGGACAATGTATTTTTTGATGAGTCGACGTTGGGCCTCTATAATTCGGCCAAAATTCGAAAATTAAAAAAAAAATTTTTTTTGTACTTTTGACGCATGTATTCATTATTTATAAGAAAATTATGTTATTACCTAATAAAGTTTCCGAGAAAAAAATTCCCAAAATTCGTGCGTTTTTTTGGCGTTCTAGACCGTACTAGTACCTTAACTCATTTCCAAACTGTTAAACCAGCTTAAAGAGATAGAGGAAAGTTGCCAGTTTTTAGGTCGTTAAAGACCTCAATGACACATTTAAATTCACAATAAGAGTTTTTAATATCCGTCCAATTACTCGCAAACGCCAACGATATTGACGTAAGTAAATGGAAGAACAGACCGTCAAGTCAGAGGTTCTTTTGTGAGGAAAATATGAAGTATTTTAGGTAGTCATCGAGAAAGGCAACCCAACAAGGGGTATTGAACAGAATTTTATATAAAGACATATGTATGTATATAACAGTTGGTAGAGGCGTTGTGTGCCTAGGCTCTACTCAAACAACGATAACAGTGGTGAGATCAAACGGAACTATTCAAAAATGGAAACATAAAAAATCCCTGCTAAGCAGTTTCTCAAAATGCTGTCGATGCTATTTTCTTGTGCAAATGCAGAGGCATTAACTAGTACAAATGATAAAATTATTCAACTGCAGTTTGGCTCGGAATGAGACTTTCAGACTGGTTTAGAATAAGCTTAGAAGTAAAGCAAGGGTGTTTTCTTAGCCCATTGTAATTCTCAATATTCTTGGACGATTTGGCTACATTTATCCCTTAAGGAATCGATTTTAAGCTAAGACGACCTTGTCTTGTTCAACTATTACCATGATGCAAATGATGATAACTAAACTTTATTAAACCTATACCATGTGGAACCTCAAAGTAAATACTTAAAAATCATGGTGTTTCTTAATGGAAATGGTATAGATATCTGGGATTTATCATCATCAAGATTGTCTTTCAAAAAAAGCACATGCAAGAAGAATTAATTGTATATTCTAAGCAATAAGAATATTGCAAGGAGTACCAAGTATAGGATTTCCTAAGCGGTTGTAAGATGGATCATCCGTTATTTAAAACATTATTATTATTGAACTTTATTGACAAATAATTAAATTACAAAATCAATAATTTACAAGATTTAGCACTAGCTACCAGGGCCTTAGGCTAGTTATTTAAAACAGATATGAAGTTAATTTCAGTACGTGGAAGTAGAAAAGCTGCTGCATTTTTGTATGAGAAAAGTTTTTAGAATACCCAAAAGTTGACCTACATACATATATGATTCATCTGGAAATTCGACTACCACAGCTTTATATTATCACATATTATATTATTATCACATTAAAATTTCACTTTTTGTGGAACCTCAAAGTAAATACTTAAAAATCATGGTGTTTCTTAATGGAAATGGTATAGATATCTGGGATTTATCATCATCAAGATTGTCTTTCAAAAAAAGCACATGCAAGAAGAATTAATTGTATATTCTAAGCAATAAGAATATTGCAAGGAGTACCAAGTATAGGATTTCCTAAGCGGTTGTAAGATGGATCATCCGTTATTTAAAACATTATTATTATTGAACTTTATTGACAAATAATTAAATTACAAAATCAATAATTTACAAGATTTAGCACTAGCTACCAGGGCCTTAGGCTAGTTATTTAAAACAGATATGAAGTTAATTTCAGTACGTGGAAGTAGAAAAGCTGCTGCATTTTTGTATGAGAAAAGTTTTTAGAATACCCAAAAGTTGACCTACATACATATATGATTCATCTGGAAATTCGACTACCACAGCTTTATATTATCACATTAAAATTTCACTTTTTTTATGTTCTGAAATTCCTAGAACTACCAGATCAGCGATTACCAAAATTTTTAGCAAAATATTTGATTGGTAGAAAGCAACAGTTTTTCAACGAATGGGGGAGATTATGAAATCAACAAAATATAAAAATTGTAAGAGAAAGCCCGACTTCGCGATTTAACCTTAAGAATCTGCTGATTAAGGTAGAAGAGTTTACGCATGAAAAGTGTACGGTACAAACTCAATAAAGCCAATCCAGGGTAGCTTACAAGCTTCTTCATAACGACCTTGAAGGAAAAAACTGGTTTGTCGATCGATACAAAGTGGATGTAATATCATTACGATTTATTCATAGATGAACAACTAGGTTTAAGATATACACCACGCAGAAGCGACCGAAGTGAGAATTGCACAATGTGCAGTAAATGCACGAGAGGGCACCCATTACTTAATTGGAATATGCCCTATTTTAAATCGAATACGAAGAAGTCATTGGAGTAAAAACAATTTACACGAAAAGAATAAAATTATGAATGGCGCAAACTGGATGAAATTCTATACTTTTTTAAAACAAGCACTTAAGTCGATTTCTTTTACACACGCATATCTATTTCCTTTACAACACTAGGGATTTTCGTTTGGCGTGTATGTAAGGGCATTTTTCATCTACGTGTCGATCTCTCTTCAAATAGAGATTTGAAGATTTTTATCTCAAAGGAAAATCAATTTTTTTGGTGTGAAGGAACGCAAAATCTGGCGAAGAATCAAAATCTTCATACAGAAATTGATTTTTATGTGTAAAGAAAATCGACTTAAGTTTTATAATTAAATATTTATATAATATGCAAATGACAAATTCTGTTTTTTTTCAGGCTGACGGCTAAAGCCAATGATAATTATGAATAATGTAACATATTGTTCAATAAAATCACATTTATATTTAAAAAAATCTATCCATCTATTCTTTGCTATTATACCTGGGGCCTATTGCACCATCTTACAAAATTGTGATTACAAGCATTTTTTTAACAAATTTGTAAAAAATCAAGATTTTTTCATTTGTAATTTATTTGTTAAACACAAATTTGTACTTGTGAATTACAAGTCACAAATTTGTTGACAAAAAGAATTTTTCGTTGCACAAAAAAAAAGTTGTAATTGTTAATTACAAGCTAAAATTTGTGAAAATCGCTCTTTTTTTGTGGGTTTCTGTTGCACCATAATAAAGCGATCACAAATTTGTTTCAGTTTGTGAAAAAATTCTACAGGTGAAAGACCGTGTGTAAATATTTCTACAAATTTGTTAACACCCTCATTTGAACATGGTGCAACAAAAAATCGTATACAGGATTTGTATTTGTAGATTACAATAACAAATTTGTGGTTATAAATTGTAAACTGGTGCAATAGGCCCCTGCTGTGCAAATCTTGCATTTAGAAATTTGGTCTAACTATTGAATATCGCTGCTTGTTTGGGCTGAGAAGTCGATTGTGTGCCAAAAGATATAGGTAGCTGGGGAATTAATAGCAAATGTGCACAAATGCTCCAGCTCAGAAAATGTTTGAAACCAACATGAAAAAGGGCACAGTAGAAGAAAACCGCGACAGGTGACAAATGGCGTATGAAACTAGAGCTAGTAATTTATTGAGCTCATTGTAAGAAGCTTGTTGGTTAAATCCCTGGTCCCCTCCAGGCTGTAGCTCTCCTCTTTATAAGTGAGTATTAACATTGCAATGCTTTTTAACCAATTTGATTTTGCATTTTATAGTTCCGTTTTTCTAAGCTTACTGTATGAAGACAAACTTTGTGTTTATTTCACTGGGACAGAAAGTGTGTCAAAACAACTCACACCAACAGCCAAACAAAATAGCTAATAAATTTATATTTTTTTATAGGTACCTAATTCAAAATTGCGTACACAAGCTTACAAAATAAAACCAAAATACTTTTTAGATAAAACTTACGAGCTCTTCTTTGTTCAACCATGATCATCGCTTCCAGAGCATTCTTCCGTAGAGCTTCACGCTTTTTCTTCAACAGTTCCTGTTCCCTGTTAATTTGAGCCTTGATCTCCTTGTCACATAGACTATTGGCCACTTTCTCTGCTGCAATTGTCTGGGCAGTGATTTCAGCTTTTTGATGAGCTTTCTCATTAATTGTGTTCAATAATTCAGCCTTGTTTTGATTGTTTCGTTGGATATTATTCGATATTCGTTTTTGTTCCTCTTCGATCCATGGCATTGCCTGGCGTTCCATTTGAAGGACTTTTTCCGCAGTCTGTTTTTTTAGAGTTTCTTCGAATTCTCGGTTTATATTTCGCTGGAAAACCCGAGCCCTTAGAGTTTCGCTTTGCATTGCTGCACTTTTAAGCTCTTTAGGTCCTGGTTTGAGCTTCTGGACAAGTTCTTCAGCTCGGGCTATCTTTTCACGACGAATATTTTCATCTTTTTCTTTGATTTTTTTGTATTCTTCTTTTTCTGTTGGAGAGATTGATTTAAAAACAAATATTTGTTTGGTTAAAGATTTTAACCTTTCTGCGTCTTTATAGCAAACTTGTTTTCCCTATCAATGCGTTTTTGTTCTTGGGTTTGTTTGAAACTTCTTCCCCATTTGGCAACTAAATCATCGGATCCTTTTTTTAGATTATTCTTGTAACGTTGTTGTTCTTCGGCTTCTTTTTTGTCCAAATCTTGGCCAGTTATTACGGAAATCATTTTTCGATATTTGCTCGATTTTATGACTATGGGTTTTTTGTTGCAAGCACCCAATGGTTTGCGAAGTACTTCTGATGAATTGTCACTCATTTTTCTTTAAATAAAATATATGTGAATTGTTATTTGAAATGAAAAACAATAAAATGTATGAAAAATTAATTAACGAGCTAAGAAACTTCTTCGCTTCGTATTTTTGTAATTTAATAGAAAAAAAAAAACAAAACAAGAAGCCTGTTTTTTGAGGGAGTTTCTATGGAGAACTGAAATTGGCTTTAAGCTTGGCATTCTATATTAAATAAACAAAATAAATCCAAATATTTCGGATGTGTTGTTGTTTGGGTAACAAGTAAAATCTTTTTGTACAGTGGTAAACAATATATAAGCAGTGCAATAAGCATTACAATCGCTGTAATTGGGTGCTAATCTGGGGATTTAAAATTAAAAATAATAATAAAATACTTTGTACTAATTTACTTCAATTTGTTTATTATAATTTCACGATTGAAAATAATTAATCAACAAGATTACGACGAGACACGAGACGAAGACGAGCTACAACTTGAACCGTTATTTGAAATCTATATTACCGACAGTGCTGCCGCTACCCATGTGCGTTGTGCGATAGGTAGTCGAGAGTCGAGTGGGCAAGAAAAAGAATGCAGTTATTTTATTCAGGCCCGCATCCTAAAATTAAAGTTAACGCTTATTGTGGATTTGCATCTATCTTCTTTTCATGTTAAAATAAATATAAGGATCTAACTAAGGATTTATGTAAAATTTACATTAATTTCTTGTAAGAAAGTAAGGGAAGAAAAAAGAAATGCAAAGCAACTTTATAAATGCAGACTATGGGAAATAGCATAATCAATGGGCGCACTCACTAATTTATAGTCACTACGTAGTCAAAAAGTCAACCAGCTTTGTGAATGCAAAATTGCACTACAAAGCTAGTCAATTCAAACTGTCATATTAATGACAGATGTAAACATATAAAATAAGAAAAATTGTGTTTTGAGAACTTTAAATAAACTTTTTTTACAGTTTAAATTAAATAACATCAAAAATAAGATATAATATTAATTTGTTTAATAATTTCACTTCGAAAATATCTTCCACCAAAAATTAAATTTGTATTTTCAACGAACAGATTGTGAAATGTCAAAATCAATATCCACTAGCTTTTTTTTTTTTTGTATAGCCAGACCACTTCTACGTCGGCAACTTGAACTAAGTATCTTTAAGTTTCGCTTGTGAATTAGACTTATACATAATAGGTGCGTTTTATTATCCACAAATCTATCTGGATCCGGATCGGGATCTTCCCTTGAAAATAAAACGATACGGATCTTACTGACAGCAGTGTTATAAGCCCGTCTCTCTTTATCCTTGGGTTTGGAAATTTTAAATTATGTCTTGTCTTTTTTCTTTACACTATAGCTTACACTATCTTACCTTAAAAAGCCATCTACTCGCCAGTGTAATACCTAATTTTTGGATCTTTGAAATAGATCCCGATAGAAAACAGGATCCCAAATTGTTTTTGTAATACATGTTAAAACTTAATCCAGATCCGGATCCAGATAGATTTGTGAATAATAAAACGCACCTAATATCAATGTAATGAAAATGAAATCTCAATAAAAATTACTACTACTACTACTAACTTTGAAGCAGAAATTTTTACACTAAGTTTGAGGGGAAATTTCAACTAAATTTTTAGTTGTCTTTAGCCAATCAGAACGAGTTGACTACGTAGTGACTAGGTTAGTGAATGCGCCCAATGTATACACAAAAGTATTATGACATTTAATTTAGATTTAATTAAATAATTTAATATAGGTATTCATACAATTTTTAGATGGCCATCGACGCAGAATTTCTCGTATTGGTACTTTGAATAAATTTAAAACAATTCTACTACCATACATACACTTCGAGTGAAATATGCCTAGCTAAAGTTCTCCCAAAATTTAGTGTACACCAATTAAAAATCAATATATGTATGTATGTATTTGCTCTTTTAATGAAGCAGATATTAATTTTTAATGATTTATTTTATTTCTATTAAAATACTTAAGAACTGATATTTAAAAAAAAAACTATTAAAACAATAAACAAAACAAAGTACCTAACAATTAAAATATTAATAAAATGCATTATTTCTTCTCACAAAATTGAGCGTACACCCTGTTAGCAAGCGTTGTAAAATCGTATGCTCCTAAATTTACCGCTGTTTTAGCTGTACCATGGTTATTTGTTAAAATGACAGAACAAGAAAACAAACCGACATTTCTATAAGAAAACTTAAAATCAATCTACATTCCAGAGAGATCCAAACACAGAATTAAAGAAAAAAATGTGTGCCCCACCGTTAAACATGGAGGTAGTGTGGTATGTTGTGGGGCTCAATGGCTGCTAGTGGTACACGAACTTTCGAGTTTATAGAAACCGTTATGGATACATGGAAAGAAACATGCACCAATCAGCGGAAAAGCTGAGTCTACAATCAGAGTTCTATTTCCAACAGGGCAGCTACCCCAAGGAATGTAAATGAATGGTGGCTTTATAACGCCAAGAATCAGCTTAGGACTCTATCTGAATCAACGGACCTCAATCAGATTGATAATAATAAAAATAAAAATAAAACTTAAAAATGTTAATACAAAAATAAAAACGAGTTGAAATTAAAGCCTAGTACACAGATCGGGAAAAATTTTGTCTCCCATACATTTTTTTCCTGGGACAAATTTTATCTTGGATATTTTTCCGAGCAGTATGCAGTTCGCGCACAAAATTCATACTTTTGTGCATTGCTGTACAAAATGTCTCCACTAAATTTTGCCAGGAAAAAGAATAATACAAGCATTATTTTGCGGGACAAATTCTGACAGCCACCGTATTTCCGAAAGTGATTTTTGTCAAAAAGGTTTTATGTAAAAGGTGCTGATGCTGATTCCAAAAAGGTATGAACGACTTTTGTAAGACAACCCGTTCCAGAGATACACTTCAAAACACACTAAATTAGATTTTATCTCAAAATTCAAACTCTTGCGCGAGATTTGGAAACGTTTTGTAGAGATCAAAATTGTAGAGATAAAATTTGTCTTGTCCCGATCTGCGTACTAGGCTTAAAGGTGAAGGATGTGTGGGAAAGTATTCATTCACTAGAAAAATGGTGTAATTAATGCCTCGTCGCTTACGAGGAGTGTTTGTTAGATACTAAAGGCAGTCACACAAAATATTTAATTTGAAAAATATACTGCATTCGTATTTTGTTTTTTAAGTTTTGTATAAATGACGCTCAATTCTGTGAGTAGAAAAAATGCATTTTTTTAGTATTTTAATTGTTACTTTGTTCTGTTTATTGTTTTAATAGTTTTTTTTTCAGATATCAGCTCCTAAAAAAAACATTGAAAATAAATAGGTATCTGTTTCATTAAAAGAGCAAAACTAATGATTTTTTTTTGGTGTACGCTCAATTTTGGGAGTGACTGTAGTTCCCTGGAAGTTTTGAAATCAAGAAAGTGTCGATAAAAGTCACGAATAAAATATAGAGATTTTTAAATAAAGGCAGGAAGATATTTAAATGGAATTAAACAAGGTGTGTTTGAGTTATAAACAACGTTCTTTTTCTATTTGGAAGACCCATGTATGCCATTAAGTATGACATATGACAAGTTAAATGCCGCCCTCGTCTTCTTACGGTAACAGTGCCCAAGTGATCCAATTTTCAATGACTCTTCCGCATAGATCCGGTTAAATTTGAGCAATGGCTTGTGTTGTGTTCACACCCTAAGTCCGTCAGTCGATTGTGGTTTATTCGCATGAACCTACGACTTCAGGAAACCCCACAAGAAAAAGTCTAGCGGTATCAAAACGCGTGACCCCGGTGGTTAATTCATGTCACCTCTGCAAGAGATAACCTAACCCTCAAATCGTTCATGCAGAATGTCAATTGTGGCGTCCGCTGTGTGACATGTAGCGCCATCCTGCTGGAACTATATATTGTCTAGGTGCATATGGTTCAAGGCCCATATGAAATTGGTTATCGTCGTTCTGTAGCGCTTGTCATTGACGGTGACCGCCTGAACAACGTCATTTTCAAAAATGTACGGAACAGTGACGCCGCAGCCACAAAACCGACACCAAACGGTAACTTTTAGTTTTGCAGCACTTTTCATCAAAAAAAGAAAATATTTTACGGGTGTACCCCCGTGAAATTCGTCAAGTTGAAGTCAGCGAAACGCCGATTTCTTGTACACGGCGAGCAATCGACTACCTTGTGTTCTGCTGTACTTCCGTGCTGATATTGCTTCCTTCCTTTTACGAAGGAAAGTTGGCTAATTGATTACCAAACCTGTCGGAAAGGGCCACCAAGTCAAGCGTCAAAAGGGCGCAAGGCGCGCTACGTTTGTAATAATGAAACGAACATTCATTTTAATAATATAGTTTTATCATTTGGAAGTGCTGTTCAGTGGTGTAGCTTGTCATGGTGATTTCGCATCAGTAACTAATAATAAACAATAGATTTGACATATATCACCAAAACAACACAGCCACCAGAGGACGCCGAAATCTACCAGCAACAATTGAAAGCTCCTTTATATAATAATAGTTTTTTTTATTGTTTTACAAAAGGAAATTTCGCTGCGCTAGATAACCGAATGAAACACTACTGACAAAAAACTGTAATAGAAGAAAAATGCCATACAAAAACTGTCATGTGGAAAAACTATCATGCGACAAAACTATATGATGCAATGAATCTGTCATACAAGTAGACTATTTTTTGTAAATGAAAATAACTTATAACTCTCAACCATTTTTGTGCCCTTGTTAGCAGAAATGGAAGTGAGTTATATAAATAAAAATTATCAACTCTTTGACTTCTTATAAAATACCTAATCGGTCGTTAACTATAGCCTGAACTTAAAAACAACACATTTGTTGTGAGAATGTTGTTCGCATAGCAGGTACCAAACTCTATCTAGCGGCTAGTGAGTAGTGAAATTTTTAAATTGCTTCTTTTCTCCATTTGGAATTCCAATAAAGTAGCGCTACTATATTACAGCACAAGCACTAATTTATCGACAACTTCTTCATTCATAACGTATGTGCATACATAAATACAAATGTAACTATAGATCATCTGTATCTGACTCTATTTTTTAAATCAAGATTAAATTTCTTGAAAAGTCACCCATTTTCAGAGTGATGAATGCACTTCCCTACTGACACACTGTCTAGTTCCTAGATAACAATGTATGTAATATGCAGAGCACCTTCTTCTTCACAACAAGTTGCGCCACTATTATTCAATACGCACATCACACGCCGACTACTTTCACTCTGAATCCAAAGACTCTCGTCTGGCATATCTTTTCCATTAAAAAAAACATAAATCGATGAAATAAATATAAACACGCTCTAATGAAATTGATAATATTGAATTGATATCTTTCGCGGACATTGCGACCAATAGTTTTTATTTCTCGTCATCCAAGTGTGAGTTCGGACCTAAAGACCTGTTGACCAGTTTTTCGTGTTAAGTAATATCTATCTATTTGTTGGGCTGATCACTGATGAAATAACATCGAGTCACCAAAAACTGGTTTAATTATGATAAAATTATGGTATCACTATTCGAACTATTTTATTTTTTGCTGATCTGGGCTCTTCGGAAGCTATGCTAATTAATATATCTTCGCTGTTGTTTCTGGCTGAAGATACAAGACGTAGACGCTCTTCGGTTTCACTTTCGCGATAACAGGTTGAGTTTGTTATTGTTGATGCGGATGGTTCTACATTATTTCCGACTAATGACAGATCTTATCAATCATTTCATCAGTAGGAACTTACATTTTTCATTTAATTACTAATAAAAAGAGCAATTGAATTGATTTTGCCACTTGCATTAATTTTTGAACGTTAACTTAGAGTCACTTTTACATTGCAAAAGTGGGTATCTATTTTAAATTTAAAAAGCAGGATGTTGTTTTTTATCGACAAACACGTTGTCAATTGAGCTTATGTGTCACTTTTTTGATGGCTTACAAAAGCATAAAAACTAATGCATGTTTTACGTTTTACATAACTTTTATTTTTTTTTACGGGTAGGCCATTTAGTGGTTTCTTTTTATGTCAATAGGTTATTTTGACACTGACAGCAGCTGTTTGCCGCTCGAAATCTTAACAGAAAGTCGTTATCATACCTCCGCGGAAAGAAATGAAAGCCTTATACGCTTAAACAATTTTGGGAAATATTGAAAATTTATTTCCAAAGTGAGTGCTGTGTAGCCCAAACAGCGCGTTTTATGAAAAGAAATTTTGGTTGAAATGAAGCACCCACCGCACCTGCTGTACGCAAGTTTGTGCAAACACTTCGTGAGACTGGTATGCAAGTGGACAATACTCATGGGGTCCGTCGTCGTACGGTGCGCACAGACGAGAATAAGGCTGCTTTAGCCGAGGTTGTGAGACTCAATTCACGAACATCAACTCACTATCCATCTCAACGGCTCAACATTTCACGTACTAGCCTAAGAAGAACTCTGAACAAGGATCTTGGATTATTCGCTATAGAATGCGCTACTGCTAAGCCAGCCGATGCAGCCACTTGAACGACGTTGTGTTTAATAATTAATAGGAATATTTGCTATTACTAATAAGGCCATAATACATGGAAAAAATTTAATTTTGTTCATTTTATTGCATTTTTAAAAACAAACTTGTATTTGACACATCCTTTATGTACACTGCAGGCCAAAAGTAAGAAGTTGGTATTCAACTTACTTCTACCATGCCTGGGGCCGAACACGAGCTAAATAAACTCAATGATGAGTACGTTCCTGGCCCAGATGATCTCCCGGCATATTTCTTTAACAAAATGCTCTTTCACACTTTCTCTTCCTCTCTCAGTTATGAAAGTCCTCTTTCATAACCTCAAAAGATAAAATGGGCCCAAAGTGTGGAGTTACAAACTATCGTCTAATAGGTAAACTTTCACATTTTCCCAAAATCTTGGAAATCATTTTGTATGAAATTTTAAGTTTTTGTTGTAAGTCTCTTATTTTCATTAAATAACACGGCTTTGTCAAAGCTTGGTCCACAACGACTAACCTTGTTGAATTTGTATCCTTTAGCCTCTCAGCTTTAGAGAACGGAAAGGAAGTCCACAGATTTCAATAAGGCCTTAGACAAAATTTCACATAAGCTTATTCTATTCAAGCTGTCCACCTTTGGGCCTGAGCCTACAAATTCGATTCAGATCTAACTTATCAATTTCTTAGCTACCTCCGAAGTCCCACAAGGCAGCTACTTAGGCCATCTCCTTTTTATTCTTAGCATAATTGATATTGAAATGGTCATCAAATATTCCCATATCTCACTCTACGTGACCAAGTTTTTCAAGACTATTTCCCTATCTGCTGTCTGAAAAATAGCTTAGAGCCTAATATTTCCAAATGTTAATCAATCACTTTTTCACGAAAACGCATCCAATATCTTCCCCGTCTGTATCTTCTCCATTATTAACGCTGAGTTAATTCGCGACCTTGGTGTTTTATGTGATAGAGAGATAGAGATGTGTGAGAGATAGAGAGGTGTGAGAGATAGAGATGTGTGAGAAACACACATATTACCGAGACTATTCTTTAAACAAAATCTGCGCTAGAATTTACGGTACACAAGTCTAAGGAATTTTGTGACCACTACGTAACTCGATCTTTAAACAATAGCTTTGTTCGACTCCTTCTTGAATATTCCTGTCAAATATTACCTTCTTATCAAAAAATTCATATATCCAGAATCAAGAGCATACAAAGTCGTTTCCTACGTTCTGCATTTCGTGGCCTGTCATGGAATAACCCTTTGATTCTATGATTCTAGATCCGTATCGAGACTGTGTTCTAGTTATTAATTAACATGAATACGCTAGAAGAACGAAGAGCAATATGTGATATTCTGTTCATTCATCAACTACTTTCAGGATATGTTGGCTGCACGCACAACTCTTAATTTCCGTAATCTAAGAAATCCTTGTTTCTTCTATCTGCCCACCCGCCGGGCCGTACCTCTTATGGCTCCAACGCACCCATTACTAGCATGCTTTGGAGGATTAATTGTTACATTAACTGTTTCTATTTTAACCTCAGTTCATCCCGCATGAAACTCAGTCTTAATCATCCTTCAAATTCACTCCAATCCTAGATTTATATAATTTATTTGAGTTAGATTAAGAATTAGCTTAAATTAAGCCTAATAAATGGAGGTATTGCCCCCACCAAAATAAAAATGGTAGAGCATACCTACTGGAAAGCCTAAAACATTGGTGGACATTGTTGATTCCCTATTTTTAAAATAAAAAGTTTAATTTGAAAATAATGTACTTCAAACTTGACGGGCAGTTGGAAGGCATAGGCATTTCGTCAATCATATCAACATAATGTACATACATAAACATTGTTTCGCCACTGCCATCAGCCAAATTTGGAACCAAAGTACTTTTATTATTCAATGGAGTAAATATTGCGGCGGCGCGGCGGCGGCGGCGTGTCGGTGGTGGTGGATGCACGTTAGCGGAAACTAAGACCAATCAAAATTATGCAGAGACAACAATCTCCACTGCCCTTTCTTGAGTCATTCATATATTTTGAGGAAGGCACCTGCGTGCAATTGTTAATTTGGTTACAAGTAGGTGCTGTTGATGGGTGAATTTATTGCACTATAATTAAATTACATTGAGTAAGCTTCAGTAAGAATTGAATACTAAGCATACAATTATACATAGTTTAAAATTCTATTATTTTCAAGAGATAAATTAAGATAGATGACAATGTAAAACCAAATTTCCTAAAAAAGATTTATGACGAATTTTTGTAAAAATAAACGCTTTATTGTAATCTAGTGAGTTGCAAGCCAACGGAAATTTAAGGAAGGATTTATTGATGACTTCCCTTGCATAAGAAATATCGAAATTTGGATGTGAACAAGACATCTCATGGACAACCAGGTCATTGTGATTTACAACTCTCAACTATTGCGTGTTGTCGGCAAGGAGAGCATATTCAATTTTTCGCTGAAGCTGCTTAATGGCTAAGATGAGCAGAACTTCTTAAGACAAGAAATAATACTCTTACTCATCAACTTCCTTTTGTTAACTCTTACCCTAACTTGAGGCCAACTTCGAACGTACCGTCAAATGTAAGAAAGGTTCTTTTAATTTCTCGATTTTTCTACCTAGATAGATAAATAAATTCTTTATTTTATAAAATAGTTTTACAATTTTTCTTACTTAAGCCTAGTACTCACCTAGCGTGAAATGAAAAATAAATACGTTCCAAATTACACGCGAAGAATAAAAATGAAAATAAAATAAACTTTTTCACGTGAATTTTTGATACTCACTTTGAATGAAAAAAAAAATGACAATTATTTTTAAACTGATTCGTTCTTTCTGTTTATAAATTTTCAATTTTTTGTTTTGAAACAAAATATTGAAATCAACTGACAAATGTCATAGTTTTCCACGTTACCTTAAACTTTTTCCTGATGGTTGTACATTGAGAAATGAAAATCATAGCGTGGAAAAAGTTGTGGAACATTTTTGTTTTTCCAATCCACATTTTAGTACTCACCTCTCGTTGCGGATTTCATGCCAGTGAACCAGCAGTCACTTTTATATGAAATTTTCATTTTCACTTGAACTGAGTACTAGGCTTTAAGAATAATACATGGCAGTTCTGCCTTCTGCCTGATATGACATTTCGTAACAGAAAGAATATAAAGTAAAGTATAAAATTTTAGATATACGTTAAAGTAAATAAAATGCACGACTGGGTCGCACGAACTTGTAATATACTAGGAATTTTAAAAACGAATGTTATTAGAGAAAACTGTTCATAAGGATAAAATTAATTTTTTAAGTTCTTTAAGTAGTAAGAGACAAAAACAGAATGCTATGCAAATATGAATATATGCAAGAAAAAAAATTATAAGTCCTTGTGGTGGTTTCTTAAAAAAAAGCTTTTATATAAAAAATTTTTAAAAGATTTTTAAGAAAAAAACTTGGTATGCCAACTTAAAGTTTTGATTACTGTACGATTGAAAATTTAATTTCCAAAAAAAATATATTCAGCCGTTTTTGAAGTATCGAATTTTCCAAAAAAAAATGATTTTTTTTTCAAAAATTCAAAAAATATTTATTTTTTTAAGTTTTGACTTTTTAGAAGCATCTCTACAAAAAATTTCATTAAAATCCGTTATGTCGATAATGAGTACAGTAAAACCCGCTTAAGAGAAACGGCAAAATGTCACAGTCTTTCTTTCACTTAAGCGGGGTTTTCACTTAAACGAACCCCGCTTAAGTGAAAAATAATTTCACTTAAGCGGAGTTCGAATAAGTGAAAAATAAAATTTCACTAAAGCGGATTTAAAAATTCCATTGAGCGGAGATTTAATGCTAGGAACAATATTGTTTTTATCTTTTGGACTTGCCTTGAAAGAAGTTTAATAAAACAACGATTAAATAACACAAAAATAATTTATTGAAAAATGAAAACTAGCAAATTTTTCTTCTGTTCGATTCAATATTTTTTTTTCACTTAAGAGAGTTTTTTTCAATGACAAATATTAAAAATTAACTGAAAATATGTTTCAGTTATCCGGGTTTTTCTCTTAAGCGGGTTTCTCTTAATCGGGTTTTACTGTAATCCAAAATTTGAAAAAATGGTTCTTTGGTACGTACAGGCTGTAATATCTTAATTTCAAAATTTTTTTTTATAATATGTATTAAAGATCGTTAAAATTAATTGAAATAAAAAAAATTTTATCAAAATTCTAGGCATCGTTTTCGAGAAAAATTTGATTTTTGAAAACCATTTTTTAACATTTGTATGGTGGGTACCTTTAGTTTTAGGTAAAGCAAAACTTTTTTTCATACATCTTGTGGATTATGTTGAGAAACTTTTATTTTTTAAGTTTAAAAAAAAATCCAGCATAAGGTTTTCGAAATATTGAGTTTTGAAAAAAAAATTTTGAAACTTTTTTTAAAAATCCAAAAAAAAAATTGTTTTGAAAATTTGAATATACAATTCTATTTAAGGTTTTGGAGAGCTTTAGCAAAAAAAAAATGATCAAAAAAGGGTGGTACCGTTTTTGAGAAAATCAAAATAAAAAAAAATGGTTCCTTGGGGGGTACTTTCAATAACCATTTTTCGGAACATTTTTTTCAACTTGTACCTAGCTTTAACTAAATGAAATTTTTTTTTTATCTTTTTTTCGTTAAATCTGTCGAACAGTTTTTGAGAAAAAAAATATTTACAAAATTTCGAAAAAAATTCGTATGACAGACCGACAGACAGACAGAATTGCGAGACCCACTTTTTTTAGTCTCCGCTATCATCGTAACGTCAACTTTGATCAACATCTCGAGTTCGATTTTTTTTACGAATGCATAACTTGCCTTATAGTACCTATAAGTCGCAAGTAAAAAGAACTAGCATATTTGATTTAATTCAATTATTATCTCAGTAAAAGTGGTTTGTAAAATAAGAGATTTACAATTTCCAATAATGTGATTGAATTACCTTTAAACAAATTTGAAACACAATTAAAAATATCAATTTTTTAATGATTATAAATAAAATAATTAATTTTTTTACTGATTTGAAACACAAAAACGCGGAAAAGTAGATAAATATAGGACATAGGTACTTACACATATAGCCCGGTCAAATTAGCTTCAAAAATAAGGGTAAGGTTACATTAATTCGCACAAAGCTGAAAATTGGCATGAATGTTGAGAACACTATTACAAACAATTTGTCAAAAGTCCCCATCGATCCGACGTGTGCAAAAAAAATTATTCAAGGTCAAATGTTGCAAAAATCGGTTTTTTGCATTTTTCAGCTGAACGGCAAGTTTTATCATAAGATAGGTGAGACAAAAGTTATTCATCATGCAATTATCTAAAGAAATTGTCTTAACACTTTTTCTCCTAAGAATCACCATTTTGGAGATATAGCGAAGCAAAAAGTTGAAAAAAAATTATTCAAGGTCAAATGTTGCAAAAATCGGTTTTTTGCATTTTTCAGCTGATCGGCAAGTTTCATCATAAAATAGGTGAGACAAAAATTATTCATCATGCAATTATCTATAGAAATTGTCTTAACACTTTTTCTCCTAAGAATCACCATTTTGGAGATATAGCGAAGCAAAAAGTTGAAAAAGTTGTATTCTTCATAATATGCACACGGTTCCGCGCCACCCGTGAAGTAGTACATTTGGAGCGTTTTTTTAAAGGTGGCTTTCTCGGTAGGCCTATTCAACGATCTATTGTGGTCCTATCGAGTTGAAAATTTTGTATCTAATTGAAAAATACTACTATTGGAAATGACGAAAGCGATTATGAGTATTTTTTACAAAAGATAAGTACCGAAACTTATCTAAGCATCTAATTACATTACAAATTTGACGCCGATATTGCAGTGCTTTTTTTCATTTCAAACGCTTTATTCAATTCATTGCCACAGAATAAACAGCACTCTTTTAAACAAAAAACAATTCTGACATTCACTGTCTCAAATGCTTCATTGTTAATGGTTTAACGAGTAAGATTGATTTTTGAAATCCTGTAGTATCACAACGGACCAAATATTGGTCTAAGTGTTTTGGCTTTTCCGGTCAGCAGCCACCTTAACCTAAGGTAATGTAACCTAAACAAAAAACTGATTCATTACGCGTGCTCTAGTACGTGGAGGACTTATTATTGATGTACCAGCTTGTTCCTGTTCGTGACGTCTTTTAACTACGGTAATGGTACTCTTCCGAGTGTACTTTTTCCGCCAAATGTTTACTAGAAATAAAGCAAAATTGAGACATTTCTCTTACAAATAAGAAACTGCACAAATTCTGTTTGCAATAACTACTTGTTCTTACTACGAAGGAACGCTTGGGACTAATACTATTTTGTTTGGGCCCTTACACCCCGACTCCACAAGATATCTGTCTCTCCAACTCAATGTCTGATATCTCTATCTCTACATTTTCTTATTGCTTCGCTGGGCAAATTATGTCATGATTTTTCATTTACATCCCTACTGCACGGGATGTGTTTTGTGCGGACAACAGAAATTAGCAAAACGTAAAACTAACAAAAATTATATATATTTGCAAAGAAAAGAATGCGCATCTACATAACTATAAATAAATAACACCAAACATAACTTAACGCACGAACAAATGAATAACATGACACATTAATGTATTTACTTACAAAATAAAAAAAAATATTTGCCGAAGCAGTACTTGACAAGAACCAACCAAATGAGAAGACACGAAATAATGAGACAAAAGTACGAAAAAAAACCATCTGTCAAATTTCATATCAGACATCTATATCAAGACAAAACCGCTGATATAGATCGCTGACATCCCATCATAAGAGGAAATATCGCGTCTCCATTGGAGATTTCATATCATGATGAGCATCCTGAGAGAATTTATCTCCTGTGGAGTCGGGGTGTTAGAAACGGAGCTGGTATACGAGCGTCGCAGACAGATGCTGCTCAAGGCCGTACGGTCACATAAAATTAGGGACTGGGTTTTCTTTCGAGTTTATATTCTTAAGCAAAATATACATTGTGCAAGTGTATTCGAAAATTCGGTTTAAAGTTGCATATACACACACCAAGCATGAGTCTTCAATCTTTTATTTTAACATGGACGGTGTGGTGAGAGGACGTTGCGCTTTGTGAGTTTTTTTTCGGCGAAATTGTGAATATAAGAACGTCTTTGAGATTTTTTCAATTTTATCCGAGTAGGTAATTTGTTTTATTTTGTCTGTCCATTTCATCATACATTTTTTGTTTACTATTTTAATATTTCAATCAGTGCTTATGTTGTACTGTGTTCTCATCTCTTCAACGAACTATACGCAAATGAACCAATAAATGCATGGTCAATCATCAATCTTGCATATACACTACTTCAATGCAGGACGCTAGATTGAAAGAAACTCAAAAGATTTTCATTTTGCTTTAATCCTAAATCCAATCTATACGTGTGATTTTTTCACCAATACACTTGCGCGTGCTTGTCATGCATTTGAACAGTGTATATCTGGCTTTAGAATTGTATAATATGTATCTATACGCCACGAAAACTAATATTTTTACTTGTATTACCGTTGTGTAATGTATATAACGGTAATTGACATACATATTATAAAGAACACAAATTTTTCTACTTTTTGCATCGCTGTATCTCCAAAATGGTGATTCTTAGGAGAAAAAGTGTTAAAACGATTTCTATAGATAATTGCATGATGAATAATTTTTTTCTCACCTATTTTATGATAAAACTTGCCGATCAGCTGAAAAATGCAAAAAACCGATTTTTGCAACATTTGACCTTGAATAATTTTTTTTCAACTTTTTGCTTCGCTATATCTCCAAAATGGTGATTCTTAGGAAAAAAAGTGTTAAGACAATTTCTTTAGATAATTGCATGATGAATAACTTTTGTCTCACCTATCTTATGATAAAACTTGCCGTTCAGCTGAAAAATGCAAAAAACCGATTTTTGCAACATTTGACCTTGAATAAGTTTTTTTCCACACGTCGGATCGATGGGGACTTTTGACAAATTGTTTGTAATAGTGTTCTCAACATTCATGCCAATTTTCAGCTTTATGCGAATTAATGTAACCTTGAATGTCTATTTTGACCGGGCTAATATATGGGGCAGAACATCCTAGAGCTCCGTTTAAGATTTTGTAAAGTCGGTTTGTAGAGAAATGAAATGAACGAATTTCCTATAGAACTGGACAGTTTGAAATGAAGTGTGTTTATATCTTCGGTTTCTCTTCTGTTGCATAAGCTACAGAATTGAGATAGATAAGCTCGTTGTGGCATAAAGTTTAAGTTTAAAATCTCATCTCGTGCTATAAAAATATAGCTTATAACTTCCGTCGATATGTCGTTTCTGAAATAATTAGCTTCCGATGGCAGTTGGTGGTTGAGGTTCCTGTATATGTTTCTGTATGTTGTTGAGAATGCTGTCGATAACTTTGAGTATAAATTTGTTGATCTAATTTAGCAATTACATTTGCAAACATAGTCTGTTATTTCTGCACATTAGAATTAAATAAATATAGGTTAGCCCCGAGGGAAAGAGCTAGCTGATTCCATTCCTTAAAAAGAAAAGCTTTGGTATGTAGTTGTCTTAGCATTAAAGATTTGTGAAGGCTTCCTTCGTTGCGGTTCATCATATCACATTAATTATATAATAGGAGTTGTTTTTTGGATTTAGGATTTAGGATATATGTATATAGGTGTTATGTATCGTAATCTTCAAACTCCTCGAGGGGCAAATATCAAAAAAGCTGTGCACCATAGCACTTACATGTGTGAAATACACAATATTTGGATATCAAATCAACTTTTTGGTTTGAAAAAAATTTGGACCACATTAGGCTTAATGCTAGTTTGGCTTCAGCGTTTATATTTTTAGCATGCTTGGAAAAATTATTGTTATATATAAGTAAAACTCCTAGGCAATCACAATTTCGATTGGCTGATAATTGAAATAACAATGTTCTCCTTTGACGCGCTTCAAAAATCATGATTTTGATTTTACTAGTATTGACAATTAAGCCAAAAGTCTTGCAAAAGGAGTTCAGTCTATTTATTTGCAACTGAAGGGCGAAAAGATGTTCGCCCAATAACACTAAATCGTCAGCATACAGTTAAACTTTTAGTTGGATATCAACGAAAAGAGTATTCCTCCTGGAAGTACATTATTAATACCGTCAATGTACAAAGCGAAGAGTATTGGGCTCAAAATACATCCCTGGAGAATGTCAGAGGTCGGTTTGAACCATTCTGATTTTTAATAAATTAACTTTCAAATGACAGGCTTATAACTAGATCCGAAGTTTCCAAATGCAAATAAAAGGAATTTCATTCCTTCTCGACTTTTCGTTGTTTTTTTCTGATTTTTCTATTTGTGTGTATTATTCTAAGCGATTGTAAATGATTTGAACAATAAGAAAAATTTGGAGTGACTCAGTTGTGGATTGAAGACAAAATCCAAAAGTATACATGCAAACCCAATTCATAGTACAGTTTTCTAGTTGTAAAGCAATTTTCTATCTTTTTCTTAAGTAAGCTTTTGAACTGTAATTATAGTCGTAAAACAGTTTTTTTTTATAGTTGCAGCTAAACAACTAATTGTTTGTGCACAATCCTAAGCAAATACACACTTTTAACTTTTCAATGTGCTGTTAATTAAATACTTAAAAAATTGTTACCACCCTAAGGATTTGACACCCCTGGAGAAAAATTATATGGGCTGGAAGAAGGAGACTTTTGGGCAGCATGTTTGGAGAGAAACGACTCATAAAAGATAAACTGATTATTTTTACACTCAATATACTTTTGCTTATATATGTACACATATTTTTAAAAGCGTCTAAATAAATTTTTACATTAACATAACTTTCGTTTATATATGTTTAAGTTATAACAAAGATAAAAAAGATTTTCTATAATTTCAACTTTGATACAAATAGTTTATTGTTAAGCTCAATTTAATTTTGCGCCAAAGACTCTATTCACACATCATAAATTATTCCTTAAAACTAACTTCTTATTTATATCTCAGATTAAAAATAACTCAACTTTAGAAAAAAGATCTTACTTCACTCTCAGTGAGTGTTAAAGTATCTAGTTGGTTAATAAATGATTTTATTTTCAATTTTGTTGAACATTGTTTTTACATAGTGCAGTAAAGCCATCGTAATACATATGTAAGTGTATCCACATACATCGATCATAAGTGCATTTCTCCTTAGTTTTTATACTAAATGGATGTTATGATAAGTTTTCAGTTATGGTACGACCTTCTATAAACATTTCAAATCAAATTACATATTTTCGTTGAAAGTGTCTGGGACAAAATGTGCAACACTTTAAGATAAATTTTCTATAAATTTGGCGGGAAAAAAACATTTCAAAGTAACTCAGAAATTCCATTTAACCCAAGAAACCATCTAACATCTTCATTCATCTCTTCAGACTCAACAATTTCACACTTTACATCTTCCTTTTCTCTATCGCGTTTTTTGCACTCCCAAATCGAATCAACTATTCATCAAAAAGCCATGAGTGTAGTTTCATCTCATTAAAGTATTTTGCTCCAATGCACATAAAAGTGATTCTCATTTTCCTCCACTAACCGAGAGAGACACAAACAAAAAATTTGTGTTGGAAAACAGTTTTTTTTCCTTCAAAATCAGACGCATGATGTGCATTCAACAGTTTACCGGTTTAAAACAACAACAAAAACACCAACCACCCACAACAATCCATCGAATTCTCTCAAAATCAGTCTTTTCACAAGTTCTGTTAATGCTCTGTTAACACTCTGTTAAATCATTTTATCTCTATTTGAGTGGAATTCGACATGTATCTCTTGTGTTTTTTAGCTCTCATCGAAGGTGGTTTGGTAACTATGAATTCTTACATGTGGTTTTGTATCTTTTTCACTCAAATCAGATGGCAACAGCCATCCGTATCCGTGGCTCTAAGCACCTGTGGTAGATGGTTGAAGGTGGCAAACAAATTCAGTGCATCGGTGTCTCTTGAATGGAATTGTTGGTTCACTCGGGTGAACAAGAAAAAAAAAATAAGAAAAGATATTATTCAAAAGCATAAAAGTAGTTTGTCTCACAAAAGATACGTGGATTAAATTAAAATAGGCAAAAAAGTATCTGAAGACATTGCTATATCTTGCCAGCACGACATTAATAACTAAACATCGAACGGAATTTCATGGTACTTCACGTGATAGTGTATTAAATTTTTTTTGTTTTTTTTTTTTTTTTTTTTTTAATGTAAAAAAAGTAAAAGTGAAAAAATTAAATAATTTTCGCGAGTGCTTGGAAAAATTTCGAAAAACAACGAATTTATTAGTTTTAATATCTTACTTTAGACGAGCATCAACAATTCATCAATTTTTTTGAAAATAATCCAAAAAAATCAGAGATTTTCAACAATCAAACGAAACTAGTAGTTTTCCTTTTTCGTGTCTGAAGATTCATCATCTTTTCGATAAGGACTAACGAGATTGCTGCAATAATGCTTCCGGTAAGTTGGACATTTATGTATGAAAATAGTTATAGCCTATTCACTCGTATATGAACCCATTTTGCTGTATGATTGCTTCCGAGAAATGCGAAAAGCAAAAATAAATCCAGATACAAATCCGTTTTTGTATCTTTAAGTGCTACTAACCCAGAAGGTAGGTTATACAATGCAATCATCTCGTCGAAGTCGTCGTCGGTCGTAGATGTAGGAAAAGTTCGTTTGCCTTCTCTTTCCAAAGCTTTTAGTTGAACGAGGGGGCATTAAGGCACTTGAGGATTGATGCTGTTATTGTTTCATCTGTTTTGAGGTTGGAATATATTTGATTGACGGTGGGAAGGGGGAGACTATTTTTTTTTTCTTTTCGCGCTTTGTATACAGATACACGATGGTACATCACTCTCAACCTCTTTGAAATTGAAGCACTGGTTGATGCTGCAAATGTATAAAATATTTATAATGGCATACTAGGTTGTTAAATTGCTTTAGTCGAGAGTGCAAAACTACTTTCATTTTCCATTTATGTTTTGTGTTTGCATTGCGATACAAGTTGATTTATATTACGAATATATACAGATATTTGTTTTATTTTTCATAAAGTCTGAGTCTTGTTGAGGTTTTTTTTTTTTTTAAACCAGTTTCGTGCGTATATTGTTGTGGAAAAAATAAATAAAAAAATTTCGAATCTTTTGAATAAGTGTTGCCTTAAATATATTATGCCATAAGCTACAGAATGAATGAAATTTGGCCTAGTATCTTAAGTCGAAACGAAGGATTGCTTAATCTATTCATGGCAAACTATGACTTTGTAACTATTTAGCATTGAATATCAATCAAAAGAAGAGATTCAAGCAAGGTCATAGCTATGTACTTTTGTTATTGAACTATTTTTGTTTAAAACAATCGAAGTAAATCAGCGAACAAAGTTTCAACTTTAACCTTATTGATTTAGCAAACAACAATACATATGAATGCATTTGCCAAATTTTTTTATTTGCGGTATTTTAGCAAGCTACGTAGAAACTAGATTATATGATCTTAGTTGATTTGCAATATACCGGTTTAATGTATATGCACTTTTTTCAAGAAAAACAACAAACTTGGGGTTACCTTTTTATTTATTTCAAAGCAGCACACGTGAGGCTTAAGAAACACAGATCATATTATAAACTTTTCTCAGAGACTGGCTGAGATATTTAGTTTATTATTTTGCTTAAGGTATTTTATTAGTTTAATAATTTTTAACCAACACATCCACAACAATGAATGAAGTGTTCTATTATTTCACAGTTAGCTCAAATCCTGATTAATATAAATACAGTACGCACTCGATTTACGCAACCCTCGATTCGTGCAACTCCTCGATTTTCGCAACTCTAAATTTGTAGCACGTCTTGACTCTATAAGTGCAACTTTTCAAAAATGCTACCTCGATTTGTGCAACTTCTTATGTGTATTCAACTGTTTTTTATTTGCATGCTCTCCTTTTATTCTGTATGCCTGCCGTTAATTTACAGCTAGTTTGTCTGAACGAAATTCTATGTAAAACTAATACACAAACACATAAAATGCATCTGTGTTTATTTGAATGGGTTGCATTAGTGCCTACGGAAAATTTGTGTAGGATGGGTGTAACAAGAAAAATTACAAAATTGTCTATTAAAAAAACAAGTAATATTTTATCAGAACTAGAAACATATGTTAAAAATATGTTTCCAATGGGCCGAAGAGAACAACATTCCAATAGAAGAGATTTTATTGCTACAAAAAATAAAAGAGAGGGCAGTTTTAAAAAACATAAATTTGCAAAAAACTCAATCTAAAATATCTAACTTCTTTTAAAAAAAATTAATATATATTCTGTATTCATTCATCACTTATTAATTTTTGTGTAAATTTTCGTATTTAATAAAAATATTTTCAAAAATAATTGCTTGTTTTGGTTTCACTAAAGTTTTTTCATAACTTGTCGATATCTATAAGAAAACAAGCTATTTCAACTATAATTTGTATCGAAAAAAAAATACAACCCGGTAAGTGCAACAACCTCGGTTAATGCAACTGCCCCGATTTCTATTAGTTGCGTAAATCGAGTTTGTACTGTAGATTTTTTCTTAATCGATATAGACTAATTCTTATGTAAAACAGATGGGAGGATATTATCAAAGTTAGTATTGTCATAACGTCCTTCATTTTTATGAGTTCCTTACAACAATGACCTTAAGTAAAAAAGAAGAAAGGTTAATTTTACCAAGTTATTCTTATAAATTCAACATAATTCTTTTAATATTAACATGATGGATACAAGTCTGTGTTTTTCAATTTCGATGTATACTTCAAAATTATTGACCGACATAGAAATCACATATGCAATCACTCCAGCCTCATCCGAGAAAATATGCGCTTTTTAAGTAACTGCTTTAAAGAAATTGTTCCCACGTTTATAACAATACTAAGTAAAAAAAAACCTGCCATCAGAAGTAATTTGACCAGGAATGCATCACCGCACAAGAAAAATATCATTTAGATTACTACGTCAATTAAAAATATCAAGAAGACCAAATAAAACCAACCCTTACAGACCAATAAAAATAATAAAAACTAATGAAATTCTATGCATAAGCAAACGTCAGAAATAAATATAAGGTTAGGTATCTATCCAACAAAAGGTTTCATTTTAAATTTTACGCCATTTTTTATTTTGTTAACATTTAGCTGTCATTGCGATTACTTTTGATTAGTCGAAGCGGTTATTCATCCAAGAATAACAGTGGAACAACCTCTTCATGCAGAACGAGTGACAGTTTTGTGCACGGTTTTTGGCAAAGTGTTGCCGTTTGGCCGTATTTCTTCGAAAGTGAAGTAGGAGGAATCTTTTCAGTAAATGGGTTGCGTTACTGATCGATATTGAAAGATTTTATCTTGTGTGAAATGAATGCTATGGGTGCCAGCGATGTTTACTTTTAATACGACCGACGGCTCTACATGCCACACAGCTTGTGAAACAAACTTCAACACTAAAATATTGAGTGAATATCTTTGATTCAATTGATGCACTGTTCTATTACTGAATGCAGAAAGTTATATCAACCAAAAAGCTCACGGTTTTAAAATATATATTTGGAGAAACACACCTCATACTGAAGGAGACGTCAGAGTATGTATGAAACTAAAACCGGATTTAAACACTGTTGTCTGTTAAGTGCAGTATCATTTTTTCTCTGTTCAATATATGTATGTATGTATGTTGACATATGGGACACTATTTATCAGAATTGTGCACAGATGATATTGTTTTGCTAATGGAATTTTTCCACAGCTACATTTCAATTTAAATTTAACACAGCTTAAATGAATACAATCTACAAAATTTTAGTCTTCAAGTGAAACAGGTTAATTTAGTTAAAAAAAAAAATATAATCAACTAGTAGCCTCATTGAAGTGTCGTGGAAAAATATTTAAACAAAAATTTAATTCAAATCTAAGCGAAATAGATGGGGTACATACTCAAGCAATATGAGGGAAGTAATATTCCGTGTCTTCCAATACTCTTCAATTTTGTACAGAAATTACATTTTGACTACATAATCAAAGTACTTAGTTATCGTAAAAGTATTTAGCAAGATAATCTTTTTTTTGAAGCTGGTCGATATTCACGTTCGCAATAAATAGTTGGTTCCGCCAACATCGTCTATTAATAGATTGATTATATCTGAACTAACTAACTGGAAAGCATAAATTATTTAATAACCTGCTACAACAGGTGCCTTTAAGCTATCCATGATATCAAGAGAAAGATGCAAATTTGTGAATATAAAAAATAATAAAATGTACGACTGGGTCGCATGAACGTACTCGTATGTAATATACTAAAAATTTTAAAAATTAATGGCGCAAAATTTTTAGTACGATGTTAAAGCTGTTTTAGTATGAAACTTGGTTAAAATGACGGTTTTTCAAATTTTAATCGAATATAGCATCATACTTTCTATACCCTTTTATTAAAGTTAAAATCATCGAATATCTATTTTTAACTTACCATAGGGAGTTATAGTAATCGGTCCGATTTGTCAAATTGGAATTTTTGACATTTCTCGACGTTTCAAGGTCCCTAGAGGCTATATCAATCATTTTTAGAGAGATGTCTGTGTGTGTGTGTGTACGTACGTTCGTACGTCCGTACGTTCTGGTACCATTTTTCGTCGTCGATGTCTCAAGAACGAATAACGATATCGACTTCAAATAAATTTTGTTTAATAGATAATAACTTCGAAAGAGGCTTAAAGGGCGTTTATTAAAATTCAGTGAGTAGTTTTTTCACTATAACGGTTTAAAAAAAAGTAAAAATTTTGGTTAGTTTCAAATACCTCACGAAAAAATAATGCTATTGATTTCAAATCATATAATAAAACGGCAAACATGTTTTTTGTGGTACACTTTTCTCCAAAAGTATTTAACCGATTTCGATAAATTTTATATGGTTGGAAAGCCACAGTTACGGAGATGTGCAGAATATACTTGAGACACGCATTTACACACTGTGGGTCATTTTTGTTTTTGCACTGTCGAACACTTTGCATATTACATAAAATAAAATTTAATTTAATAAATTTGTTTGAAAACACTGCCAATAATAGTTATAAATAACTAGCGGCCCGGTACGTGCTTCGCTACGTATAAAGTGAAATAATAAAACAATTTAATTGTAACATCAAATTATTCATTTATTCAAACAAAAAAATATTTTATTAATTGCTAGCTATTTTAAAACTTAATCCAAAACATTTGGATAAACAATATTTTTTGTTTTTCCATATCAGTTGGAATCGTAGGGATACGCGGTATCAAACAAACTTCTTTTGATTTAGCAGTTAGGATCGTAGCTTCAATCAAATTTGGCAATAAATTTTTCACTGCCAATCTGGTGCCATTACACAGTTTTGGTGGATTAATATTTCGCAACAATATAATCAAAGAACCAACTTTCAGATTCAAGCAATGCGGTGGTATACCGGCCGGTTCCAATGAAGTTAAAAATTCAATTGGATAATTCATCTTGATACATGACACTGTCAGTTGGCAACTGGCAGTTTCGCTTGAATTTGAAAACTATTGGCATTGATATGAATGTTCTTGGGTGCTAAAATGGCGCGTTTTCTCAACCAATCATAATTTCTGTAATTCTGAAGAATATTCGGAAAAACACATTCAATCAATTCATCTATCGATTGCGCAATTGTACAAAAATTGTTTGGTACAGCGATCAATCCGTTGGTAATGTCGAATTATTATTTTGCCATCACCAATTTCTAACAATTGTTTTGAAAATTCATGGGCAGCTATAGATCATTTTGTAGGTGAATACGCATATTAATGTTCAGTGTCAATTTTTGTACATATGTACATATCTCCAAGGAATTAATGACTTCAAACAGGCATTTATTTCATCAGCAGGAGTTGATCGAGGAATGACAGGCAATATTTGACGAAAATCGCCTGACAGTTTTATCAAAGCACCACCAAAAAGCTGTTGATTACCACGTAAATCTTGTATTGTTCGATTAAATGCTTCTAGTGATTTTTTATTCGCCATTGTACACTCATCCCATAAAATAATTGACGTTAATCGGGGGTGGCCGTGGCGCGATGGATGTGAACCTCATGATCACAGGTTCGATCCCTGCCGTCGTCTATGTCGTTTTAATTCCATTAAAAACCTTCTAAAATTGTCATCAATGGGTTGTTGGTTTACTCATTGCATGTTGTTCAGGCATAACACTAACAACATGTAATTGAGTTAAACTAGTATGCCCAACAAGGATGAACACGAATAAAATAATGTGAATTATAAGCGACATTGAAATAAGACACGGCATTCTCCGCTTTAGTTCAGCCGCCATCCCTGGAGATAAAATATCTGAGACAACAACCTTCAGTCTCAGAACATCGTGCCACACATCTTTCCTATCCTTCTTTCTCTTCCGTAACTTCACGCCCGCGCTGTGTTGAAAAATTTAAAGGGTAATCATAATCCCTTGAGCGCGGGTAGATTATAAAAAAAAAAAAAAAAAAAGAACTTTTGCCATAGCAGAATTTCTCGAAATATTGCAATTTGTAGTTTCAATCACCTGTGCATTCAATGGCAATTTAAATGTAGAGTGTGCAAAAATTGATTTATCAGCGTCGGGGTATGGCAATAACGAACCAGCTTGATGATAAATCTGGCCCTGAATCTGTAACATGTATGCAATTTTAGGTAGATGTTGGATCAGAATTTTTAAAACTATCGAATACTTTATGATTCAGATTGATATAAACATGGGACAGTCCTGTTGAAGTATTTACCTTAAACGTCGGCATAAAATTATCTCTAATAATTTTAGTAGCGCCAAAAGAAGTCATTTGAAATGCCGAATTGTATAGTTCAATATGACTCAAAAAGGGATTCAACGTTTGAAATGTCCCAAAAATAAGTGAATGCAATGGTTCGGGTGGAGTTTCTAATGCTGGCAATCTCACTTTGCCATTAGCACAACACATACCGGGCAGGGTTCGAACCTAAATCTACTCCTACGCTCCGATTTTTCGAGATTCACTCCACTTTTTCCACACAGACAAATTGTCTTATTTATATACAAATATGACATTGTTGAAAAAAACCATTAAACCTTTGTTAAAAATTCTTTCTGAATTTGTAATTTGTTTATTTTTACAAAACAATTTTTGAAAATAATACTAAGTTTTCCAATGAAACCTGTGATTTATTTTTCTTTTTTGCTAATACTATTTTTTTATGTTCATACATACATATGTGTGTTTTAATTTTCCTGAAAAGTAAGGATTTTCTTTTTGTTTCAAATCTACTCCGAAAATCTTGCATTTGCTCGACTTTTTTTTCAAATTTGCTCCGACATTTTATGATTCAGGTTCGAACCCTGATGCCGGGCGTTTCACCTGGAAAGTTAGCCGCATCACAATGTGGACATTATTGCGTCCATCATTCCAATGTATCCGTACATACTATAATTAATTTGACTGTTGTAATTAAAAGCAGCACGCATCATTTCAGCCCAAGGAGCACGACGTATTCGTGATCGCCGCCGTGCAAAATTCAGTACAGGTACAGGGTCAACAGATCTATTTCGTGCATTACGTTCACGCTGCGATGCATTAGCATGTGCGCGTTCATCTGCGGTCTGTGATCGTCTTAGTAATGCCACATCATTTGCATTACGCGTTCGCCGACCTATATTTGCTCGCCCGGCTCGTGGCATTATTCCTTCATATAAAAAAGAATAAATCAAATTAAAAACAAATTGCTACATTAATAGTGGTGTATCAGTATCGCTAAAAAACTGAGAAAAGTATACGCACACATATACATAGTACATTTGAACGATTTAATTTGACAGCACAATCCATATATGAAAAAAGTTTCAATTTGACAGCAAAATCTCCACTAACAAAATGATCCGACATTTATTGAATTCATTTGTTACAAAAAATGTGATAAATGAAGAACCGCTCGACCGATTTTGTGCAAACTTCACATAAACCATCTACTACATAGTCCGAACAAAGCCTAAACATTTGGTTGGGATAGGTGAGCCCGTTCTTGAGTTATAAAAACACAACGAAAAGTGGCATTGATTTTTATATATATAGATAAATAATAAATAATAAATAAATTGGCACTCGAATTTCGAAAGCTGGGTTGGCTAGTAAAATTTAATGTACTCATTATAAGGTCATACAGATTTGGTATGAATTTGGAAAAAAATGAACATACCGTTATTTTTTTAAATAAAAAAAAACTGAAAAAAAAATTTCATAACCCAGATATTCTAAGAACGGAAAACAATTTGAAACTCAAAATAATTTTATTTTACGAAAAATAATGTGTTTGACAACTGGTGAAAATTTCAAAAAAAATCCATTTACAGTTTTTTTTACAAAAAATAAAAAAACTATATAAAATTCTATTGAATATTGGTAAAAATTGTTTTTCGACTCAAATTTCTCGAGAACTAGTAGTGATATTGACTTCTAATTTAATTTATTTAATACATAGTATAATTTTGTACAATTGGTAAAATGTTGACAAATATTGAATTAATAGTTTTTTTTTAAACGCGTGGAAGCTTACCTCCTGGGTCACGTGGAAACAACTTATACATCAACAATCTCAATTTCAAATCTCTTTAAATAATTAAAATGCTTTTCAATCTTAAAATAATGTTTGTTTGAATTTTACAGCTAAAGTTTGTTTCGCTGAAAATTTGGTTATTTGAATAAAACTAAATATAAAGTTTTCAAGACCACAAATGGGAAGTTATCAGTGTGGGTCGCACCCAGCCTCTTTTTTTTTAGTATCGTGCTAACTTCATATGACTCTTTGATATTAATAAACGTCAAAAGAGGTATCTTTACTTAGTTTTTTTCGTGAACTGCCATTACTTTAGGTGTGTTCAGAAGTTATTTATTGAAAAATAAAATGCACGACTGGGTCGCACGAACTTGCTCTTATGTAAACGACTAGGAATTTTAAAAACGAATGTTATTAGAGAAAACTGTTCATAAGGATTAAATTATTTTTTAAATTCTTTTAGTAGTAACAGACAAAAACATAATGCTATCCAAATATGAATTTATGCAAGAACAAAAATTATAAGTCGTTGTAGTGGTTTCTTAAAAAAAAGCTTTTATGTACAAACTTTTTCAAAGCTTTTTAAGAAAAATTTTGGTACGCCAATTTAAAGTTTTTATTATTGTTCGAATAAAAATAAAATTTACAAAAAAAAATATTGAGCCGTTTCTGAGATATCGAATTTTCAAAAAATAGAAAAAATAATTTTTTTTTTTCAAAAATTCAAAAAAAAGTTATTTTAAAGTTTTGAAATGCAATGTGTTTAAGACTTTTTAGAAGCTTCTCTATAAAAATTTTCATTAAGATCCGTTATGTGGATAATGAGAAGTTCAAAATTCGAAAAAAATGGTTCTATGGTAGGTACAAGCTGTAATATCTTAATTTCAAATTTTTTTTTATTAAATTAAAGATCGTAAAAATTAATTGAAAGAAAAAAAATTTTATCAAAATTCTCGGAACCGTTTTCGAGAAAAATACGATTTTTGAAAACCATTTTTTTTAATTTTTTAGCATTTGTATGGTAGGTACCTTTATTTTTAGGTAAAATAAAATTTTTTTTCTCACATCTAGTAGATTATATTGAGAAACTTTTATTTATCAAGATTAAAAAAAATCTAGCATGGGGTTTTCGAAATATTGAGTTTTGAAAAAAAAATTTTGAAGTTTTTTTTAAAACTCCAAAAAAATTTTTTTTGAAAATTTGAGTACACAGTTCTATTCAGGTTTTTGGGGAGCCTTAGCAAAAAAAAAAATTATCAAAATCGGTTGTACCGTTTTTGAGAAAATTAAAAACAAAAAAAATGGTTCCATGGGGGGTACCCTCAATAACCATTTTTCTGAAAATTTTTTCCAACAAATACCTAGCTTTAATTAAATGAAATTTTTTGTGTTTTACTTTTAAAATCTGTCGAACAGTTTTTGAGAAAAAAAAATGTTTATAAAATTTCGAAAAAAATTCGTATGGCAGGTACCGTTATTTTTGGTCTTAAAAAATCAAATCAAAAAACATCCGGGGGGAAAAAATTAAAACCCATATATACCAAGTTTGAAGAAAATCGGCCGAGCCGTTTAGCTGCAATCGAACGGACAGACAGACAGACAGACAGACAGACAGACAGACAGAATTGCGAGACCCACTTTTTTAGTCATCGCTATCATCGTAATGTCAACTTTGATCAAAATCCCGAGTTCGATTTTTTTTCCGAATGCATAACTTGCCTTATAGTACCTATAAGTCGCAAGTAAAAATAGCCTTAGCACTTGCCTTGCCATGCAAAAGTTTTTCCCATATTAGCCTTTCGGACCCGAGGGAACACAAGACAGGGTACATTTTATTTTCCAGATCGATGTTGTTTTTAATAACTTTTGAATGAAATACAATTAGAAAATGTTTAAAATTAAGAAACAGTTAGTAAACTAATTACAAATTATCAACTTGTTAATTGGTATCATACTAATACTTTAATGCTAAGCTGTTTAAAATTTTGCGCCATTGAAGTCCGTTCGATCCCGAGAGAACACTAGACAGGGTGCATTTTATTTTTCATGTCGATAACTTTTGAATGCAATACAATTTTATAATTTATATTTTATCAATTGGTCTTAAACTTTATATGTATACCAAATATGATATCAATCAAGTGGGCACCTCTGTGTGATATGGCACCGTTTTGTTGAAACCACATGTTTTGTAGGTCTAATTGGTCCAATTCAGGCAAAAATTTTGAACATGTCCAATAGCGCTCACCATCGTTATAGTATTACCTATGGCGTCCACAAAGAAATATGGCCTAATGACGTCACTGGCGCAAATGATACAGTTACTCTAAGAACGGTGAAGTGGTCTTTGCTGCATCTATTCTATTTATTAACAAAGCCAGTCGAACCTATGTTTGATTTTACGTGAACACCTGTCTATTAAGACTCAATTACACGGAAGGCCTACCTTCATCGGAGTCAGATTGGGTCCTGACCATTAACCCCGAGATAGCCGAAGCCATCTCAGTAGCAAAGTTGTGACATGTTGTAGCATGTGCACACCTCTTGCTTTAAGGCGAGGTCTATCTAACACCTCTTTAATTCAAGCAAGCTTGAAAGCCATATGTCTCCGGCTTGGTTTACTCCCACTAGGGGGCCTACCTCACAGATAGTCTGAGAAAGAAAGGTTGCACTACGCAACCCATCTCTAACTCCTGGGCACTATCTCCCGTGGTGCCAGAATATAGCTTCCGGTCGAGCTTCGCAACCGTGAGGTCACTTACAGATGAGTTCCTGCAAAAACTCAGGACCTGTCAACCCCAGATACACACACCCAGCTATTAGTCAAGGTAGAAACCATCAACTACACAAGTAGCACAGAATTACTTAACGAAGTCTTTAAGAATTCTAAATCGGTAGCTGACATCTTCTATAAGACGGATTTAAGTTCCTATTAAGTAGAGAAAAGGCGCAAGTGGGCGGTCCGATAGAAGGAAATAAGAAGATAAATTGAGTCTTAAAATGGTCTTAAATCGGGATATCATTCTTCTTAAATACTTCATTACTCCTTCTTAAATAGTTCCTTACATCTTCTTAAATACTTCTTAACTCCTTCTTAAAGAGCTACGGCAATTCTTAAAAAAATTATTAGAAACAATAAAAATAAATTTTTTTTATTAACTGTTTGTTTTTTTATTATTGTTGATTATATTCTAGTCTTTATGTGATTTTTTGCTGGAATGAAAGAATTTTAAAAGTTATTTTTTTTTAATTTACCTCTGTGCTTCCACTGAGATTCGAACCCGAGTCCTCTCGCTTGCCATGCTTGTGCTCTACCTATTGTGCCACCGTGACACATAAAATATCTTGTCTCAAAGTGCTACTCAAATAACTCTCTCGTAATTTTAATATTATACTCTTTAAAAAGACTTAAATACGTATTAAAGAATCGGAAAAATACCGATTTAATACCAAAATAAAAAAGGAATGTTTTTAGAAGGATTAAAGAAGGAATTAAGTAACAAAAACAACCGATTTAAGAAATGCCAATTTAAGAAGTATTTAAGAATGCTTTAAGTAGAAGTAAACACACCATGTTAAGTTCTGTAAAGCAATACCTACAAAAGACGAAATTAAGACGGAATTAAGTAGCCATAAATTGGCACACCTACCCAAAAAAGAAGGAATAAAGTATGAATTAAGTATGGACATTTTGTCAGTTACATAAACGGATGTCATCAAAAAAGTCACATTTTACATAAATGCTATTTGAATTGTCGTTTGTCTGCAATAATGAAACAATCTCTTTTTTTAAAGATTTAATAAATTCGGTTTACACATTTTGCCTTCCATCTAAAACTAAAAATACGAAAACGGCGTTATAAATGATACTGTTTCAGAAGACTTAAAAACGTATTAAAAATCGGAAAAATTACGATTTAATACCAAAATAAAAAAGGAATGTTTTTAGAAGGATTAAAGAAGGAATTAAGCAACAAAAACAACCGATTTAAGAAATGCCCATTTAAGAAGTATTTAAGAATGCTTTAAGTAGAACCAAACACACCAAGTTAAGTTCTTTAAAACAATACCTAATAAAGATCATATTAAGTTGGAATTAAGTAGGCATAAATTGACATACCTAATAAAGAAGGAATAAAGTATGAATTAAGAAACGTGATACCGAAATTATACCATTTTGTGCTACTTGTGTAAGAGTGTGCACTCTTCTGGTGAGTTGTTACACACTCCTTAGCGGAACAAAGCCAGTCGAAATGTGTTTCGTCGCTCATAATATTTTTTTTGCCAAAAATGGCGGTCGTCTATAGCGAGCTGTAAGACTCAAGCACTCTAATCTCGCCGACGTTTTATGTTTTTTGTATTCAACCATGGTTTAATGATTTTCTGGTCTAAAATATTCTATACCAGCTGAAAATAAGGTAATGAATAATGCAAATATTGCTTTCGAATTAACTTGATTATCCTCTACAATCTTAAGCACACTGCTGCCAGTTACAGAGACATCTGTGATGGCAAATTCAAAAATCCTGGTTGCCTCATTTGAGGGGACTGGGATCCAAAAGCTCTCCTCCTCCTTAGATGAATCATTGTTGTCCATTGTAGCTATATGCGGCTAAGTCAACGTGTTTTTGACGTTTCGAAAGAATACACCTACATCTTGGTACATTTCATTTCATCTTTTCCTCTGTTCATCAACCTTGCAACTCTAGATTTTCGATTTTTTGCGATTTTTCATATCATATAAAAATGGTATTTTACAAATTTAAGAAAAATTTATTAAATGATCATGTTTAAGATTTAATGGCTACTTGTAATAAAAGTACATAATAAAACAAGATCAATGTAGAAAAAAACCAAAGAAAAAATTTAAATAATATTTTCCCGATAGAATGAAAATGCCGTCTTAAAAAAAATTTATTGCACACAAATGGCTTATTTCCGTTTTACAAAATTATAAAAATCACAGCACGTGACTTGTAAAACAGTATCCACAAATTAACCTAAAAAAGTTAATCTACAGTAATTTTACTTTTTTGCTGTCACTTGCAAATTTTAATTTAAATTTAATTAAATTGTCTAAAGATGATTGATATACATTCAATGCAGTAAAATGGACTTGATTGGGAAACATGTTAACAACGTTATTACAATAATTGTTATACTCACAATGAAGTTGATATGAGTAAGCCAAGAACCTAAATAAAAGTTTGCAAGTATAATTTAGAAAAACAAAATAAATTTTGTTGCTAAAAGTGCTGTGAATCATTGTCCAGCGATTTACAACTCTCATGGATTGTTTTGCGCTTTTTGTCTTAGTTGGCAAGAATGGAGAAAACATACAATTTTCTCTCGAATTCGAACTCTTAAGACGAGAGGGAATTTTTCAAAAAAATATTTAGGTGGCATATGGTGGGATTTGAACCACAGACCTCTGAAAGTAGTCTGTGATCAAAGTGGCTAAATTGAGCGGAAGTGTTTACATGCATTAATTTTCCGTTGGGTCTATTATGTAAAACTTTATAATTTACTGATATATGCTTATTCTTTATTTTAAGTTTGTATAGATCAATCAATAAGCTTTCGGAAATTATTTTGTTCTCTTTTCATGTTATATTTGTTTATTATAAAAATTATTAAACAACACAATTTTTTTTTTAATTTTGATTAAAATTAATTTCTATGCGAAACAAAATTTAAAGTCGAATTTTGACATTTTAAACGAAATTATTTTTTTCCACCTCCTGCTAATACTAATATTTTACATGTTATTTCCAGTCTTCCATATTTCTCAGCATAAGATCCGAAAATGAAATATGTGTAATTATAAATTTTCAAATTTTTATACAAGTCGTGCTCATATTACCCGAGAGTTTTTTCAACAATTTTGTTGATTTTTTTTTTAAATCTGGGGAGCAGTTTTTGAAAAAAAAAAAAATTATAAAATTTCGAAATTCTTATGGCAGGTACCGTTATTTTTGGTTAAAACAAAAAGAGAGCAACGTGTGGGGGGAAATTAAAAATGCTATCTACTAACCTTAAGGAAAGTCGAACAGACAGACAGGAAGTAAAAAGAAAAAAAAATCAAATAAATGTAATTTCATGGACATTAAGAACATTTTTCTGTGTTTTATTTCAAATAACTGTTATCCACCTCTAAAAAAAATTTCGAAATTGCGAAACAAAATGCTTAAGTAAATTTAAATTTCATGTAAGAGAAATAATAATATGTCTGGCCTAAAGCCAAATATCATCATCATATCAGACAAACAAAAGTCCCTGACAATATAATTTTGTTGTAAGTTTTTACAATTTTAACTAGCTAAAAGCAAAAGACCAAAGGAGAGTGAAGCCGGTTATTTAATATAAATTATTTTTTTAAGGTTATATTTTTCCTGATAACCTTGTACTTGATTTATAGTTATCGAATTAAAACAAAACTGCTGCAGGTGATTTTAAAAATTCATTTCAGGTAATTTTATTTTCCATATCGATGGATTAAATCATAGCTATTTTTAGCGCAAGATCTTTATTTGCATAAACAGGATATTTAATATCATAAAAATTAAGGCCAGACGTATGTAAATTACGGTCCTCTGCTAAAGGAACTAATTTAATATAAAAAAATAAAAGTTATTCTATCTGTCAACCAAATAAATAAAAATAGGGAGTAAAACTAAAAACCAAAAATCTGGTTCTGCATTCCATTGGCTTTAGCTTCGTACATAAACATTTTGCCGCTTCATGTCACTTATTTATTTGTGTCGAAAATTCATTATGTATGCACCTCATATCTCTTTTTATAAATAAATAAATACCAGCGATTCCAAAGTATTGTTTCACTTAACGTATCTGTTTTCCTAGTTCACTGGGGCGTATGCGTGTTTTTTTCTCCTTCCTCCAATTGCTTATACATTTGAAACTTTTATAATTTGTAGGAACAAATTGAAAATATTGAACTGATGCTTTAAGAGTGAATTCAATGCTTCCCACCACCCCTGTATATTATCTATGCGAACTCTAGAAAGTAACATATATAGTCAATCAATACATTCACACAATTTTTGAATATAGAGTAAAACTATCCAAAGAGAAATTTGTTATTTTTTTTTTTTTAATATTTGTGAATAAATTATTCTATGGCAATTGTAAATGTTGCAAAATAAATTAAACATTTAATTTTGGTATTGATTTACTCGCATGACAAACACAAACAAAAACAAAACCACACTGCATCTTCTATACATTTTATTTTTTTCACTTTCGTTTGATTTTCCTTATAGTTTTGCGGCAGAGTCAACAACAGCTTTCATTTTTCACAGACAAGCTAGTAAATTTCTTTGGCTTTCAATTTATATCTTTTAAAATCTTTGCAAATATTAATTTTTTAAACATTTAAATGCATTAATCGTTACTGGTTATGCTATTTGCTGCTAGATTATGTGTTTTATTATAGTTGATCCAAATGTTTGGTTTTAAATTTTAAACAATTAAAATAAGAATGCAAATGGGACCAGTTTATATTTGAGTTAACGTCATACATACATTTGTTTCATTTCAGTTAAATGTTTTTGTATTTATTATTTTTTAACGATACAAAACTCTTTCCTCTTTTTTCTCCATATCGAATTAATATTCGCAGTTGAAAGTGTATTTTAATAATTTAAAATGCTACTGTGACATTTATAATGCAGCATTAGGATTTTTAATAGAAAAATAGCTCTTTTAAGACAGGGACCCCAAATAGAATGTAGTGTGGCATATGAGTGTTTTGTTTTTGAATAAAATTTCAACCTTCGATTGAATTATTTGAGATTTAACATTAGAATTAGATTGACCTTGGCTCTGAAGAGAACTAACCACTTTAAAAATGTAAGTACCTTTCTGTATTTAAATATGATTTCTTGTTTTGAAGACTCTTATGTCAAATAGGAATGTTTCTACTTTAATTTAATTTTAAAAGCACTAACGGGATTATGAATACCCTTTAAGTGTTTGAGCACAGTGCGAGCGTTTAGGAAAGTTTGAGAGGATTTGAAAGCAGAAATCGACAAACGTTGCTATTTGAATAATTTACTATCGCCATGGGATGGAAATATTGAGCCGAAAAAAGTGTTCCACATTTGTGTAGTGCGGCTTAAGAAATAATCTCTGAATTTAACAGTACCCAAGGATTAACTGATGAGCAATCCTTGAAGCGCGAGTAGTAGGAGGAGAAATGTGTTTTTATTTAACAATTTTAAATTCTCGTGGTTTAACAATTCCACAGTTTAAGCATTGGCTTTGCCGTTATCCCAAAAAAGTGAATTATATCTGAATGAATATCATTTTAATTGATTTATGAACAATTTTTGATAAGAAAAGCTTTAGTTGAGTTTGATTAATATTATTTATATAAGCATTGGTAGTATTAGTTGATTTTATTTAAAAGTATATAATGAAGGGTGAAATATTAAATTTAAAAAATATTTTAGCGCTGTTTGGACAAAGCTAAAGTTAATTCCAATTCAGGCCATTTAAAATTTCTATGACTTCATTTAGAGTAAGAAAACTTCTTTCCCAATATGCTCGTGGAATTGAAGATAAAATAGCACACGCTACTGAGAAATGCACTCTGTGTTTTCGTCGGAACCATAAGGCCGGTAGTTTATTCGAAGAAGCTGACTTCTGGTCTTAAGTTGAAACCGAAGCTATGGAAAGCCGATGATGGAAATAGTTATTCGCGTCTACATTATGCTGTAGAATATTATACATGTTTTTGATCTTACTGCGTTGAGCCATATGCGTAAAAAGAAAAGCTTAATTTGGTACTGGAAAATACGTATTTATTTCCAAGAACTCTATTTTTTTACTCTATTAGTTTTCCCTGATGTATTTTTAAAAGAAAGCTGAGGGGTGATGATAACTCTAAGGTACTTGTACTATCTTACCAGATCGAGGTTCTCATTTCCTTAGGTCCATTTTTCTTTCCTAGCTTTTCTACTTCTTTCATTTCGGAGGATCATTACTTTGGATTTACTGGTATTGACTCTCAGACAGCAAAGACCGCAATATAACTGTAGCTTATTAATCATCATTTGTAAAACATCTGAGGGGATTCCACTCTTATGTCGATGTATTTAATGACTTGATATTGATACCAGCAAATGTGATTCCTTGAAAGTGAAAACAGAAGCGGGCTTAATAGGGAACCTTGTTTGACACCAGTTATCGTTTGAAACCATTCAGAGGCAACATTTCCGACCCACACTATTGTCATATTACTTTCGTAGATCCGTTTTAGTAAATCTAGCATATTTAAGGACATTCATAGGCAGGTAAGTTTATAAAAGAAAGCGTTCCTGTCGATTAAGTCGAAGGCTGCTTTCAAATCAATTAAGAATGCGTATAACTTCTTTTTTTTTGGGTAGATAAGATCTGCTAATACACATTAGCGAAAAAATAATATTAATAGTTGAATATTCTTTCCTAAGACCTGCTTGATACTCGCTGAGCAAATTAATTTTTTGTGCTCACTCTGTAAGTTTTTCTAGGATGACGCCGCCGATAAAGACTGTGTTCATAAACGATATAGCTCGATTGTTAATAAAGTCACTTGCATTACCCTTTTTGAACAATGGCAAGATACTATTCTTACGAAAGATATCGGGAATGTTAGTCATTCTAAAATATATAGTAGTAAGCAGTAGTTAGTTTTTCTATAAAGCTTTTAGTGGCATTTATAAACAAAATGTACGAGTCACACGAACTTGCTCTTATGAAAACGACTAAGAATTTTTCAAAAATGTATGTTATTATGGAAAAACTGTTCATTAGCATAAAATTCATTTTTTATTGGACTAAAACAACTCCTTTAGTAGTTGGAGCTAAAAACAGGATGCCATTTGATTCAAGCAAATATTAACTTATGCAACTTATGTCTCTGTACTGGTTTCTTAAAAAAATAAGCTTTTATATACAAAATTTTTAAAACGTTTATAAGAAAAAATTTAGGTACGCCAATTTAAAGTTTTCATTATTTTTCAAATAAAAATTAAATTTGCAAACAAAAATATTGAGCCGTTTCTGAGATATCGAATTTAAAAAAAAAACGATTTTTTTTTTAAAGTTTTGAAATGCAATGTTTTTTAAACTTTGTAGAAGCTTTTCTATAAAAAATTTCATTAAAATCCGTTTTGTCGATAATGATAAATTCTTAATTTGAAAAAATGGTTCTATGGTAGGTACAGTCAGTAATATCTTGATTTAATTTTTTTTTGATTAAAATTTTTTAGCAAAATTCTCGGAACCGTTTTCGAGAAAAATACGATTTTTGAAAACCATTTTTCAACATTTGTATGGAGGGTACCGTTATTTTTACGTAAAATAAATAAAATTTTCTTACATTTTATGATTTATATTAAAAAAACTCTTTTTTTTATCAAGTTTTAAAAAAATCAAGCATGGGGTTTTCGAAATATTGAGTTTCCAAAAAAAAATGAATTTTTTTTTTAAAATCCAAAAAAATTTTTTTTTGAAAATTTGAATACACAATAATATTGAAATTTGAAACTGCTGCGGAGGGTACCAAAAATAACCATTTTTTGGAAATTTTTTTTCAACCATTACCTAACTTTAACTAAATGAAATTTTTTGAATTTTTTTAAATCTGTGGGACAGTTTTTGAGAAAAAAAAAATATTTATAAAATTTCGAAAAAAGATGCGTATGGCAGGTACCGTTGTTTTTGGTCTTAAAAAAAAGAAAAAAACGTGTGGGGGGAAAAAATCAAAACTTATATCTACCAAGTTTGAAGGAAATCGGCCGAGCCGTTTAGGCTGTAGTCGAACCGACAGACAGACAGAACTGCGAGACGCACTTTGTTGGTCTTTGCTATCATCGTTATGTCAACTTTGATCAAAATCTCGTGCCTTATAACGGGTGATTGTTTAAGAGCTTGAGAACTTTTTAAAAAAAAAAAACGCATAAAATTTGCAAAATCTCATCGATTCTTTATTTGAAACGTTAGATTGGTCCATGACATTTACTTTTTGAAGATAATTTCATTTAAATGTTGACCGCGGCTGCGTCTTAGGTGGTCCATTCGGAAAGTCCAATTTTGGGTAACTTTTTCGAGCATTTCGGCCGGAATAGCCCGAATTTCTTCGGAAATGTTGTCTTCCAAAGCTGGAATAGTTGCTGGCTTATTTGTGTAGACTTTAGACTTGACGTAGCCCCACAAAAAATAGTCTAAAGGCGTCAAATCGCATGATCTTGGTGGCCAACTTACCGGTCCATTCCTTGAGATGAATTGTTCTCCGAAGTTTTCCCCCAAAATGGCCATAGAATCGCGAGCTGTGTGGCATGTAGCGCCATCTTGTTGAAACCACATGTCAACCAAGTTCAGTTCTTCCATTTTTGGCAACAAAAAGTTTGTTAGCATTGAACGATAGCGATCGCCATTCACCGTAACGTTGCGTCCAACAGCATCTTTGAAAAAATACGGTCCAATGATTCCACCAGCGTACAAACCACACCAAACAGTGCATTTTTCGGGATGCATGGGCAGTTCTTGAACGGCTTCTGGTTGCTCTTCACTCCAAATGCGGCAATTTTGCTTATTTACGTAGCCATTCAACCAGAAATGAGCCTCATCGCTGAACAAAATTTGTCGATAAAAAAGCGGATTTTCTGCCAACTTTTCTAGGGCCCATTCACTGAAAATTCGACGTTGTGGCAGATCGTTCGGCTTCAGTTCTTGCACGAGCTGTATTTTATACGGTTTTACACCAAGATCTTTGCGTAAAATCTTCCATGTGGTCGAATAACACAAACCCAATTGCTGCGAACGGCGACGAATCGACATTTTACGGTCTTCAGCAACACTCTCAGAAACAGACGCAATATTCTCTTCTGTACGCACTGTACGCATTCGTGTGGTTGGTTTAATGTCCAATAAAGTAAACTGAGTGCGAAACTTGGTCACAATCGCATTAATTGTTTGCTCACTTGGTCGATTATGTAGACCATAAATCGGACGTAAAGCGCGAAACACATTTCGAACCGAACACTGATTTTGGTAATAAAATTCAATGATTTGCAAGCGTTGCTCGTTAGTAAGTCTATTCATGATGAAATGTCAAAGCATACTGAGCATCTTTCTCTTTGACACCATGTCTGAAATCCCGCGTGATCTGTCAAATACTAATGCATGAAAATCCTAACCTCAAAAAAATCACCCGTTACATATGTACCTATAAGTCGCAAGTTAAAATTCATAAGGCACGGTTTTTCTCCTGGAGCCTTGTTGAGTTTGGATAGTTGTATAAATCCTGGGAACTTCTTTAACAGTAAAATCACGGTCAAGATTTAGGAATGAACAGGAGGAAAGCTGTTCGTTTGGACTCATACGTGAGTACAAAAGGTCTTCAAATCTTATATAAATTTTAATAGTTTTTGCAAAAGAGATACGTTTTAAGGAACGGGAAAACTTCCAAAACGAGCTACTTAAATTCAGAAAAATTTTGCGTTAAATATTCAGAATAGTATAGCGTGGTATTATGGTTGAAATGTTTTAGGGAAGGAATTTAACTGTTTATTTCTCTTGAGCATTGTTTATAAAAATAGCAATAAAATAAGAAACATTGCTGCTGTGTTCTGCCACCTATCGTCTTAAAAGCTTCTTTTTATATTCTACCCAAGATACTCAAGTGGGTTACTGGAACACAAGCCCAAATATTAGAATTCTACTTACGTTTTGGACGAATACACATGGATTCTTATGGTGACACGACTTCGAGTGGTCCAATTTTCAATGACTCTTCCGGAAATATCCCGCTTAATTTAAGCAATGTTCTCAAAGACGTGTGACTTCAGATAAGATAAGCCCACAAGAAAAAGACAAGGGCGGTCAAATCGCATGACCAATTGACGTCCCCTCTGAGAGAGATATCCTTACATTCTTCATGCAAAATGTTAATCGTAGAGTCCGCTATGTGGCACGTAGCACCATCATGCTGTTTGTCATCTAGGTCTATATGGTTCTATTTGGGCCAGAGGAAATTGGTTATCATCGTTCTGTAGTGCTCACCGTCGATTACGACCGCCTCACCAACGTCGTTTTCAAAAAAGTAAGGACCAATGACGGCACCGCACCGCCGGCCCAAAATCCACACAAAACGGTAACTTTTTGAGAATGCATTGTTACCTGGTGAATCTCGTATGGGTTGATGTCATTCTACTCGTATATATGGCGATTTTGTTTGTTGACATAGCCATTCATCCAAAAATGCGACCAGTATCGCTAAAGATGATTTTTTAGTCGAAATTGGGGTCCTCTTCCAAACGTTCCGAAACCCAGTTAGCGAATGTCATAATGGTCTAGGTCAGTCGGATCTTGTACGGGTGTACACCACCACGAAATTCATCAAGTCAAAGTCTGCGAAAGGCTGATTTCATGTGCACCGCAAGGTATCGACTGCCTCTGGTTCTTCTGTAAGCTTTCACGGACCACGGCTGTTCTCGGCTGATCTTGCGTTCCTTTGACGTACAAATGTTAGCAGATTTATTAACGAACCGGTCGTCTCACCGGCTCTTGACCACCAAACGTTTGAGAGACGACTATTAAGAGCCACCTCGTATACATCGTTTACAAATGTAAACAATATGGCCGCCAAAATCTACCAGCACCAATTGAAAAATCCTTTACAATACATATACGATGTACATATGAAAGCACAGGCCAACAAAGGACTTTGCTTTAAACTTTGAATATTAAGTTGCACTATTCAGACCAATAGTTACATTAGACATAATATCTACCGTACCTACACGGATCCAGTTAACCATTTGATCAGATTTGAAAAATCTCTCGGACTCACCAAAAACGTTTTCTATTTAATTTCTTCTTCTCGAATGGTTAATATAAAAGAAGTAATCAAAAATGCATAGAAATCCAAAAAGCTTGTAATTTCCGTTTCGTCACCATCAGTCGATGGCCACTGTTCATTTCGAATTCAAAATGCTGTTAACCATCCGGAAATTGACATCTTATGGAATTTCCTTGTTTTTTGTTCAAATTGTTCACCTCCTTTGGGTTTCAACAACCAAATTCCTCCTTCAACTCCACATTCCCGTTTACGAATCGAAAAATTCCATACAGCATCCCTATCTGTACAATATCTTAATACTTCATGTTCAAACTCCAATAATTCACCGTTGTGGTACCTGAATATGGAATTCCATCGGCACACACTATATTTCAGCTGCAATATTTATCTTTTATTTAGAAATTTTTTCACGTCTACATTTGGAATTGGAATATATGTACGACGTTCAATTCGTATACGTTCTTCATCTGTTTCTCCCGGACCTTGAGGTGAATGGACTTCTTCAAGCCCTCAAAGTCGAATTGTGCGTCCGTGAGTCTTCCCTTTGTTTAAGTTGACTTCATTGTGGAGAAAAATATTAACTTTTGAATTCAAAAAGTGTAATCTTTGTAAATTGAATTGTCACACATTGGAGACAGCGAATAATTCCGTCTTTCTGTGGCACGTGATTTAATGACTTTCCATTGAAGTGATGTATAATATGACCAAACACAAAGAAAGTTTAATGTAAATATTGATTAAAATTGAGGCTCGTCACTTAATTTCTTAGTCAGTAACAACCAATATTCTGTCAGTGCTCACCGATTGGATTGGTTAAAGTGTAATTTACTGATGGCACGCAAGCATCTATCATAATGGATGCGGTATTTCAGCTGCGTTAATTATAAGGCAACGGTGATGGTAGTAAAATGGAATGAAAATGAAATTTGAGTGAAAGATACCACGGAACCAGAACCATTGACGTTGAAAGTAAGATCTTGCTAAGTATCAGGTATTTGGTAATGCAATGGAAAGTTGGTGGAACGTAAACAGAGGAACATTTTCATAAGACATTGCAGTTTGCAATTTGAATATAATTTAATAAAATCAAGGTGGTATACATGCACCCCCTTCACTGAAATTGCATAATTTTTGGTGATATATAGAGGGTATAAAAGCGTCCTTACGTTGAAAGATTTTGTAAACGCACATATTTATTCAACTGATGCATGCATGCAATTAAATTAGATTCGCTTAAAAACTTTGTATTAAGAAATCGAATTGTATTGTATTTGTTTGTTTTACTTTTAAGAAATATATTGTTTGTATACATATATTTTGTGCGCACTAAAGGGATTTTGACTACCCTTAAAATGTTTGAGCATAGTGCAAACGTTTAGGAAATTTGGAGAGGATTTAAAAGGAGATACCAATGCATTGGTAAAGCGTTCTACATTCATGTAACATTCATGTAGTGTTTTCATACTTCTTTTTAATTAAATTTAAATTTAAATTTAATTGTGATATTTGAAGGCATAACCGTCATACACAGTCAACTCTTGACCAATTAGCACTTCCAAGTTAAGGAAGTTTTTCCCCAATAAACAAGCCTTATTTCTCTCAGAACAGAGCAGATTGATAAGAAATGAAAAATGAATGAAATCTGTATTGAATACTGTGTATTTTCCTCTGGACCATAGGTTCGCTAATTTAGACGGAATAGCTTCCCTCTGGTTTTAAAGATTGTAGAGATTGTGTGAATATAATACCAGCCATTTAAATAATTGTTGACACCAAGGTTATGCTGCAGACTTATGTAAATGGTTCTAGACTCACTCTGTAGCGCCAACTCTGCAAACTATTAAAACCATGTTTTTTCGATCTTTGTCAGCAACAAACTCCTCAAGGTTTCTACTCCAATCCTCTAACACTCTCTTTACCAGTTGGGAGTTATATTGACCAAAAAACTGCGATTTTAGCTGGAGAAGATTCCTTGCAGTTATGTTTGGCAGTCGATGAGTTGGCAGTGCTATAATTCAAAATATAATAAACATAAATTACATTAACGTATATGTATGTTTAATCAAAATAGTAAGAGTCGTTCTAGAGAAAATTAAAATAAAATGCAATACTGGACTGGAACGCACGTATTTGCTCTTATGTAAAAATTTAAAAACTATTTATAAATAAATATAGTACATGGAGATAATGGAATACAAATGTTCAAATGAATAAAATTGCCGTCTAATTTCTAGAAACGTTTGAATCTATGGAAAAAGTTTAAACATCGTTCTATTATTAAAGTAATTTTGTATATAAGAAATGTCTTTAAAATTTTTCAAGAATTTTGGATGCCAAGTTTAAGTATTAAGTAATATAGATCTTAGGAAATAATTTCAAACAATAATCGTTTACATGTTTTGAAGATATGTATTGATTTTTGAAAGAAAATGTAGAATATTTTTTTTTTTTTTTCAAAAAATCCAAAAAATATTTTTTCGAATATTTGTATTTGCAATATTATTTTAAATTTAACAGGGCTCTTATTAAAAAATTTTGGTTAAGATCTTTAGAGCCGTTAATGAGAAAGTCGAAAACCAAAAAAAAACGGTTCTATGACAAGCACCATTGATAACATTTTTTTTTCTAATTTTTTTCCTACCAAAATGTAGTCCATGCACATAATAGCGCACCTAATTTTTACTTGCGACTTATAGGTACTATAAGGCAAGATATGCATTCGTAAAAAAAATCGAACTCGAGATTTTGATCAAAGTTCACATTACGATGATAGCGAAGACAAAGTGAAGAAAAAGTGGGTCTCGCAATTCTGTCTGTCTGTCTGTCTGGGGCCTATTGCACCAACTACAAATTACAAGTACAAATTTGTGATTCAAAAAATTACATATAAAAAAAACTCGATTTTTACAAATTTGTTAAAAAAATGCTTGTAATCACAATTTTGTAAGATGGTGCAATAGGCCCCTGTCAATTTTCTTCAAAGTTGGTAGATATCATTTTTAATTTTTTCCCCCACACGTTTTTTTCTTTTTTTTTTAAGACTAAAAATAACGGTACCTGCTATACGAATTTTTTCCGAAATTTTGTAAATATTTTTTTTTTCAAAAACAGATTTAAAAAAAAATACAAAAAATTTCATTCAGTTAAAGCTAGGTACTAGTTGAAAAAAATTTTCCGAAAATGGTTATTGAGGGTACCCCCAAAAAAAAAAGTTTTATTTTACTTAAAAATAAAGGTACCCACCATGCAAATGTTAAAAAATGGTTTTCAGAAGTCGTATTTTTCTCGAAAACGGGGCCTAGAATTTTGATAAAATTGTTTTTGCTTTAATTAATTTTAGCGATCTTTAATATTATAAAAAAATTTTTGAAATTAAGATATTACAACTTGTACCATTAGCACCATTTTTTCGAATTTTGAATTACTCATTATCGACATAACGGATTTTGATGAATTTTTTTTGTAGAGATGCTTCTAAAAAGTTTAAAAACCATTGCATTTCAAAACTTAAAAAAAAAAATATTTTTTGAATTTTTAAAAAAAAAATAATTTTTTTTGGAAAATTCGATATTTCAAAAACGGCTCAATATGTTTTTTGGAAATTTAATTTTAATCCGTACAGTAATAAAAACTTAAAAATCTTTTAAAAAATTTTTATATACAAGTTTTTTTTAAGAAACCAGTACAAGGACTTATAAATTTTGTTTTTGCATAAATTCATATTTGCATAGCATTCTGTTTTTGTCTCTTACTACTAAAAGAATTTAAAAAATTAATTTTATCCTTATGAACAGTTTTCTCTAATAACATTCATTTTTAAAATTCCTAGTCTATTACATAGGAACAAGTTCGTGCGACCCAGTCGTGCATTTTATTTTTTCTCAAAATCGTTAGAGCCGTTTTCGAGATAAATCAGATCTTACATTACGGGTGTATGAGGGGTACCGTTAGTTCCCTCTAGGGAATCACCGAAAACCTTTAAGTACCGAGTTTGAAGAAAAAACCTCCAGAAGCTTAGACTGTAGACCAGGGTTCCATACATATAGACGTAAAGACATACTGACAGATACACAATTAAACTAGGATTATTTCGAAAGAAAGATTCTAATAACATTGGCGCGAAATTTTAAACAGCCTATTATTAAGGTATTAGTATGATACTACTTAACAATTTGCTAACTTTATAGTAGTTTACTAACTAATTCTTAATTTCAAACATTTTCTAATTAGTATCGTACTAAAAGAATTTTCTTAATAAATTGCTTCTGAACACATCTAAAACAATGACATTTCGTGTAAAAAAGTAAGTATACGAACCTTTGTTGATGTTTGCAAATGTCAAAGAGAAAGTATGATGCTATATTCGATTAAAATTTGCAAATTCGTTGTTTTAACCTAGTATCATACCAAAACAGCTTTAGTATCGTACTAATTCAATTAAAATTTTTTCGACATTGTTAATGAGAAAGTATTGAAAAAATAAAAAAATACTTAAAAATCATAGATTTCTTTTGTTTATAAGAAAATTCGTTGTTTATTTTGCTAAAACATCTTCTTAAATAGTATGAGATTATAAAATAGAATGCTATCTAATTTCTAGAACACCATCAAATATTAATAATAATAACAAGTAAATGGAGAGGTCATTCAAACATCTTTCACTTGTATGGTCACTAGAGTTGTGCAAAACAGTTCCAAAGGCGGAACGAACATGGAACGGTTCTTTTTCAGGTCGGAACTAGTTCCTGGAACCATGTCCGCGGAACTATTAAGATTTGATATTAAGTGGCATGAGCTAGACAAATCTCGGTGCGGTGAAGCACTAGTATAGCCAGAATTTAAAGACTTTTAAGTAACTTTATTCAATTTTTATATTTAACAAATAAATATTGAAATTTTGAACACAAAACAGTAATATGAAAAAAAATTCAGCTTTCCAATTGACATTTTTAACTTAATCATTATAAATATAAGAAAAATAATAAATAAATAACAAAACAAATATTGACACAAAAACAAAATAAGAATTCAATCTTAGGTAAATATTTTAAGGTTTTTTTCTTTAGTGTTACTATAAGATTTAAAATCTAAACTTGAATATAGCAGCTCAGAAAAATAACAAATATACCTAATAGTTGATCACAAAAAATTTACATTAAAAAATCAGTCTTTAGTCAACATTTTAAAGTATTTTGTTTTTAGTTGATAAAAATTTATTGAAGCATTAAAAGAAATTCAAAAAAATACCATTGAATTGTTGAAGGGCAAATTATTTGTGTCCCTTTCAAATGTTTTTGTTTCGCTTTCCACATACAACTAAACATGGATGTTTTGCATGTTCATTTGGATTCCAAATGCACTCCTCTTCGTAGTGAAGACAATTAAAAATGACATAAGAAACCGTTCTGAGTTAAAAAAAATTAAATTATACAAATACCAAAATCCACCTAAATACTATGCCGAAATTACATAGGAGCAAGTTCGTGCGAATTTTAAAAACGAATGTTATAAGAGAAAACTGTTCATATGGATAAAATAGTTTTTTTTTTCAATTCTTTTAGTAGTAAGAGATAAAAACAGAATGCTATGCAAATATGAATCGTTCTATTGGTTTTTTTTTTTTTGAAAAAATAAGCTTTTATATACAAAATTTTTAAAACATTTGTAAGAAAAAATTTGGTACGCCAACTTTAAGTTTTTATTATCGTACGAATAAAAATTAAATTTCCAAAAAAAATATTGAGCCGTTTTTGAAATATCGAATTTTCAAAAAAAAATGACTTTTTTTCAAAAAAATCAAAAAATATTTTTTTTAAGTTCTTAAATGCATGTTTTTTAAACATTTTAGAAGCATTTCTATAAAAAATTTCATTAAAATCCGCCATGTGAGTGAGAAATTCAAAACCAGACAAAATGGTTCTTTGTAATATCTTAATTTCAATTTTTTTTTTTGAATTAAATATCATAAGAATTTATTGAAAGAAAATTTTTTTTACCAAAATTCTAAGCGCCATTTTCGAGAAAAATACGATTTTTGAAAACCATTTTTTAACATTTGTACCTTTATTTTTAGGTAAAATATTTTTTTTCCTCACGTCTTGTAGATTATATTGAGAAACTTTTATTTATTAAGTTTTAAAAAAATCTAGTATGGGGTTTACAAAAAGTTGAGTTTTGAAAAAAAAATTTTTAACTTTTTTAAAAATCCAAAAAATTCTTTTTTGAAAATTTGAATACAAAATACTATATGTATAATTTTTGGGGAGCTTTAGCAAAAAAAAATTATCAATCTGTGGTACCATTTTCGAGAAAATCAAAAACAAAAAAATTGTGATTTTTTTCAACCATTATTTAGCTTTAACTAAATGAATTTTTTTTGTATTTTTATTTTTTAAATTTATTTTTTTTCGTCGATTCATATAGCAGGTACCGTTATTTTTGGTCTTAAAAAAAAAAGAAAAAAAATGTGTGGTTGGGAAAAATTACAAATGATATCTACCAAGTTTCACGAAAATCGGCCGAGCCGTTTAGGCTGTAGTCGAACCGACAGACAGACAGAATTGCGAGACCCACTTTTTTAGCCTTCGCTATCATCGTAATGTCAACTTTGATCAAAATCTCGAGTTCTCGAGTTATTACCTATAAGTCGCAAGAAAAAACACTTCATTATCATTAGATACAAAATCCAAAATTGTATCCTATCTCATCTGAATCTGAACAAAAAAAGAATAAACGTATACGAGCAAGTTATGTTTCCCATCCTAATAAGAAAAAGAAAGAATGGAAATGCAATGAAAACAAAAGACATGGAACTATCAAAGGAACTATGAGTATGATAAAGAGATCGGACCGATTTATATTCAGCCGGACATGAAGGAACTACATACGATAAATGAACTATGTATACTCCATCTCCATACCTAAAACAAAAGACATGGAACTATTAAGGGAACTGCCGGACATGAAGGAACTACATACGATAAATGAACTATGTATACTCCATCTCCATACCTAAAACAAAAGACATGGAACTATTAAGGGAACTATGAGTATGATAAAGACATCGGACCGATTTATATTCAGCCGGACATGAAGGAACTACATACGACAAATGAACTATACTCCATCTCCATACCTAGTAATAAGAGTGGAACTACGAAGAAATGTTGTAGGCAATGTGCTTGAAGAAGATATGGAACTAGTTCGTTCCTGTATGTATCTACTATTGTCTTTCCAATCGGTGCGAACTGCGTTTAAGTGCTAAACACATGAGCTGCGAACTGCGAATGCGAATAAATCTTTTTGGGCTATTTTCCCGGCTAATATCAATTTTTGTTTAGTTTTAACTTTACGACGAAGTGAATTAATGATCGAATGAACTATTTAAAAGGAAAACACTGCAAAAAATAATTACAAATTGAAATATTTTGTATTTCAAAATTACATTTGACAGTTCGCAGAAGATACGTTGTTGGTCGCGTAAAAAAATATTAAAATACGAAATATTTCAATTTATAATTATTTTATGCAGTGTTTTCCTTTTAAATAGTTGATTCGATCATTAATTCACTTCGTCCTAAAGTTAAAACTAAACAAAAATTGATATTAGCTGTGAAAATAGCTTAAAAAGATTTATTCGCATTCGCAGTTCGCAGCTCATGTGTTTAGCACTTTAGGTAGGTAGATTTAGATTTTTGTGTGGCGCTCAACTCAACTCGTTCTCATACTTGTGTGTTGGCTTTGGTTGGGTTGCGACTTGGGAGTTTCGCAACATATGTATGTATGCGTGTGTTTGTGTATTTCAATTTGTATCTAAACAGGCACAGACACAGAGCCATATTCGCTCTCGTTGGCTTTCTCGTTCTTCTTTTGTGTCTACATTGTCGGAACTATGGACATGTTTGAATTCAGTTTGTGGAACGAAAGGAAATGTGTCCGAGTAAGGACATAGTTCCTGGAACTATATAGGTCCGGAACGACCCAACTCTAATGGTCACTATTTTTTGATATTACATATTGACGTGACAAAGGTGACTAAAATCGTACAAAGTCGACTGTAAAATAACTATTTTCACGGCACATTACGTCATCCAACGGCCCAGACACTGCCAGCAAAAATCAACTCTTTAAAAGCTGACATTAATTATCTTGAATAGACACCAAACATGCGCTTTATATGTTTGGTTTAAAAGTAATTTTGACTGGCAAGGATCACTTTTGAGTTATTGGGCTTGTGAAGTTTCTGCAGGTTCTTAATTTAAGACCTTATTTTTTTTTTCAAACATAAAGCATGACTCACGGTGCATTCAATACAAATGAAATACATACAACAATGGCAAGAATGGCTGCTTTCAGGTGGAATATCTCAAATAAGTTACTAAATATCCATTTATATCGAATGGGTTGTTGTTAATTTTCAAACAATTTTTACTCCTCTCCTTACGTAAAAGCGTTGACCTTTTCATTTGTTATAACTCCATAATGCTATTTTGATAGATTTATAAACTTTAAATACCTCTGATTGTTTTTTGTTCACAAGCTTTCGTATGTTTACATATTTATATGGGCGAATGGCCATAAGTCCACAGGCTTAAATTCGCAAATTTTTTTACCTCACAATTGTGAACTTATAACTATACAACTAAATGTAGACAATTGTCATATTTTCACATCTATCAGTAAAAAAATATGTAACAATTTTCTTACACTTCTTTGAACTTACAATAGCCATGTTTTTTGAAAGAGTGAATAGCCAAGTTAGCAAAATTTTACATGCAAAACAATAAAAACATCAAGAGTGAATATAATTTGGTCAACAATCACAGTGAATATAGAATGAATAAAAATTGTTAATATATTGAGATGTAGATGGCGCTTAAACCGAGTGCAGAAAAACATTTGCTTGGTACTGGGATGTGTTTTGGAATGCATTTTTTTTTCTCAGACATTTTTATTAGATATGTCAAGACATTTGGAAATAAAGCTTCATGTCTATTTTGTAAAAGACGTACAAAAAATCTCAAATTTTGAAAAACTTCTGAAAAATCTTAATTTTTTCACCGAAAAATCGAAATTTTTTTGATTTTTTTTGTTCAGGAAAATTGCGATTTTAGGGCTTTTGGAAAGGATCTAGAAAAAAATACTCTAAGTAGGTGAAAATATAGTATATTACCCATTTACCAAGCCATAAACTATCAAATTCCATTGGAGGATGGCTGAGATCTCGATGGATTAAAAAACATCTACAAAATTTTTTTTTTTTTTTTTTTTTTTTTTTTTTTTTTTTTTTTCCCGTGGGTAGGTGTTGAAATCTTCAAAAGATTCTATGAGGACCGAAAAACGCGCGCTCATAGATATGTGGGACTCTCCCGACCAACAACTCTGCCCCCATAAAGCCTTACGGAAGGTAAGACTCTATGCAAGCAGACCGTTAATCAGGCCGACCGCACTAAAACCACCTCCTCCTCCCGATTGCAACTAAGTTCATATGGAACTTATCTAGCAATTTATCTTTCTCGAAGTTAAGTAACGTGTTGTAGGCAACTTTCCGGTGAAAGTTCCTACTGGTTTAATTATAAGCTAGTTGAATAGCTTCTTTCTATTTTAAGCGATGATTTAAATATACATAATACAGTACAATAATTTCACCGTACTAGATCGGAAGGTTTGGTCCTTCTCAAACGTCGTACTAAATTTGTTTCGTCAAGAATTTCTAAGATTGTTCTATTGGTATGTTCAACTAAACGCTTTCTATGCCTTTGCGAAAAAGTTTTTATTTCTTCGCGAACCGTGGGGATTCCAAGATCCCTGTGAAGATCTTCGTTTCTAATATACCACGGCGCATTTACAAAGGACCTTAATAATTTGTTTTCAAAAGTTTGTAGACTATTTAGATTTGTATCGTGGGTACAACCCCAGAGTTGAATACCATATGTCCAGACAGGCTTAAGTACCTGTTTGTAAACTAATAATTTGTTTTCGATACTAAGTTTAGAATGTCGTCCGAGTAACCAGTACATTTCCCTTAGTTTAATATTTAATTGATCACATTTACAAAATATGAATTTTTTTTGCTCATTAAAATTTTAATTTAGGGGCTGGCAAGAATATGGAAAAAAATATTCTAAATACATCAAAATAAATTTGAAATTGCTCTAAAATTCGTGTCAAACTTTGAGATCAAAAAAGAGAAAAGTAACTATAATCGTTTTTTTTAGATTTTCTTTACTGAGTGGATATCAATTTTCCATAAAACACGGCTATTGTCTGGGAATATTGTTAGAAAAGTTTTTCTCCGGCCATTGTCAGACGGCCATCTGATAACTGCTGACAATGTATTTAATCGTCGGAAGAGAAAATTATATTGGTACTTTTAAATTAATATCATATTTTTTTTAAGACGTAAACTTTGAAAACGGTCAACTATTATTGGAGTCGCAAGCTCCATTAAGTTCTTAAACTTAAATTAGCTTTTTATTGACTTAAATGACAATAACTGACATTTTCACTTACCGCTTAGACCACGATCACATAAATGCAAAGTGAAAATGCCAGTTATTGACATTTCAATCAATTTATTGTGGACTGTGGGCTATTTATGTTGTGTGCGTTGTTAGCTGGAATTAATAAGGAAAATAAACAGTATTTTTGAGGGCTTTAAATTGGCAGCACTGTTTTCTGTAACAGCAGATTTGAAAGTTCTCGGTTGTTTTGCGGTTAGTTTGGTTTGGCAATTAATCATAAATAGATTCACTCCGAAGCAAGGTTTGCAAATTGCTCAAATTTATTTTGAAGACCATGATTGAATTCAATAAAAACCACATTTTTACGTTCTTGCAATACGTTTACTCTCAACAATAATACGCATCCCGTAAGACGTCGTACATTGCGCACAAAACAAGCCATTACTGATATGCAGCTTAGTGTTGATGATGATCGAAATGTGTCAATTCGTTATCGTGCTCAACAATTAATATTGTGCTTATTCACTTTATGGACTATTTTGAGTGTGTGAACCTCCAGATAACGTGGTGGATATATGTGCAAAATCATCTTCAAATATTAATGACAAGAAGTTATCTTCCAAACAAAATAAAGAGACTTGAGTCTCTTGGACAGAATTTTAAAGAGAGCTATAAAAATGATAGATAACCCTTGTCTAACTGAAACATTTGTATCTCTCGAGCACCGTTGAAATGTTTTACGTCTATCATTATTTTAGCACTATTTTCATAAACAATGCTCTAGTGAAATAGCCAGTTGCATTTCTTCTCTCAAACAATTCAACCGTAATACCCTTTCTTCTAGGAATGCTCATTAGGTTACCCTTGAATCCAATTTCGGACGTACCGTCAAATAATACAGAGATTCTTTTTTTAGCTGCACTACACGAATGTGGAATGCTTTATTCGGCTCAAAATTTCCCACTCATTGCAATATGGATACATTCAAAAAACACTTTTTACTTTACTTTACTCAAGATAAAAAAAAATAAGAAAAACGTCTTAAAATACCTTAAAGTTAGACTTTTAAAATTTGTCGTCCTCAAAGTCTAATTTTTGAGTGCGAGTTTCGGATTTAACTCCTCAAAAATGGTGCCCTGTACTTAGCGAGTTATAATCCCCCATTACAAGACTGGTCGTTAATGTATTTTTTTAAACATAGAAATCACAGTTTTGTCTTGCTTGAAAAACTAACAAATGGGGTTTGACAGCCCCCCTTCTTAAATGAATAACACAGTTCGAGTGTCAGGAAGATAAATTAAGTGAGTTTAACTGTTATACATTCGTGGAACATTGTTTTCATGCTTATTATTTATTTGAGTGTAATTTAGAATATTCAATACATTACTCATTGCAAATGCCTGAATTGATCTATCATGCATCCGGCCTAACCTTATTGCCAATCTCTGAGTCGTGACCTTTCATACATGGAATCAACACCAATGTACAGATAAATCTAATTTTGCATTAAATTGACATTCAATACCTTGGTTACATGCATCTATTTATTCACAGCATCCTTATAATTTGGTGCAGTATATTTTTTGAACTTTCATTTTTTAATGAAACAATGGTTTCGACAAAACACATAATTAATCGTGTTTATCTTTCCACCATTATTGGCACATCAAAATCATTGAACGATTGAAATTTTTTATCGACCGACCGACGAACTGTTGCAAGGATGCAACATAAACTTGATTTGTAATTGTTTTTTTTTTGTACCGCTTGTATATTTATATTTTTTTGTTTCAATTTCAACGGAGATCCAATGGAAAAATCGAAAGGAATATTGTGTACGCAATGTTGCCCGACGAGTTTCGTTTTCTATGCCAGTTTTTAGTTACCACTCCATTACTATCATTGGCAATTGGTGTTGCAGCACCAGTAGCTACAGCAGAATCTGACAGAGAAGAAATCATGAACTACATTGCCATTTTTGCAACATCATTATTGTATCTGATGGATCGAAACTGCATATTATTATGTGTGCTTCAAAATCAGTTGAAATCTTGTCCCGAATTGATTTGGCAATCAGAAAAACATACAAAAATAACACCATGTTGATTTGAAATCATGCATATTATAAACATACATAGAGATAGAGTAATGACAGCTCAACTAACATATTGATCCATATCTGAATTGGTCACATGATTATAACTGTGCTTTAATTAATTTAAACCAATTTAAATAATAAATATCATGATTTTTCACTTAAAAACGTTTTGATTGCATCTCACACCAATTTGCAGTGCTTCATCGGTCGGTCATCAGTTGGTCGGTCAGTAATAAAATGATTCTGTTGAATTGGAAAAAAAAATCCCACTCCAACCATTTTATCGTTCTCCATAAATAAATCATCTCTGGCTTGCACTTTTTTTTAACTGCCGACCACAGCAAAACCAAATTTTAAGCCGCCATTGTTAAATTCATTTAGCCGGTTAATTTGATTCGAACATCATCATCTTTATCATCTTCATCATCGCCAGCAACAAAACTCATCCAAATCTATCCCATGTCCATGAGCAAGCCCCCTTGGCTGCATCAATGCGCTCTTGCAAATTTAAACGCTCCGTCGAAAATGGCCATAGTGCTTGGAGCAAACGCGCAACCAGTCATTGACGATAGTGAGATACAATATCCGAGTAAAAATAATAAAAACAAAAAAATATAGGAAACGTGAACCATCAGCGGGATAGACGATATCCGCGAAAATTTCATAATTATCTCTTGTTGGGACTATTGAACCGAAAATGGCTTAAACCTACCTATATAAATATGGATACGCTTTTAAAGTAAAGTAATTTTTACTTTTAAAAGATTAATCGAAGTTGAATCTTCCTAGGGATAAATGAGGAAATGGTTTATCGAAGAGATTCACTACACGCCACAGAATTTAATGGAAAAGAAACAACGCCAACGAGACGAAAGGCAATCTTATGGAAATATTGAAACTTTTCAATTTATGTGGATAGTGGATAGTCCTCAAAAAAAAAAATTAAGACTTTGGAAACTTTTGTAAAATGTTGTTTGTAGCCATAATAATAGCTATTATCATTTAATTTTCACTAAAAAATATTTAAACTTTAGTTTTATTTTTTCAGCTGAAAAAAAACATCGCAATCGAAGTTTAAATGAAAATGTAACTGATTTTCTTAGAGCGATTTGACTATGTTTTTTTTTTGTTTTTTATTAAAATTTAAATTTAACTTGGTCAAGAATAATTAAAATGTATGAATTTGATCTTCTCTTGCAAATTATGAAGTTTTTGACATTTTGACGGTAGCGTGAAAAAACACCTTAGTTTTGGAAAGTAACGGGTGATTTTTTTGAGGTTAGGATTTTCATGCATTAGTATTTGACAGATCACGCGGGATTTCAGACATGGTGTCAAAGAGAAAGATGCTCAGTATGCTTTGACATTTCATCATGAATAGACTTACTAACGAGCAACGCTTGCAAATCATTGAATTTTATTACCAAAATCAGTGTTCGGTTCGAAATGTGTTTCGCGCTTTACGTCCGATTTATGGTCTACATAATCGACCAAGTGAGCAAACAATTAATGCGATTGTGACCAAGTTTCGCACTCAGTTTACTTTATTGGACATTAAACCAACCACACGAATGCGTACAGTGCGTACAGAAGAGAATATTGCGTCTGTTTCTGAGAGTGTTGCTGAAGACCGTGAAATGTCGATTCGTCGCCGTTCGCAGCAATTGGGTTTGTGTTATTCGACCACATGGAAGATTTTACGCAAAGATCTTGGTGTAAAACCGTATAAAATACAGCTCGTGTAAGAACTGAAGCCGAACGATCTGCCACAACGTCGAATTTTCAGTGAATGGGCCCTAGAAAAGTTGGCAGAAAATCCGCTTTTTTATCGACAAATTTTGTTCAGCGATGAGGCTCATTTCTGGTTGAATGGCTACGTAAATAAGCAACATTGCCGCATTTGGAGTGAAGAGCAACCAGAAGCCGTTCAAGAACTGCCCATGCATCCCGAAAAATGCACTGTTTGGTGTGGTTTGTACGCTGGTGGAATCATTGGACCGTATTTTTTCAAAGATGCTGTTGGACGCAACGTTACGGTGAATGGCGATCGCTATCGTTCAATGCTAACAAACTTTTTGTTGCCAAAAATGGAAGAACTGAACTTGGTTGACATGTGGTTTCAACAAGATGGCGCTACATGCCACACAGCTCGCGATTCTATGGCCATTTTGAGGGAAAACTTCGGAGAACAATTCATCTCAAGGAATGGACCGGTAAGTTGGCCACCAAGATCATGCGATTTGACGCCTTTAGACTATTTTTTGTGGGGCTACGTCAAGTCTAAAGTCTACACAAATAAGCCAGCAACTATTCCAGCTTTGGAAGACAACATTTCCGAAGAAATTCGGGCTATTCCGGCCGAAATGCTCGAAAAAGTTACCCAAAATTGGACTTTCCGAATGGACCACCTAAGACGCAGCCGCGGTCAACATTTAAATGAAATTATCTTCAAAAAGTAAATGTCATGGACCAATCTAACGTTTCAAATAAAGAATCGATGAGATTTTGCAAATTTTATGCGTTTTTTTTTTAAAAAAAGCTCTTAAAAAATCACCCTTTACATTCTCCAAGTTAAATAAAAATTAACCACAGATTAACTGTGATAACTGAATTAACGGTTAACTGGAAATCAAACTGATTTGTGAAAATGCTTTAGTTTTGTAATCAAAACTCATTGCATAGTCAATCGTGAACTGACTGGCACATACGGCACTTACTCGTGTGTTGTGCATTTGATTTCATATTGAAATTGAAACAAGTTTTATGTTTTTAACTTAAAAATTTTATAAAAAAAACTCTAACTTGAGATTTTAATTAAACTTCAAAGTACAGTGATAGAAAATGGAAACATCAATTCAGATTTTCTGTTTGTATAAGATCTATATGTCTGCATCTTTACCTAAACCGCTTAAGCGGTTTTTTGTTCTTAAAGGTCCCACTTATTCTCTAGAGGGGAAATTGATTTTCTTAGCTCCAAAAACAACAGTAACCGTCATAAAACACTTCTGAAAATGTATATTTTCCTGGAAAATATTTAATCAGACCAAAAACATAAATGTTAAAAAAAGAACCAAGTTCTTCTATATAAAAACCTTTGTGTAACAATTCAGCCGTGAAAAGTACTGAGATCTAAAAGTACGCCAAGTTCTTGCTTCATGAAGGTTTAATACCGGATATTTAAAGTAGAATAATACTGAAACAGTTACAATGTAATCAGAAATTTTATTATTTAATGACTAGGTACTGACTAAAATTTGAAATTTCGTGAGGCGCCTGTGCCTGATTAGCTTAGCAAATATTCGGAATTTTAGGTTTCTGACTTCATTGGTACTGAAGATAGGGAGGGGTCAAAAACCGCCTGAGTTTGTTCCTGTAAATAGGGTGTAGTGCCAGAACTTGGCTAGGCACTACCGTGCCCTTTGATATACAAAATTATTAAAAGATTCTTAAGAAAGCTTTTACTGTTGTGTAAATAAAAATTTAATTTCAAGAAAAATCATTGACCCGTTTTTGAAACATATTTATTCGAAATTTTATATATGCAAGGCTTTTTAAAATTCTTATAAGCTGATGTATAAAAAATTTAATTTTAGTCCGTTATGCCATTAATAAGAGGCTCAAAAATACAAAAAGGGGTTATTTATTTATTTGATATTATATATTAATTTATTAAATAATATGTATATAATTTCTCATTAATTAAAAAAATGCAATTATTATATTTAATTTCAAATTTCAATTTCAAATAATAAATTTTAATGTAAAAATTTAGTGTCTAATTATTTCAAAGTATATAAGATGTTTTTGTTTTTATGATTTATATTTCTTGAGTTTAGTTTTAAGTATAGAAGTATAAGTATAAAGATATGATGATTGATCAGACTTTATGTATTTTTAGCTAGGTGTATAAAAAGATAAGTTTTAAAGGTAACTTCAGATTGCCAGCAGTTAAATCTATTTGTAATAAAACGTTCTTTGAGAATTAGGAAAATCTATTCTATTGTACGTACAAATAGTCAAGTTGATGTGATTGCAGAATTCCATGGAAAAACCGAGTTTAGGGCCTGTTAGTTGCTTGGAATAAGAAGACAGTTCGAGAATTTTTTGTTAAGAATTATTAAAAGTTACTTTTATTTTTGTGTTGTGATCTACACTATAGAATACTGCACAGCAGCCCAAATTTGTTTCAGTATACACGTATTCCTCTATTGATTTTCCTAGTTTTATTAAGGGTTAAGTGAGAAATGTCTAAACTCTGCGCTGTTTTTATATCCACAATGTTTTTGACTTCCCCGGATTAAGTGAAAGGTTGTATCAAAGTGCCCACTTCTGAATGATTTTTATATAAGACACTTACAGCATTATTTAATATACGAATAACGTTCGAAACAGAAAAGATAACTCTCATAAACATTAATGGGAAACAACAAAGTTCCTACAACAGATCCCTGCGGAACACCAGTGGCACTGCCACATAGTACAGTCTTGTTACAAATGGGGAGATACTAAAATGACTAAGTAATGTTTTGTAGAGTACATAGCGGTTAATGGTATCGAACACATTTGAAAAATTCAGCTATGTTAAAAAAGTACAATAGTTCTTATCCTTAACTTTTCGAATGTCATCAACTACAAGCAACAACGCAGTCTTACAGCTTCTTATAGCACAAATAGTGGACTGAACGGAGCTTAAAAGATTATTTGTGAAAAAGTATCTCAGCACCTACATATTTATGTATTGCTTTTTCAAAAACTTTTAACAAAAATGGAAAAATAGATATAGGCCGATATTCTGTTTTTAATCGATTTTAAGACATAAATATCGGAAATATCTTGACTATTTTCCATGAAAGAGGGTTACGGTCTGTCTTGTAATAAGGTGGTAATACAGACAAATTATTAAAATTCTACATATAAGCACATTTGAAGAAAATAATTTTTTTTGTAATTTAATTTTATAAAAATACCAATAAATTACACAAAATTCCAGACAAAATGGTTATTTACTAAATTTTCAAAACAAAATACATTAAGTTTTTTTTTATTTTAAAAACCACATATAATCAATTTTTTTGGAACTTGTTACTCGGTTTTTAAAACGGTACCTACCTACCTATAAATGTGAAAAATCGGAAGTAGCTCCAAAAGTTTTCATAATTTTTGTCCATATTCTTAGATTTTGTATCCAATCAGTGTAAGAAAACCTTAAACTAAGTCGTTATTAACAGATTTTATTTCTCATTATCGACATAACCTATTTAGATTAAATTACTTATACTAAACTTCTAAGAAACTCAAAAGCAAAAAAGGAAATTACCTTGGCTATCAAAATTAAAAAAAAAATACTTTTTTAGAAAATTTAATATTTTAAAAACGGACTACCATTTTTTTTTTAAATTTAAGTCTTTTTGCAATCTTTAAAAACTTTAAACATTCGTTTAAAGAAACTGAGATTTTAGTATTATATTTTGCATACATTTATATTTTATATTTTTTAATATTTAGTCAAAAATTAAGAAAAAAATGTTTTTTTTTGTTGAAGGTCAGGTTTTACCATTGAAAGAGGACGCACAAGCATAAAAAACTAAAAGGTTGGAACATTGAAAGAGGACCCACAATCATAAAAAACTATAATTAAAAAAAATTGCTCGAAAATTACCTTTTGAGTTTTTCAACTAAAAATGACCTCAAGACATAATTTATTTATTTACTATAGCCGTGTTTTATTGGTTAGTGAATATACTACATCGCAAAATTTAACATGGAAAACAACAACAAACGATTAGTGAATAAAAATAAGCTAGTAATTGAAATGGATAATTTAGTGAAGATGGAGTTTCGGATGTTGAAATGTAGGAGGTGTTTAGGTGGTGTCCGAAAAAATATATGTGGCATACTTGAGGGTGTGTTCGTTGGTATTTATTTTGTTATACTTTGCCTTTGATAATCCAAAGTGTGATCGCTCCGAAATTTATAGAACAAATATTTTTTCAAATGCAAAACTTTAATTCATACCATAATTCCGGCTTTACACTACTGCCACTAATTTTGTCATAAAATATTGAATATTGAAATATTGAATTCGATTGATATGTTTTATCAGTTCACTGGCATTTGTTCAAAAATGTCGTATAACTGCGGCATTATGCTGAATTTATATAACAACTGAAAAAATCAAAGCTAAACTCTCAGAACACCTATTTTATTTATTTTTTATTTTATTTTTTTAGTATCGTTATAACTTCATATGACTCTTTAACATTAAAAAACGTCAAAATAGGTCTGTTTACTTAGTTCTTTGCACGAACTACTATTGTTTTAAGGTTGCTCAGAATCAATTTATTAAAAGAAATTGCCTTAGGCTAGGCTGTTTTGCAACTGTTTGGTTTAAGAAACTAAAAAGTTTGTGTTTTGACACAAACTAAACGATTGCCTAAAATGATTTCGCTATTTTGTGTAACATATAATTATATGCACCTGCGCGGACATTCAACCAAATAGTTCATCTGTTTTCTATAAGTTTAAAAACAGTGTTGTGCAACTAAAAATTGAATGTGCGCTCCCAGCCTTAAGACGATATTAGTTAAAAAATGTTCAAAATTAGAAAACTACTTTAAAGTTAGGAAATATATAAGAAGTATAATTACTACTACCTTAATAAGAGGCTGTCTAAAATTTTGCGCCAATGTCATTTTATTGAGTACTATGTTTTTTTTCTCCAATACTCAGTATATATATGCGATATATTTTCGCACTTTTGTAAGTTTTAAATCAAATTTAAGGCTAGGCGCGCACATTCAATTTTTAGTTTTGCAACTGTTTGGTTCCTAAAATGAAACATATGGGCTTATATGGGACACCGCACACTTAGAGCAACTCGATTCTCGAAACTAAAAAGTTTGTGTTTTGACACAAACTAAACGATTGCCTTCGCAACAGTTGAGCTGTTTTCTATAAGCGCAAGAGAGAAAAGAGTGTGAGCGTGAGTAAAGAGTTGCCAGTGCGCGGTTCTCTTTGAACTGGTGATTAAACTATTTGATTTCGATCACAGTTGCCAGTGCGCGACTAGCCTAACAGTGAGAAGAACTCTAAATCAACTCGATTTGCATTTTCATGAATATTTCAACTCAATCTGCATTTTCATGAATATTTCAACTCCAGCTTAAAAACGAGATACAGATCTTTCGAACACATCCGAGTCCGAGTAAGTTGATTCTTAATTCCACAAGTAGGAGGAACAAGGAAGAGTGAGTTAAAGAGTGAATAAAGCGTTTTTTTGGTACTTGTATTACTGCGCTAGATATAGATTACCAATAAAACGCGCCTTATATTACAAGTTATGTACTCGTAAGAAAAAAATCGAACTCGTTTGTATCTCTGTCTGTCTGTTCGACTACAGCCTAAGCGGCTCATTCGATTTTTTTAAACTTGGTAGATAGTATTTCCAAATCCTCCCTCTACACGTTTTTTTCTTTTAATGCCAAAAATATCGGTACCATACGATTTTTTATAGAAATTTTATAAAATATGTTTTTTTTTTTTCTCAAAAATTATTCCACATATTTAAAAAAAAATTAAATTTTATTTGTAAAATAATTTCCAAAAATGCGTATTAATGGTATCACCCTTAGAACCATTGTTCTGGTTTTGATTTTCGCAAAAACTTTGAAACCGATTTTGATCGTTTTTGTATACTAAACTTCCCGAAAATTGGGACAGTATTGTGTAACGATCACTAATGAGAAAAAGAGACCAACATAAAGAGAACGAAGGGGAAGTCTTATCCTCCCTATATATGGCGATTGGCGAATAGATGAGACTCATTGCTGTTAAGATCGTCATAGAAGCCAGACGTATTTTAAGTTTTCAAGTTAACATTAAAGAAACCTTGTTATTATCTTAAGTCTTAAGTACAGATTAAATACAAAATAATAATAATTAACGCAGTGGCTATCTTTTTTCTTATAAAAGAACAGAAGTATTTACCTTCGGTTTAAAATTGTATTCAAATATTTAAAAATAAGTTTTTGGAATTTATTTTTTCAAAACTCAATATTTCGAAAGACTATTAAAAGTCTTATAATATAATCTACAAAATTTGTTGAAAAAAAAATTATTTTATGTAAAAATAGCGGTACCCACCATACAAATCTTAAAAAATCGTTTTAGGAATTCGTATTTTTCTCGAAAACGGCACCTAGAATTTTGATAATTTATTTTTGTATTAATATTTAGGATTTTATAATTCAATATTACTGATTGTACCTATCATAGAACCATTTTTTTTTTGAATTTCTCATTATCGGCGTAGCGGCAATTTTTTAAAGAAAAGTTTCTAAAAAGTTTGAAAAATATTGCATTTCAAAACCTAAAACTAAATAGTTTTTAAAAATTCGATATCTCAAAAACTTTCCAATATTTCTTTTATGAAATTTAATTTTTATCCGTACAATAATACAAATTTAAAGTTGGCGTTCCAAAATTGTTTCTTAAAAATGTTTTGAAAATTTTGTATATAATTAGAAGCTTATTTTTTGTTAAAACCTCTACAGTTTTGTTCTTGCATTAACTAATATTTGCTTTAATATTCACATGGGATTCTATTTTTAGCTCCAACTATTTACTATGGTTATGAACATTTTTTCTACGTATAGTATTTTACATAATAGTAAGTACGTGGCTAGTGATGCATTTTATTTGTATCTGCATTGCTGATTCTTGGACACACTGTATAAAGTCTTCTTGCCAAATATGACTAATAAATGGTTTTCAAAATATTTACTAAAACAACTAATATGACAGTTATTATTGTTATTTTAACGACACACCCAAAATCCTAATAATAAAAGTACCGTTTTATTCAAATATCATTTTTATGTACTTGCATCATAAGCTTTAATTAAATTCAAAACTTAAACTTCAAAGACAACAAAAATTGAAGTAAACATTTTTATGATCAATTTAAAATGAAATAATTCAATTATTATTTCGTTCTACAAAAGGAATTAAATGAAATCAAAATGTACGCATTTATGTATATTATATTTCAGCAAATAACTGAATCAAGGTGCATTCCCTAAGGATGGCAATAATAAATAAATTCAATCACAATAAGCACTAAAGAATGATTTACAAAATTTATTCGATTCACTTGAGAATTTATTGATAAGCCACTTTGAAAGATTGATGTGATGTGAAAGTAATTGAATTGGATTTATTTGATCAAAGTAAGACTTTTAGAGGTAATATTCAAATTAATTAATTTATTTTGTCAATAAAGAACAAGTTTTGAAAAGTTTAAATGCATCTTATATTGATTTGAAAATCGAAATTTGTATCATAAAAATAAGTAAATAATAACTTGGGCTTTTAAAAAAAAGATAATAAAGGCAAAGGTTTTTTAAATTGGGGTTTTTCGAAGGATTAAAAGTTGAAATTTTGTGAAGAATTTTAAAGCACCTCTCGAGAGTAGGGAGTCAGTCAGTTACGGTTTTAGCGATTTTTGAAGTACTTGATTAGTTCAGCAAATATTGTGAATTTTAAGTTTGTGACTTTTTTGGTATTGAAGTTAGAAGGGGGCCGAAAATCGCCAGAGTTTGTTCTTGTAAAAGGGGTGTAGTGCCGTAAACTTGGCTGGTCACTTAGATTACATTTGTTACCATAGTAACTTCCTGAAGAAGTTATTTAGATCATCCCAATTATTAAGTTTTTTGAAAACAAAATAGTCCTTTGTTCAGCAATTGCGGCGGGCGGTTATTTGAAGGATTTCGAATTCAACATATAATACGAGTATCACTGATCTTAAACACAACTTGTTTCAATCAATTTTAATATTTTTCAGTCTACAGTGTATGTATGTATGACTCACTCATCATCAGTTATGGGCTCTCTCCAACGCTGTTTCTTGCCATGGCTATAGCGCCCTTTGTTCTGAGTCGTTGGCTTAGTGGCATTGGGGCCTGATCTGTGGTGAGGCGCTGTTTGGAACTTGAGGTGCCTGGAATGTGTGCTCGTGTGCGAATTTATCAGTCACACTGATAGTTGTTGTATTTGTGTTATCCTTGTTGTAGTTTTTAGGTCATATGCTGTTTTTACGTGCTCGTAGCAGGGCTGAGTGCATGTGTTGTCTATGTACACTCTCTGTTAATGATTTTTCGGTTATGGTGTTAAACGATCCGATGGTGCGTGTCGCGATTCGATTTCCGCGAGTTGCTTGGGTGTTCGTGTTTGGTTGTAGTGGGCGTAGGTGTGCGCATTTGACTATTGGCTTCTACCTTGGCAGATGGTTAAATGTCCACATTGGAGTTTCCTAGGCCTCGAGTGTTGAGGCACTCATCTAAAAGTGACCTTCACGGTTCCGAAGCTCTACCGGAAGCTACATTCTGATATTATGGAAGATAGTGTCCAGGAGGTAGAGTGGTTTCTTGTGTCGTAAGATGCTTGGCCTCTCTGCCTCAGACTATCTATGAGGTAGGCTCCCTTGTGGGAGTATCGTGGTTACTGTGGTTGCCAAAATCGCGAAAATAATTGGTGTTCTTGGTGTATCTTGGATGCAAGAAGCGTTAGATAGGCCTCGCTCCTCAGCAAGGGGTGCGACTGGAGTTGTGTAATGCTATTTCAGGGCGGTGATCAAAGCTTAATTTAACTACGTTAGTGTCGGTAGGCCCACCGTGGAATGAAGTCTTAACGGCAAGTGTCCACGTAAAACGTAATTTTGGTTCTGTCAACAGTGGAAAAGTTTTTTTACTCAACATAATGTAATGTAAAATATTTGCGAATCATACTTATACTTACATCCTTATTTAAAATGCCGCTACAATAAACAAGTTTTTTTTAGCGAGCTCGATCTCTGGGAAGCAGTCATGCATGTCAAATATAATTGGGGTTAATTTGTGTGCGTGATCTAAGTTAAGATCTTTGCAAAACCATAATAAGTTCAAACAAGCTCGAAAAACACATATGTCCCTTCTTTGCAAAATCATAAAAATTCTGATTAGTGATCAGCTAAAGAAATATCTCAAAGAACAATAGCTTCTTAACGACCATCTTAATGGCTTTCATAGCAAATGGTTCAATAGTGATCTGATCTTATACAACACCAAGCAATGAAAAAATTAATATTATGGTGTTAATGCTTTGGTATCAAGTTCTTTTATCTGAAATGCGTACATTTGGTATCGATATATCTCTTCGTCGTCGTTGGATTAACCTTTCGGTTCAATACAAGTTGTATTGGATGGTTTCAGATCTGAAATTCATAAAAAAATGGTGGTATGCATCAGGGCTCCGTTATATCTCCGAATCTCTTTTAATATTTATCAATTTCGAATGGCGGCTACCGTACAACACTTACAATCACGTCATTTTAGCCCAGTAATCAGAAACATTCCACCTACAAATTCTGATCAGGGAATTTGTTAACTGATTAAACTTTCAATTTTTTTTTTTAAATTTATAAAAAATATATTGTCTCAGATGATTGCAGTAAAACTGAGTTTTAACTTAAAATAAAATGCACGACTGCGTCGCACGAACTTGCTCCTAGATAAGACTAATAGACTAATAATTTCAAAAATGAGTGTTATTAGAGAAAAACTGTTCATAGGCATAGAATTAATTTTTCAAATGATTAAAACAACTTCTTTAGTAGTTGGAGGTAAAAATAGGATGCCATGTGATTCAAGCAAATATAGGTTTATGCAAGAACAAAAATTATAAGTCCTTATAGCAAGTTTCTTAAAAAAATAAGCTTTTAGGGTAAGCTGGGGTACATTTGACACCGGGGCAATTTGACTTTGCGTTTTTCGGTATGATCGTGCCCTTAAGAAAGAAAAGTTTGGATGAAAATTTTTTTATCGCGAATCAATATTATGATAGTACTATGCTTAAATTTCAATAAATTGAAGCCAGTTATGTGAAAATATAATATTAGTTATTAAATTAAAAAGATCCTTCGGGGCACCTTTGACTTCTGCAAAAAATATTTGTTTGACGTTGATTTTGGGAAATTATATATTAAATAAATTATTTTAAAAATGTCGATATCAATAAATTTGAGTTTAGATTTATATGTACTGATTTTTTATGTTTATAAATGAAATAATTTATGTTTTTTATTCTCGTTGTATTTTTTTTAGAAATTGAATTTATTGATTTATTTTTTTCATTATATTGTTTAATAAATTGTTTAAAAGCAAAAATTTACTTTTTTACTATTCAAACAACAGACGTGCTGGATCCGTTGATACTTTCAGACAAATAATGCACACGATGTGGGGTTTAATCAACCATTGTCAAATTTACCCCTTTTAAAGTCAAAGGTGCCCCGCTCCCGGGGCACATTTGACAAAATGACTTTTTTTAGAAAATAATTTTCTTTAAAATGTGGAAATAATTTAAAACAAAAAATTATATGTTAGTATAATCTTGAATAATCAATAAATCAAATACAAAACAAAACATTGGAATACATTAACAATTTTCGGAAATACAGACTTTTAAAAACTAAGTGTCAAATGTACCCCCTTCCCCCCTATAAAAAAAAAATTTTAAAACATTTTTAATAAAAAATTAAATTTACAAAATAAATATTGAGCTGTTTTCGAGATATTGAATTTTCCAAAAAAAAAATAGTTTTTTTTTTTCAAAATTCAAAAAAAAAATATGTTTCTTAAAGTTTTCAAATGCAATGATTTTTAAACCTTTTATAAGCTTCTCTCTAAAAAAATTCATTAAAATTCGCTATGCCGATAGTGAGAAATTCAAAATTTAAAAAAAAATCGTTCTATGGTAGGTACAGTCAGTAATATCTTGTTTTTAAATTTTTTTTATTAAATTATAGACCTTAAAAATCAATGAAAAGAAAAAAATTTAAGCAAAATTCTCGGAACCGTTTCCGAGAAAAATACGATTTTCGAAAACCATGTTTTAACATTTGTATGGGGGTACCGTTATTTTTAGGTAAAATAAATTTTTTTCTCATATCTTGTTGATTATTTTAAGCTTTTATTTATCACGTTTTAAAAAAATCGAGCATGAATTTTCGAAATATTGCGTTTTCAAAAAAAATTTGATTTTTTTTTTTAAATCCAAAAAAAAAAATTGAAAATTTGAATACACAATAATACTCGTATTGAAACTGCTGGAGAGCCTTAACATAAAAAATGGTCAACATCGGTGGTACCGTTTTTGCGAAAATCAAAAACAAAAAAAAGGTTCCAAGGGGGGTACCAAAAATAATAATTTTTTGGAAATTTTTTGTTCGACCATTACCTAGGTTGAACTAGATGAAATTTTACAAATTTTTTTTTTAAATCTGTGTGACAGATTTTGTCAAAATCGATTATAACGACTTTCAAGGGACTGACGAATTTAGTCGTTATAAGCGATAAGCTGCAACCGATATCAAGTAAATTAATTTCTTTTCAAGTAGAGACCCTTTTTTTATAATTTATAATTCTTATTTATTGTTGAGGCACGTTGAGGTTCGTTTCTGACTCATTTTCCAACACTAGATACTTTACGCGAACCGAATAAAATAAAACTTCTATGACAATTCGTCACGCAGACAAATTTATCAGCAAACGGTAAGCTTTAACATATACATATGTATCCGAAATTCTTCATACAACGCATCTACAGATAAACAGATTACCATTAAGAAAAATATGCAGTCGCTTCAACAGCTGCGTCGATTTTAGTCGTTATAACCAATATTTTAATTTAAAAAAGGGGAAAATCCGGTCGTTTTAACCGATATGTCGTTGTAAGCGGTGTCGTAATAAACGATTTATTATTCAATGAGATTATAATGGAACTCAGCCGGGACCTAAGAATTTGGTCGTTATAACAGATGTCGTTGTAACCGATTTTGACTGTATTTATAAAATTTCGAAAAAAAAATCGTATGGCAGGTACCGTTATTTTTGGTCTTAAAAACAAAAAGAAAAAAACATCCGGGGGGAAAAAATTAAAACCCATATCTACCAAGTTTGAAGAAAATCGACCGAGCCGTTTAGCTGTAGTCGACCAGACAGACAGAATGCATAACTTGCCTTATAGTACCTATAAGTCGCACGTAAAAATGTATATTGAAAATAGGCTATATTGTAAATTTCTTAATATTTGCCCCATTCTCGATATCATCAAAAGCAAAACTGATTGCTTCATATTTTGACTTCAGAAAACTCAAAATTAATAAATTTTCTGAAAGCACAGCTTGCTTCGATTTTGTTCCTATTTAAAGTCTCATTTTCTTGGGTTAGATACAAGTCAATTAATTTAATGGCTTTTGAATATAAATTCAAGACAAAATGCATACTTTCATAGAAGTGTACCTACAAAGTCAACTCGTAATAAGAGCATAAAATTCAACTACAAGCAATATTGCATTATTCATAAGGCTCTTTGATATTGTAGATTTAAGACTGTTTTATCGTGGTATTGAGATATTTTTAAATATACGAAAACTTTACGGACTTACCTCGATTATTTATTTTAATCAAAATTATATTTGATATTTATTGCCAGAAGTTTTGACAAGGTTTCACTTGTCGTTTGACAGTCAAACCCATGGCCACGACAAGTGAGACCCTTTCGCATCGGGCAATAAATATCAAATATAATTTTGATTAAAATAAATAATCGCGGTAAGTCCGTAAAGTTTTCGTAATCTCTTTAACAATATTTCAATTTATTTTCGTAGATAAACCCTATCACCAACTTTAAGCTTTTCCTGTTTTAAAAATAAAATATTAAATCTTATCTTAAATCAAATCAATATGAAAACATAGCGTATTAAACTTAATTTATGTAAAAATTTAATCTTATGTGGGTTAAATTAAATTAAAATTCTTGTGTTAAATGCAACTATACCATCAAGTACTCATTTTTAAATTCAAATGAATCACAAATATATTCAATTGATTTCTGGGATGGTATTATTTATTATTTCACTTATCTAACGCAAGAATTAAACGTGCTTCACATGCGACAAGCGCATTAAAAGTTTTTTTTTTTTTAAAAAAGTAAAAATAAAACTTGATAACCTTGAAAAACAGACACATTCCTTCTGATTTTAATGGCACGAATATAATATGTATCTAAGTTTAGTCATCTATGAACAAAAAGAAAATAGCCTTTAGCTTTAGTCCATACATACGGCTTTAATTTTAAAATCAATCCAAAAGAAACAAGATTATTAGCATACATGACAAAGATTTAACATTTAAACTGGTATTGTATTTTTAGTAAATATTTTATACAATTTTATAGGTATTCAATATGTGAAGGTTTGAAATGTCAAAAAGCCAAAAGCAAATGTTAATTGAATGCTCTGCAGACGAATGAAGATGATTTTGTAATTTGTTTTTGATGGAAGTTGGCAGGAATAATTTATGTTACAAAAGTCAATGAGTCAGTTATAACGACATTCTTAGCATTTTCCAGCAATTTACAGTTTTGTCGGGTTTTATACCTATGTACTTTAACCTCACTTTAAATAGAAATGATTTCAAACTTGAGTTAATAATTTTTTTAATTATTTTGAAATATTCAAAAAGCCTAAAGCCTTGCAACATATTGTAATTATGAGTCATAAAAGACACTTCTTAAAATACTCTTCTTAAATATATTATGTTATGTATGAACAAACTGCGTGCTATGAATGCTTAAATTTTCAACCATTAAGATTGCAAGATATTTATTCTTCAAGCAGATGTTTTGAGTAAATTGAAAACGCTCTCCTCCTTGAGTTAGGTGAAAAGTGCCCAACCAGGAAGACAAACGAAATAATTTTTTTTTTTAATTTGTACAACGCAGCCTCATGCCGAAGACCTTAGACCCTAGTTGAATCTTTTTACCAACAAATTACCCTTCAATTGTAAAAAAATAAATGTGCACTGCACACTGCCTACTTTTATGTGTAAAAGATGACGAAGAAGATGGTATTTATGATTGTAAGCATACAGACCCCAATTATGGTTGAGACCTGATGAGACCTTTGAAGAATGTTTTTTTTTTTAATTTTTTTTTTTTTTTTTTGAAAAATTGGTCACGATTAACCTTCTTGCCTCTCTGTCATTTGAACAAAAGTCACTTTTGCATTGGTAATGAAGATTTTTCCAAAGAAAACAAAAATTGTACAATGGCTATGTCAATGATGAAGTTCATGGGGTAACGGTGAAGATGCCTCTTTTCCTGGTCACGATTTTAAATTAGATTCACTAAGACACTAAGACTTGTATCTAGGCAACCTGTTATGCTGCTATTTTTAAACCAAATGGTAACCAAGTCTAGTTTGTTGCATTAATAGAGTGAGTAAGTATGTGAAATGAATTTTAAAAAGGGATTAAATTGTATATTTGGTTAAATGTTCATAGATTTCAATTGAATATTGACGACTGACTGTTCATATTATTAAGGTTACATTAAGGTAATGTGTAATATCCCCTGACACCATAACCTTTATTTAACCTTTAAGTGGAATGTCAACCTTTTGTTTTATATTTGAAATGTTTAGTGATATATATATAAAAATGTTATTCATGACAATTCCATTCATTCAATCAAGATTGTAGTTAGAAGACCTCCCGTTTTTATTGTTATCTATATTTATATCAAAGGAATCAATGCAAAACGTTTGGCATGAGACTTCAAAGCACTTAAAAAAACTTTAAGTAATGGGTGATTTTTTTGCTATTTAATTTTTGGCATCACTGGTTTTGATAGCTCACGCACATTTCGTGTTTTGTGTCACTGTCAAACATCTTCAGTTTGGTCTATAAAATTTAACCATGAATCGTCTTAAAAACGAACAACGCTTGCAAATTATTGAATTTTATTATCAAGATGCGTGCTCTGTTAAGAAAGTTCATTGCGCGCTTCTTCTATTTTATGGTCAGGTGGCTATTAAGGCTGTTGTGAATAAATTTCACACCAAATTTACATTGTTAAACATTAAACCACCAATACGCTTATGTAGAGTGCGAACTGGAAAAAATATCGCAGCTGTATTGGCCAGTGTTAGTGATGACCGTGAATTATCGATTGGCGCCGTTCACAGCGATTGGGCTTCTGTTACTCCACTACGTGGAACATTTTTTGGAAGGATTTAGATGTGAAGCCTTTCAAAATACAGCTGGTGCAAGAATTGAAGCCGAACGCCCTACCACAACGCCGAATTTTTGGTGAATGGGCTCTTCAAAAGTTGGCCGAAGATCCACTCTTTTATCGAAAAGTTGTGTTCAGCGACAAAGCTCATTTCTGGTTAAATGAATACATGAACAAGCAAAACTGCAGTATTTTGATTGAAGAAAAAATCACTGTTTGGTGCGGATTATGGGCTGGCGGAATCATTGGGCCGTATTTCTTTGAAGATGATGCGAATCGCAACGTTACTGTGAATGGTGAGCGCTACCGTGCGATGATAACAATCTTTTTTTGGCGCAAATTGGAAGAGCTTGCATGACATGTGGTTTCAACAAGACGGTGCCACATGCCACATAGCACTCGTAACAATGGACTGGACCAACTGAGAGGCGAGTTCGGTGAACAGTTTATATCACGTTTGGGGACGGTCATCGCCTAGATCGTGCGATTTAAAGCCTCTAGGCTTTTTTTTGTAGGGCTATGTTAAGGCTTATGTTTATAGCGACAAGCCCGCTTCGACTGATGCACTGAAGCCAACATTGAAGCATTTATTCGTTAATACCGGCCGAAATGCTAGAGAGTATACCAAAATTCGACTAAGCGGATGGACCATTTGAAACGCAGTCGCGGCCAACATTTGCATGAAATAATCTTCAAACATTAAATTATATTGAACCTACTATCGATTCAAATAAAAATTGTATGTGTTTTTTTTTTTAATTTTCGATAGCTCCTGTGCAGGGACGGGTTAGAATATTCCTGCAGCGCCTCCCCGCTTGTCGTAAAAGGCGACTAAAGGAGTAAATACATCTAGGCCACAAACAGCAAGGTGAACCTAGCGACACGTAACACCTATAAACTTTCCCAAAAGTGTGCATGCCAGTCCCTGGGTTGGCACGACTGGAGATCACCGGTGCCGTAAAAGAGAGATCAAATACAAAACTGGAGCATGCACACGTCGATACTTACAACGGATTTTGTGAATTCAAGCATTATGGAAGTACTCGTCCGAAATGACACTACCCCGTCAGGCACTACCATTGTTACACATGGTACTGATCCTGGACCGAGCAGCAATGCTCGGGTCAGAGCTAGACGGATTCCGGGGGCTAGCAAAGTAATGCCGCAGATTATACAAAATCTGAGAGTTGCGAGTTGGAACGTTGGCAGTATGACAGGTCGAAGCTTCGAGCTGGAAGAGATGATGAAAAGAAAGCGAGTGGACATCTTATGTGTTCAAGAAACAAAATGGCGAAACACGGGAAACAGGGCCCGTTTCTTGGATACGAGGACAAAAAACTATAAGATGTTCTACTATGGAACGGAAAAGGGTAAAAACGGAATCGGTATCATCCTTGCAAAACATCTATTAGGCAGCGTATTGACCATTTCGAAATCCAGCGACCGTTTGATGTCCCTTAAATTGGTGATTAAAGGAAAGTTGTGGAATATTGTCACTGCATATGCTCCCCAAATTGGATGTGAGCAGGTGGAAAAAGATGCATTTTGGCTAGACTTTCACAATCTACTTAAGGACATCCCAAAGGAAGAGTTTTTGTTCGTGGGCGGAGATTTGAACGGACATGTCGGCAAGACAAACGAAGACTATGAAGATTGCCATGGAGGCCTCGGATACGGCACCAGGAACCCTCCTGGTGAAGACATCCTGAGCATGTGCAAAACATGCGGTCTTATCGTACTAAATACCATGTTCGTCAAACAAAGTCGACACCTGGTCACTTACAGCAGTGGTGGAAATGAAACCCAGATTGATTACCATTTGATATCTAGTTTCATGAAACCCCGGGTAAAAGATTGCAAAGTGATACTAGGAGAAGCGATCGCCCACCAACACCGTCTCCTACTGACAGAATTTTTTATGGAGACAGTGAACGACAACAAACATACAAAAACTTTTGGGAAGATCAAATGGTATAATCTGGATAAGGAAAAAGGCGAAGCTTTCATTTCGAATATGCAAAACGTTCTGTATAACAACACCGATATAGTTCGAAATGAAGAGAGTACAGCACAAAGTATGTGGGATCTCCTACAGAGAACTTGCAAAGAAAAAGCCAAAACACTGTTAGGGGTTTCAAAAGGACACAACCAACAAGGCAAAGAAACATGGTGGTGGAATGATGAAGCTAAATCAGTTATAAGTAAAAAGAAAATGGCTTTCAAGGCTTGGTCGAAGTGCCCCTCTAATGATATAGAGCAAAAGTCACGCCTCGAAGTGGAATATAGGAACTGCAAGAAAGAAGCGAAGAAGAAGTGCGCCCAAATTCAAGCAAAGAATACAGAAAACCTGTATCGGGAGCTGGATGAAATTTCTACCCCGACAGCTGGTGCTATTCAAGAGCTACGGCAAAACACGAATAAGGGCGCAACTATCTTCAAAATAGCCGCTCAAAGAAGAAGAAATGCCCAGGAGATTTGTTCGCCAAAGTTCATTAACAATGCTCAAGGCCAACTACTTGTGGAAGACAACGAAATTCTTCACAGGTGGCGACAGTATTGTGACGGACTTCTAAACGAACAATTTCCAAGGCTATACTTTCCAATAGCTTCACCTAACTTAAGCGAAGTATCCGACGTCACAGTCGAAGAAGTTAGTGAGGCGGTAAAATACTCCAAAAAGGGAAAAGCTGTTGGCCCAGACGAAATACCCTCAGAGTTTTGGAAAAAGATGGGAGACATCGGGTTTAGATGGCTCATGATTCTTGTCTCCAAACTTATACGAGGTGATCGCATGCCTAATCAATGGAGGGAAAGTTACCTTCTTCCAATTTATAAAGGAAAGGGTGATACTCGAAGCTGTGATAATTACCGTTCGATTAAGCTGATGTCACACACCATGAAGATCGTTGAGCGAGTCTTGGGTAGCCGACTGCGAAAAATAATTAGGCTATCTGATGACCAGTGCAGGTTTGTCGGGGGTAAGTCAACCACGGATGCAATCCAGAGTATAAGAATAATTATGGAAAAACATCGGGATTCTTTGGAGGATTTGCATGTCGTATTGGTTGATTTTGAAAAAGCATTCGATCGGCAACCACGAGATCTAATATGGGTGGCCCTCAGGCAACGAGGAGTTCCAGAAACCTATGTGCGGATAATTATGGACATGTATGATGGAGCAGTTACTAAAGTAAGATGCGCAGCTGGAGTCACCGAAGAATTCGAAATCACAGTAGGTGTACACCAGGGAAGTGTCTTGAGTCCCCTGCTCTTTATTACAGTTCTTGATTACCTGCTTGAAGGCAAAGTGACGGATCCAAAAGTGCATCAGTTATTCTTTGCTGACGATGGAGCCATCATAAGTGAAGACCCGATATCCCTACAACGAGCACTTGACGTATGGGTGGATGTTCTAGAAGGAAGTGGGTACCGCATAAGCGCGAAAAAGACAGAATACCTATGCTGCCCATTTTCTGATCCACACAGGCCTATTCCAGACATTTATTTGAATGGAGTAGTGCTTCCCAAGTGTGAAAAGTTTAAATATCTGGGGTCTATGATAAATAACGAAGCTACTTGTGATGACGATATCAATCATCGCGTAAGCGTAGGGTGGATGAAGTGGCGGGAAAATTCTGCTATCTTCTGTGACCGAAAAATGCCCCCTAAGCTGAAAGGAAAGCTCTACACTTCAGTTGTGCGTCCAGCACTCACATACGGTTCACAATGTTGGACAATGTACAAAAAGTATGAGAGTAAGCTAACGGCAGCTGAGATGAAGATGCTTCGTATGACAGCAGGAGTTACAAAGCTTGATCGAATTAGAAGTACGAAGGTCCGAGGAAGCCTTTATGTTAAGAATACCATTTCCCAAAAAATTGAACACGACCGACTCAGTTGGTATTGCCATGTTCAAAGGAGAGATCCTGAGAACCCCGTCAAAAAGGCAATATCATACAACGTTCCAATTCGAAATAAAAAGAAAGGTAGGCCTAAACACTCCTGGTACAAACAAATGCAAAAACACCTGCATTCAGTTGGCCTCAGAAATGGAACAATACAAAACCGGGAGGCTTGCCGCCGATTTCTGAGGTCAACCCGGCGAACCCCACAGGCGGATCACTAGTGTGAAGCAGATACGTGGGAGAGTTATGATCCCCTCGACATCGAGATCATAACAGCGCCGAAACAAAGGAAGAAGAAGAAGAAGAAGATAGCTCTTAAAAAATCACTCGTTACTTTAGTATACTTAGACTTATATGCCTTCTTGATGAATTAAAACGATCTTGATTAAAATTCGTGAATTTTGATATTTTTGGAAAACATTTCCTTACTTTTGGACTATGCCCGTGTATTTCCTTAAATTTCCACTAAAAATAATCTAATTTTGCAGATAGCTACTTGAAAATGAGTCTAGTTATTTGAATTACAAAATTTTGCACCAACAAAACTAGCTTATAAGGAATAAATTATTTTTTGCGATTTACTCGTAGTACTCATATGGTAGTACTATAGGGACTTTGGGAAAATCGTACACGAGATTTTTATCAAACTTAGCTCTAACTAATTGTCCGTGGTATACAATCGTTATGGAGAATATTTTTTATTTTAAGAACGGCTCTTATGATTTTGGTAAAAAAGCTATGCATTTTATACATTTTGGACAGTAAACATTTTAACAAAAATCGATAACAATTTCCGATAAAAATTTGTATATCGGAGCTCTTTTGAACTTCAAATATCAAAGTATGTTCTTAAATGTTTATTATAAAATACCTTAAATGCCACTTTTTTTATAAAACATTAAATGAAATTTCGTATATAAAAAATTCGTATATAAAAATTAATTATTATAAAATTCCTCTAACGATTTTTGAAATTGTGCTTGCTGCCCATTACGTTACTTTATTCTTTTAAATGACTTTTTGTTTTAGAAATAAAATTCACGACTGGGTCGCAGGAACTTGCTCTTATGTAAAAGACTAAGAATTTTAAAAATGAACTACATATGTATTTATAAGCATAGGATTAATTTTTGAAACTCTTTTAGTAGTAAGGGATAAAAACAGAATGCCATGTGATTTCTTAAGGAAATATGAATTTACACAAGAACAAAAAATATAAGTCGTTGTAGTGGTATCTTGGAAAAATAAAACCTTATTTAATACAAAATCTTTAAGACATTTTTGAAATTATCTATATAGTTTTGGGTCTTAAAAAAAAAGAAAAAAATGTGTGAGGGGAAAAATTATTAATTAATATTATTAATTCCACCCATTGAAAATAGGTTTTCAAGGTTTTTTTTAGTTATTTCCACATTTCGCGTAATGGCTCCACCAATTGTTTATAATTTCACAACCAGATATTTCTCAATATCACAAGTAATAAGACTTTCCAAGAAAGTGGGTCCATGAATTACGTCCATCTGCCTGTACGTCGGAGCTTCGAAAAAATATTTGTTTCAATTTAAAAAAAAAATTAAAAATTAATGTACTAATAAGACTCCTAAAGTTTATTTTAACGTTTTTCATTCGCACATCATTGTGAGAAAGAGGCGTTGAATGAGGCAGGATTTTTAAAACAATTTGAAAATGTATGGATTTTTTTGATATTTGCTTTGGTGACATCTGATACGACAGTCAAAACCGTTGTTATGGTTTGTATTTTGACTTAAAACTCATTTTCATATTCATATTCATATTAAAAATAAACAATAATACAATTATTACTTCAGAAATATATGTTTGCCTAGATACAATTCTTCGATTAAAATCAGTTTTTTTATATTTTGGTTTATCAAATATTTATAATAATTTTGATTTTTCTTGTAAATGTTCAGTGATCACTGATCACAACTACAAGACATCAAAGTGAGTCTGGAGTAGATATTTGAACTACTTTCATGTCTGTACCCGATGGTGTGGCCTTACATTAAAATAGATCAGTTGAATGTGAACATCGTCTTTAATGCGAGTTTCAAAAGTTCCGAAAGTCAAAAAAGAAAATGTTGACGTATAGTCACGAGTTTTTGAACGCATCCTTATTTCAGCGATATTTATTAATTGATTAGAGAACGCATCCATTTTGATTTGGGTGCTTTCATTTAATAAAGAAAAAAATATGGAGTCTCGAGTACGAGAGAAGTACACAAGCTAAATATATATTTTTTAAATATATATTTTTCTATTGATAAATGGTTACTCTGGAATCTAACGAAATGGATAAAATGAAAACGGCAATTCCCCAAAAAACGAGTTCTTTCCATATCTTTCGTTTTACTCCCATAGTACTGAATAAAAACGTTCCGAAATGTCAAACTAATTGAAAATAAAATGTATTCAAGGAACAATCACTTTTGTTCTCAATTTTGGAATCAATTTAAAATTTCTACAATTTAACATTACAGTCATCTTCACGCAGCGATTATTTATAAAATTTATCAAAATTTAAGGGCGCAAAATTTTAAACAGCCTTTTATTAAGGCATTAGTATGATACTACTTAACAATTTGCTAACTTTAAAGTAATTTACTAACTAATTCTTAATTTTAAACATTTTCTAATTAGTATCGTACTAAAAGAATTTTCTTAATAAATTGCTTCTGAACACACCTAAAACAATGACATTTCGTGTAAAAAAGTAAGTACACGAACCTTTTTTGATGTTTGCAAATGTCAAAGAGTCATATGAAGGGTAGAGAAAGTATGATGCTATGTTCGATTAAAATTTACAAATTCATTGTTTTAACCTAGTATCATACTAAAACAGCCATAGCATCGTACTAATTCAATTCAAATTTTGCACCAAGGGTTCTAAGGCTGCATTTGAACATTTTTTGATACTAAATGGTTAGTAAAAAGATTAAATTTCTACTTTAAATATCTGAATCTATAATTCCCCATCGTTTCGAACGATACAAATCAAAAACTACAGAAAACTTAAAAGCTTTTTTGACAATTCCTTACAAAAGCTGGATTTTGTCCCCATTTGGAATCGGCCACCCCACAAGCAAGTTGGTTGTAAGAAAATATTTTTTTTTTTAGTTCAGCTAGTGTCATTCACATTTTACAGAAAAATCACAGTTCATGAACAGGCCTAATGTAGAACACTCACAACAAACGTCAAAACAGGGCTGGTTGTCATTTGTAAAAAAAAATCCTCTTTTTCCTAAAAACTGTTTTTTTTTGTTCCATTTTAATTTCTTTCAAAAGTTTATAGACATCTCCCTATTCGGAATATCTATCAATTAGTCAATTTATACTTATCTGACATTAATGCTTTGAAATTGTGTATTAATTATCTAATTTTCTTTTTTATTTTTTCTAGGTAAGTGGTAACCCACCCATCAAGTTATGATACCTACTCATAAAATCACCGTAAGTAAAAGTTAATTATTTGATAAAGATCCACTTTGTATATATGGTATCGATCGATGCAACAAAGTTATTTGTTAACGCAATATTGATTCAACTGGATAGATGCACACAAATTCACTTCACCAAAAATAGTTGAAACTACAAAGTCAACCGCTAACTTGTTAATCCACACAAAATTCAATATATTTTCTCAAATTTTGAAACGTCTCATTTTAAACGACAGGATGCATTTCATTAGACCATTTTTACGATATGTGAAGTGGAGAGCCTACAAGACTCAGAAACCAAAAACTTAACAAAAAAAAAAAAAAACATCAAGAATGAATTTCAGACGTATTATATGTATTTTTATAGTTGTAGAAATTTAAACTTTAAATCTAAACGTGTAAAACTTCTTTTTATGTCTGCCACTTTAAATATGAAGTGGTCACTTGACAACCAGTACCTATATTCATATATTTTTGAAAGCTAACTGATTAAATGTATACAAGATTCGATATTATATTTATTGTATGTAATTGAAATGTTCGCACGCATCAACCTTGTCAAACGAGAACTGTCATTTTTCCTTGCAACGAGTCTCTAAATTGATCGGTTAATTAATAGATAACCACCAACATGCAGTTTTAATCAAATCAATCTCACTTTGGCAAGTTCCTTTTAAGCCCCAAGCGAAAGTTAGAGATACAAAAATTATGGGTCATCATACCAGTAGCTCACAGCATAGTGTTGCCGTTTAAGTCAAAAAATCCGACATGTGTCAGATGAAAAAGATTTTCTTTTACTTTTTGCTTCATGAAGATCGCACTCTGCTTGCCAAGTTTATTGAAACCCAATGAAATAGTGGCAAAAGAAAACGGGAAAGTTTTGATATAGCTACGAGTATATAATAGAAAAAAAAATGATTAAAGTCACAATAGGCATCATGCACCGCTCGTGGCTATTTTATTCGCATAACACTTGATGTGAATTTTTAAAATTTATCTAAGCCGCTGTGTGTTGAGCATGTTTAAGTTGTTAAGTTGATTTAACAAAGAAAAATACAAACTTGGGTGAAACAAAATAGTTGAACGAATATTAATGCAACAACCGTACATGAGCATTTACCGGATATTCGATGATTATCATGGTTAGGCTTTAATTTTACTTTCTTTCATTGGTAAAGAAATTCGGGTCCGGCTTGTTGGTAGAATTTCAATGACAAAATAAGAAAAGGCGAGAGTGAATTGTAGATTTTAAATTTATCATTTTTTGCGCAAGGAAAACAAAAGTTCATTGAACAAGAAGATGTTTTAATATGCCAGCTAAGCTTACAAGGTGAATGGCAAATTCATATAGACAAATCGGGTTTGTCAATTCGATATATTTTTTTAATTTAAGAAAGTAAATATTACCTAAAAATAATAAATTCTTTTTTGTGTGGTTTTTGAAATAAAAAATTTAGGAGCTGATAAATGTATTCAAAACTTTTTTCTAGATTACCATTTACTTTAAAGCCAATAAAAACGTATTAGATAGATAAAACCTGCATTCCTTCCTATCTTTGGAAGCCTATGATAATCCTATGTCATTCAAGCCGATTAAGGGTGAGTTTCAGCTAGCTGTAGCCTGAAATATCAGAGGGTTCTTCTAAGTCATTGAATAAATGTCTTTCGTCACGTAATCACCTGGTTGAGGAGAGGTAGACAGCTTTTAAGGGCGTGATCCTCTCCAAGGAGCATGTGGCTTCTTGCCACGTCTGGTAAATGAGTTTGATAGGTTAGTGTTTGGAGTATATGTCCGTTTGTTGGGTTAGGATTGCTTAATAAGTGGAAGAGATGGCCTCATCAACTCACTGATGCTCGTGTTCATCACAAGAGTGGCAATCGCTGGTGAATAGGAGAAGTGCCCATTCTCCGTTTGTTGCTAACCGTGCAAGAAACACGTGCAACGTTCAGTCGTTTTGTTCGTTCTACGAGTATCATTGTCGTCCGTGATACTTTTTATGTCTTTTGACTGTGGTTGAAGTCGATTTCAAGTCTCGTGGTCAGCTGGTTGATAGAGGAATTTGGTAGAGTTAATAAACTTCAATATATTTTTGTTTTTAATGCAAAAGAGTTTCCCTAAGTTGTTAAGGAAGAGTCTCTCTAGGAGCCTGTTTTTCAGATGATATAGCGCAGGGCGTAGTGAGGAGTATCTTCAGGAATTTCCTCATTACCGCATCTTTTGAATACTCGTAGGTCATCCATAATGTGTTTCATCTTTGTTTTTGTGATACCCACTAGACTAGATAGAGACTTTTTACTTTTTAGTTTTATAGTTATCGAACGAGTTCCATCTCTTGTTTGTTGTAGCTAGAACTTTGCTCTCGATTACCTATTTAAAAATACAGAATGGAACCTGAACTGTTATGTCTGCCTGATTAAGATTAAGTGTTGTATTATTCTTGCCAGCTTGTGAGCGTTTTAATTATATCACTATGACAAATAACCCAACAGAACCTCATATTGTGCTGTAAACCTAGAATCCTTAGCTCTTTGAGATAGAAAGTTACAATCTTCGATTTGATTTCAATGGCAAAAATCGGTTTTATTGCCGCTTGATGATCAATGAAAAAGGTGATATTAGTTTGTGGTATTGCTATCATTGAGACTTGTCTAGCAGTTTTCGTTACTGTCAGGACCTCAGCTTGAAAAACACTGCGGTCAGCACACATAAAGTCTGAATGAGCTGGCTAGTCCAAGGGTTTCAGAAAATAACCCTGCACCAACACTAATTTCCATCTTGGAACCGTCGTCGGTATATATTGCTATCATCGATTTGCAGGTCGATAGCTCTTTGATTTTCCAGTCCTCTCTCCTAGGAAAGGCAATGAATAGAAATAATGTGTCCTAGTTTTGAGACAGAAAATTTAATTCGAATGACTTTGAAATGGGAGTAAGGTAAGGATGTGGATTGATTTCTCATCATTTTGTTTTTAAATGATAATGTCGAAGAAGTTAGAGAGGGCATTACGAGTACAGAATACAATAGAACGCAACGGATGATTAATCATCTAGAGTTATGAACTTTGAGGATGGAGATTGCAAATACTTCAAAAATTAAGGGTTGGGCTACAAAAGTCAGAATTTATAAATTGTTCGAGAGTATTAGTATAAGGTGTCTTGATCTGTCCTAGCCTTAACTTCAAAAATAATTTTGAGACTAAATCAGCTGACGCGAAGAGATCTATTTCTTCTTTTCCAGATACTTTTTTCCACTACTTCCTTCACAATGCTCTATGGTACTCAAGTGTGGGGTTGCTAGCAGTTCGATTTTGTTGAAGAGATACTTTCTTAAACGAATTTTTCGGTTGCCGGCCTGTACTCCAAATTACATTGTTCATCTTGAAACTATTAAGCCACCGTTTGAATTTGAATTTGACCAAATTCCCCTAGATAAATATAATTGCGTTCCTGTGTTGATAATCATCGACTAATATATTGCGTCTTAAAAAGGGTACGACAGCATCTAACTGATGAGCCCAACTGTCGTACCTGGGCGAAACGCATTTGGACTAGAGGTCACAATAAGCTTTCAATTGATTTATTCAATAAAGTCCACGAAAAACAAAAACTATAATTTTTTTTATATCTTTCGTTCCTTATTCTTCTTCTTACATTTCGAATATATATTGAAAATGCTGAAAATGGATAGAAGAAGACTGTCCTATTTGGTCCTCTAGGAGATAATTACTTTTAGAGGCAACCTTGTCAAAAAATGGGAAGAAATAGGGGTTGCAGGTGGAGAAAGATTTCAGATTCAACCAGACATCGGACCAGTTATTCTAAGAAACTTGTGTGAAAATTTACTGAATGGTGTAGCTCGCTCAGCTTACATCGTTTATGTCTTGGAAGCTCAATCTTCTCTGTATAAAACTATATACAGCCAGATCCAGTCCTTTAAATTTTTATAAAAAAAAAAAAATTATATTCTTTTGGAACTATCAGCGACGTATTCCACATTTTATTTAAATCTTCGATTTTTGTCTCAACGATATGTTCTGAGGTTAATGTGCTGTTATAAGCCAGTGCTTACTAATCGAGCTTAAGAACTGACAGTCTCTGTCTGTTTCGAATTTAATGTTTCATTTTTCAATTTTAGTTACATGGTTTTAGCCTTTCGAGATCTTTGGTTTTCTGGATTTTGTGTTTTCGAGATTATGGGTTTTCTGGATTCCGAATATTGATCGTTTCTGTGTTTAGCGATCTCCATTAACTGTAACGTGATGATCATTTTCATTAACGATAAAAACGGCTCAATGTGACATAAGTATGTGTATTATCATGGTGTAATATGTGTTAATTATACCAATCCGCTACTTGATTCCCTTAACAATAGCACCTTTCTACTCTAAATATTTGTACATTGTACTACTATAAAACTAAAGGGTTTTCCATAAAGCGTTTCCATTCTTTAAATTTGAATAAAACTGTGATATACCATTGAAATTTTTGATTTATTTAGAAGGCTCATATATGCCAATTTGTATGGAATATAAAATAATTTAAGTTTCCACCGCGGCTTTGATGTGTGGCGTGTATCCGCAACGTCCAATTTTCCCGAAAATCTGAGGCATAAATCAGGCTGCATTTGGCCAATGGCACTGATTATGTTATTGTTCAGAGCAGTGGTGTTTTGTGCTTTATTGGAATAGACCCTCAAGAAGAAGTGACTAATTCACATCGCCTCTGTGTGAGATAACTATGTCCGTTGCTTGGAAATCGCTCTTACAAAATGTCTATTGCGGCCTCTAGGAAGCAAATCTGAAGGAGGAGCTGTAGTATGAGAGATTTTATTCAGTTCTAGATACGAACACAAATTTGAAGGTTGCACTGAACTAATACCCAAAAATTATACAATCATTGCATAGTGGCACCGGCTGTGTGGCAGGTTGCGCTATCCTGTTGAAACAACATGTCGTCGGTGTCCATATCGTTCAATTTGTGCCAATTTGTTATCATCGACAGACAGTGCTCGTTGTTGCCGCTGATGACCTGGCCAACGTCGTTCTCAAAGAAGTATGGACCGATGTTAACACCAACCTAAGATCCACACCTAACAGAGAACAGTGTGTATTGCAGTTTGTTGAATCTCATATGTATCCAGAAACTGGCCTCGTAGTTGAATATGATTTTTTGGGAAGCGTATCGGAATCCCGCTTTTTAAAATCCCGCTTTTCAAAAATCCCGAAAAAAAAGTGTTAAAATCCCGTCTGCTAAAATACTGCTTTTTTAAAATCCCGCTTGTTCAAAATCCCGATCTATTATAATCCCGCTTTTTAAAATCCCGCCAAATCCCGCTAATCCCGTTTTTTAGAATACGTAGGTAAAACTAATTGATTTTATGTTGGTTATTTTCCAGATTCTTTAAATGCTAAAGAAACTTTGCATACACCCAACCTCGCACCTACCCTAAATCCTATAGTGTGCCCAAGAAGGGGGGATGCAGGGGGGCAGCATGCCTCCCCTTATACGCTATTCACACCAAATCAAAATCTAGATTTCGAGCAAAATTCTCAAAATCTCATCCAAATCTACTAGATTTCCCATACATTTTCAGATTTCCAAATCTACTAGATTACGACAAAATCTCCTCAAAATCTACTTTCAAACACAAGATTGTCAAAACAAACAAACCTTTAGAAATGTTCTGCTTTGTCAGCAAATTGTCAGCAAGAGAAGAGGTAGATAAAAAGCAGATAATGGAGTCGAGTCTCGAGTGACTATTTGAAATTTGAATTGTGGGGTGAGAAGGAGAGAAGATAAATTATATCCGAGAAAGCAGGATAAATGGACAGAAACGTCAAATGAAATCCTGGTTCTGTTCAGTGTGAACGCTTCGATGAGATTTCGTAATCTTGTTGCTGAAATCCGAGATTTTAGTTCGGTGTGAAAAGCCTATTACACTGCTTACACGTCGTAATAAGAAAGGGTATTATACAAAAGGGGATTATAAGAGACGGGATTTTAAAAAGCGGGATTTTAAAAGGCGGGATTATAAAAAGCAAGATTTTAAAAGATCGGGATTATAAGAAACAGGATTATAAGAAACGGGATTATAAAAACGGGATTATAAGAAACGGGATTATAAAAAGCGGGATATCGTATCCAACGCGACAGCAGCGCCCGAAATGTGGCTCGAACGGGAGACTCACTTTCATAAAACAAATTTATCTTTTGCACATCAATATTGCTCTTTATTTTAATTTGCCAAAACAGACTTAACAAATGACACCCAATTTGACAGATGAATCTTCTTAAAATGGCCACAAATCATACTTGTCAAAATTTAGAAGTCCCTATTGGAAAACCCTTTATTTACATCCTACAAAAAATCAATATTGACCAATTTCCCGTGAAATATTTGTAAAGGCTTTTGGCTAACTCCGAAGGTTTTTCGATGTTGGCCCTAGTTCTACCGTAGATTAGCTTGGCTATAAAACCATTTCCAGTCAAATGAGATTATCTAACTAGAATTCTATTGACATCACTCTTAACCGTCTCTCATGTCCGTTAATTTTTTATAGCCAGCAAAGCCAATAGAAAAATACCACATCATAGATACTATATGTATGTACATTTTCCAAGTTACTGACTGACCTAGATTTCTATATTTCTCCTCTATCAAGCACAGTTTTCAGCAAATACAATAAAATGTTTTCCCATTTCGCACCGAAAATTTATGTGCGATTTTTTATTTAACCAAAAAACCACTCTATTCGCAAAATAGGATTCCCAGCTTGTCAAGTGCTTGTAGTTGTTTTATAATGACATTGTTCTGTTCTTGATGTACAAAATTTGTTTGTCAGTTTTGTTGGAAATATACATATTTATTCGTCCCAAGTTTACCCCTTTAATATCACAAAAGATAAAACGCATAAAATTGTTTGCCATGCAAATGTAGGCCATACGAGTCCGTACCTAGTTTAACTTTGACGACCGAAATGCTATTCGGCATTTAATTCTTTTGGCGAGAACGTTGTCGAGTCAATCGTTTTATTGGTACCTATTTGTTCTAAGGGTCGAGTATTGGCTTCTCTGTGGCTAGATAATTAATCATATTTTCTATGTACGGTGGAAATTCAGTACCCCACAAAATGACAATTCCTTTTCAGAAAAAAAGAAGATTTCATATCTGAATCGAAATAAAAGGTTTCTGAAAGACCAATGGAAAACTACACACCAAATTATTGATCTGAATCCTCTTTTTGACAAGCAGAAAAATAATTTCCTTCAACTAATGAAAGTAAAATCTTATCTAAAATTTTTATTATTTTAAGCCACTGTGAAAGTCTTGAGTCACAACAGCAAGTATGAACGACTTTGCTGTAGATTTAACTCTTTTTTCCTGTGTGAATTGCAAAACTCAACTCATCGTGTAGATTCGCAAAATTTATCTCAGATGCTTGATCATTAGTCGGTTTCCCAAAGTCCGTCCACAATGCTGACAGATAACATTGCTGAATTGTGGGTGCATTTTAGTGGCCAGTGCCAGTGGAGGTTCCCACAGTCAGAGTCTACCTCCTCTGGCCAGACTGCAGCGTAGCATACTCCGAAACGATATCCCAAACCCAACGATGCAGCATTAAGTGGTTTTGGTTTTTTGGGAGGGAGGATTGTGCTTAGAGAGAATTCAAATAATTCGCAGTGTGGGTCAAATGGCTGGAAAAACTCGAAAAACTGTCCCATTGTTGTCCCAGAGGTTCAGGTGACTTTGTTTGCACTTCTATTTGAGAGAACTCTTGTACAGCATACCTTTGTCCTTTAAGCTATTTTTGCGAAATTGAAAAGTTCGAATTGTGTTGTAGGTTTTATGACTAGGTGAAATCTGAATTAAGTTCGGCATCAATATATGGTGCAGTTGCAGTTGCAGACTTGAGTAGGGGTGTGGTGTTTTGTTATATAGTAGAGCATTGCATGGATGGTGACTGAGTGGCACTTTAAATGAGTTCACATGGAAGTGGGGCTTCTATAGCCACATAGCCAGCAGTGATTGTGGTCTGAACTTTGATTTCGATTTGAATCATTTGGGTGTCTTTATACATGTGTGTTTGTGTACGTGTTATGGTTTTTGCAGAGGTGCGGTTATTCGTGAAAATTATGGTGAGTAACATTGTGTATGACTTTGACAGATTTGAGGCAGACCCATACTATAGGTAAATACAATGTATGAGAACGTTAGAACCAAAAAGCAAGGAAGGTTAACATTGAGCTTCATGAAATTTTAGCTCAGACTTAAGTTTAAAAACAACATTATGGGAATTATTTTTGGAATACGTTCGATACGTTGTTTTAAATAATTGGAAATTATATATTGTTTCTTAAAAAAAAAAAGGAAAAATAATCCAAAAGAGCTGAAAAAACCTCTTATAGGAGCTATCGATACGAGTATATAATATTAGTCGTTTTCGAGAAATGTTTATTTTATTATATTAAGGTAAAAATGGCGACCACTAAATCGGGACCGAAATCGGATCACTTACTCCAACGGATCAACACACACATCCGAAACCATCTATTCTCTGCCAAGCTAGGCAGCTTATTGAATGGTGCTGAAGCAGTAGCTAATCCGAACGGTGATTCCACGACCCCTGTACTATAAACCTCCCTCAAAGCTCTCAGTCCGCTAGTTCAGAATCTAAGGAATAAAACGGGTGACACGGCACAGACTTAGCCGAAGTTCGTCCTAGAGCCATTTCGTCGCGAGTTCGAGATCAATTCTTTGATCTTCATTTCCGAAAGTTCGTCAATGTCAATGTCAAAGAAGCCCTTACTATTGATTGTGCTCTAAATTTGATCGGAGCAGGGTATTTGTAGAGGAAATTAATAGCCGTTTCCTTTTTCCGCTGGTCCCAACAGATACATTTCGCAGTGAGTGTTATGAAGAATGCTTAGCCTCGCTGCATGCTCTCTTATTATCCGGTGTCCACTACACATCCCAACTAACATACTCTCCAGAGCTTATCTCTTGAAATCTGAAAAAAACTCTCATACAACTCTGTTATATCCCATTGCTATACTAAAGTATTAATATCTTGTTATGAAACTCAACTGAATGTCATAACACTTTTATTTTAAGAGTTAAACACTTTTCCAGCTTAAAAGAACTTAAAACTTATAGCAAAACTATTTTCTCTTCTTATAGTTAGATTATAAAAACTTATAGTCTTATATGAATCCTTTTCTGAAAACTGAGCTCTAAATATGTCCAAATAATCCCATAACAAGTCATATTTCAGAGTAAAGTTATTTTTATACTACTTTGAAAATTCTAAAAGAATTTGAGTTTAAATCCTCCTATATCAAGAAACAATTTGGAGTTCAAAGAATATAAGCTTTGCAGTAAGATCCTAATAAGATCCTTAATGCAACAAGCACAACTATTCACAAACTTCAGTTTTCTGATTTCAACATTCTTCTCTCACTCGCACGTAAGTACACATAAATAATAAAGAAGCGTCTAAGATCCTATAAAAAGAATAAAGATATTACTAGACGAGTTAGTGTCGCGTCAGCAGCAGCCATATTCCTATACACAAGCAAAGTAGTTGCCTGTACATTTGAGGGTTACCATAACTTAAAAAATTATGATCTCGATAAAATAACTTGGCTGTAGCACTGACTTAAAATTTATTAGGTGGCATTTTCAAGTTTACATTTAGCATTGTTTTGATTACGTAGAAAGTATAAAATACATTGTGCAACTTTTTTTCAATTTAAACTAAATACATTAACATCTTAGGATTTTATTGCTACTACTATTTTTTCATTCAAAATCAACAAAAAAATGTATTCTTTATGTTGCATTACACGAGTTGTAATTTTTTGTGACAAGAGTAATAGTAGAAAATTACAGAGAATATGAAATTTTATTACTCTTGTAAATGCAGCATAAGACTCTCAGTGTGTAATTTGGAATATTTTATATTAAATTTGACCTTTCCTGTTTCCTATTTACTCTCACAAGCAAATGACCCATGACCTAAATAAAAACAAAACAAATTTCAAAGTTAATTTTGATTTTATTTGCTTACGAAAGAAATATATGGTAACCCTATTTCCGATAAAAGTTATAAATAAAATAATTTAAATATGCATTATTTTGAAGGGGCTTTGTGTTTTTTCGACGTAAAATGTTAGAATTAGTAGGTACAATTTCAACCGCATTTACATTTCGGTTCCCATATGTGCAAAATAATAAATATCATGCATCGCCATTATAATATAATAGTTGATAGACTTACAAAATAAATATCTACTATATCAAGCCTAACAGTTTGTTGGCATAGCAAATGATGTATACACACAAACTTAAAAAGTATTTTGTTTCATTCTTTATTAAGTTAACAAATATTCTGTTCTCTTTTTATCACCTCTTATTGGAAGAGACGCTTTCTCCTTAGAAGTGCCAATTTAATATAAACGTGCATCTGTCATCCCATAAAGAAACTTCTGTTGCTACTATGAGTAGGAAGAGCCTCTCATAACTAGGCCATTTAAGGCTTTTAACAGTTTTAAAAGAATCTCGTAGTATTCTTTAAGATTACTTTTAGCTCCTCTTACCTAATCTAGTTGAACTCTTGGAGAATCTTATGAGATGAAAAATGTTACTTGGGATAGCTACGATCCTGGCTATGTCTTGACTGGGTCTGTATATCAATTTAATTCTTCGAGATTTATTATAGGTGGGCCAAGCCTTTCTGGATATAATGCAGCTAGTTAAACTGCTTCACTTGCGGTTTGGTTCGTTAAGAAAAATTGAGAGAACATTGCCCTTCATAACTCCGAGTGAAATGTTGACGCTTTTCGCAATTGAGTTATGAAGGGCCAGCTCTGCTACCCAGTCATTTCCCTCAATCCCCCTTTGACCTGAAACCCAAATAAAAGTGATACTGAGATGAACATAGAGACTATCAGGTTCATTGCGGCATTGCTGGATCAATTTGGAAGATGATGTACTAAAATGAATGGCTTTATCAGCCCCTGACTGTCCACAATAACAGCTGTACCCCGTTTCTTGTTTAACTACCTTTGCATGCCAGAAATTCAGCTTAAAAACACTATCAAATTTAGGTAGCCGAAAAGATCTAGATATATTCAGAGTCATACCGGAGATTCCTGAACCAATACCACACTCCATCAGTAAAGAGAGTTATGTCGATGATTTTCTTTACGACGTCATCATCCTAGTCCTTACATAATGGGAAAATAACCTTAAAATCTTTACTGATGCTCAATTTAGGGGTGCAGTAGTCAGTGGTAATCGAAAACATCTCTATTGAAATCAACTCCGTAATATTGCTGTGACCATAAGGGTTGGCAGTCCAAGTGTTCCTTGATAAGCTACAAGATACTAGATACTTTATGTGTAGATCAAGTGATGCAGAAAAACGCTTAGGGCATCAGTTGGGCTAGATCTTGTGTTGCCAACGTTAGCAATTCTCTGTACCTTCTTGAGTTTATGAATGTTAATTGCCTTTGTAAGATGGGGTCACCACACAATCAAACCATACGTGAGGATCGGTCTTTCCCCGGTCGTGTACTCGTACGTCCACAAAATCATCTTAAATTGAAGACACCACATTTTACTTTAGTAGAAAGCTATGCAGGCTTTCTTCAATATTCAGCTTCCAGTTCAATTTAGGGTCAAGAATCAAACCTTAATATTTTGCACTGGAAGAGATCAAGAGTGTTTGGTCGTTGAGTCGGGTTAGAGGAAGGGGTATATCTTAGTTTTGTGGTAGTAAGTAGTTCACTGTTGATTTGGTTAACACCTAGTGCAATTACTAATTTTTCTTAAAGCCTATTCTTTGATTTTACTTAACACAGGAATGAACTTTACTTACAATAATAATGAGAACTTAATGAGAGCTTTATTCATGACTAAAAGCAATAGAAGTGGGGCAGAACTCCGCCCTGAGGTGTTCTTACTACCATGCCTGGTCAAGCTTATTTACCTAACCTACCTGGTAGCTTTGCATAGAAATAATCCACTCTCTGATGAAGTCTTCTACAACAAAATCGATGAGTGATTCCAGAATAAATAAGATAAGGATGTTGTTGAAAGCACCTTCTACAAATTCTATATATAATTAGATAGCGAGAATATATTTTTTTATTATTTAATAGCTTTATTAATTGTACGCACTTCCTTATGAAGGATCGTTTCTGTAGACTTACTCTTAAAGTATGCATGTTGCGAGGTTTCAAGAGGACATCTGTTAAACTTATTTTAACAGTTTTTTTTTAATTCATTAAAATGATTAAATTTAAATTCGCCTTAAAATGATAAGTAAATTTATTTAAAAGTCTTTTATTCAACCGCTCTAGGTGAACTTACAAATATTTGACATTTAAGAGTGATTTGAATGGATCTTTAACTATAAGTCAGCTATAGTCAGTTAGTTATTTTTAAACAATCTTAATCGTTGAGGATTAAGAAAGCGTATACATATGTATATGTGGGAATACCACACTTACTAAAAGTGATGTCATAAAATAAAAAACAAACACACATCAAATTATAAACAAAAAACATTGGCAGCTTTCAAAGTGATGAAGATCTCACAATAATTGTTTGAAGGTCATATTACAGGTAGACAGTAAAAACCAATTACAAGCGATTATAGTCTTAAGTCTTTTCTCTACTCACTTCATCTTGTGATCGTTGCCTCAAATTAAGAAACATTATAATTACACCCGCCTATTAAAGAGGCTTATACCATCTTCAGATCTTTTAACGGATTACATGGCCATCACCGAGGCGTTAAACAAACCACTTTCTGATAGGTAGTTGTTGGTCAAAAAACTTTGAGGTTAAAGTTGGAACACGTATACCGTGCGATGTTGCTGTTGGGTGGTTTGATGTTTATCTACTTCTATATGAATGTGGTTGTATCAACATAATTGATTTAAAAATTCATTTAACTTTAAAGACTTAAGAGGTTAATTAACGTCTCTAAATAAAGAAAAAAGTTTCTTTACATAATTTCTTAATTTAATTGCTTGAAAACAGTGCAATCATTAAAAAAATTAATTTATCATTACAAATATACATATTGTACATGTCTTATGTAGGTAAATAATTTGATAAAAATACAGTAAATGTGAAACATTCAACTAACGAATATATTAAAGTAAGTAATATTGCAGATCGTAGATATCGTGATTTATGTTGGTTTCAACAAGATAATGCCACATCTTACTTAACTTGACCCGCTTTTGACATTATTTCAAGAAAAATTGAGTTATTTCATGTTTTAGTGATGTGAATAGGCCACAGGAAAATTCAAAATAAATATTCTTTTTATGATCGAATTATTGATTGGTGCCGAAAAGTAATCGAAAATTACATTTTCAGAAACGAGTGGTGCATAAACTCTGGTGAAATACATTTGCATCATGTTATATTCCATTCATAATGGTAGGATTCAAAAAATTTATTGAAATAAAAAATTGGTCGAAATCTAAATCATTAATGTTTTTCATAAAAATTCTCTTTTAGAACTATAAAATGGATAACCCTGTATTGCTGTTTTAAAAATCCTGATAAAAAAAGAACGTTTTAAAAATATTTTACAAATATTTCTCGAAAAATATTGGTTTTCCAATTTGGGTATTAACTTTTAAGGACAAAATTTTCAAAGAAAAAACCTATCCATAAATTGAGATATTTTTTGAAGTAAAACTTCTTTTCCGGCGTTGGGGGTTAAAAATTTTCTATGCAGCTGTCAGTGACATGTTAAAACAACACTTTATCCGTCAAAGACAACGACATGTTTTTAGAATACAAAATGTTGAATTGTTTGAGGGAAAAGAAATTTTACTTCCACCACGCGTACTTCAGTACACACAACCTTTTTTTTTTTGTAGTATATAAGAAGCTCCTGCATAAAAATTCTTATCGAAATCGATGCAATCGTTACCGAAAAAGTCGAAAATCAATTTAAAGGTTTCTGGCAGGTATTGTTAGTATCTTGCTTTGATCGGAATTATTGGACCCACTTTTTTGTGTTCTTCATCATCGTAATGTTCAAGTTTTGCAGTTAGATTTTTTTTTTAAATTAAAACCTAGACCTTTAGTAAATATCTAATCTTTATCGAAAATTAAAACATAGAGCAGTCATCGGCAGACCTTCCAACCGCAAAGTCCTATAGCTATCGAGGTAAATTGTGATTTTTGCGTTTCTCTTTTTTCCGTTATTATCAGTTCATTCTCTTATTTCCTACTTTTCTTTGTTTAAAAAAAAAAGTCGATTTCTCATATACGAGTGTTTTTTTTTTTCTTCTTTCGGGATGGCCCCGAAAATTAATCGCCAATCGGGCAACCGATATGGAAGATACGGCATTCTTGACGAACAGTCCTTATCCGATCCCCCTGACCCCAATCCTTCTCCGCCACAAAAGAGAATTAAGACCTCGAGTTGTGTTTTTAGTGACAGTGGATTCCCAAGCCTACCAAAGGCTTTAAAAACCCTCGTTTTGTGCACATAACAGCAAAAGACGATTCCAAACCCCTATCCAAAATTAGTATTTTCATCCTGAAAAAAACAATTGACTCAATAAGCACCCAATATGAAAAAATTTCTCAATTAAGAGACGGTTCAATTTTGATTTTAGCTAAAGATCAAAACACAGCCGACAAATTTATTCAATCGAAAGCTCTGGACAATATATGTCCGGTTGATATAAAGCTCCATGCAAACCTTAACCTCTCCAAGGGCATAGTATTTGCTTCTTGCTTGGTTAATGTGCCTGAGGCAGAAATTATATCCGAACTTAAGAGTCAAAATGTAACCAATGTTTACAAGTTCACAAAACTTGTGCAAGAAAAAGAAAAACAGGTTTATATTCCTTCTGGTCTCATGATCTTTACGTTCGACTCGTTTCAAATCCCCGACACAATTGAAATTGGCTGGTATAAAACAAAAGTCCCGGAATATGTTCCTAATCCCATGCGTTGTCGCCAATGTCAGCTACTCGGTCATACAATTAAATGGTGTAAGCGTGCTGCATCATGTGTAACATGTAATCTCCCACCTCACGACGATAGTAACTGTTCTCGCACTCTGTGTGCCAATTGTTCCGGGCCTCATCCCGCCTCCGCTAAGGACTGTCCAAAGTATGTCCAAAATAAAGAAATTCTCGAAATAAAAACGAAAAACAAGTGCACCTTGGCTGAAGCCAGGCGCACTCACAAAGAGCGGAACCCAATCCGTTCCACTTTTTCTTCTAATCTGTACTCAGATCAACTTAAACATTCCTCTCATGAAACGACAATATCAAATATTCCCTCCTCCACCTCATCTAAAGAACAAAATCTTATAAATAAAGAAAAATCAACAAAACAAACTCCTTTCAACCACCAAACTGCAATAAAACCACAAAATCTTAACTCACATTTAACTCAAAGAACAGACATTTTTGGTCCAATAAAAATTACAAACGACGATACAAATAAAATGACTCAAAGAGAAACTCTCCATAAATACTCAGAAACAAACTCTGATAACGAACAAACTCAAACTCGCAACAACCACTCAAATGCACAAACAAAATCAAACAACAGCAAAAATAATCTTAATGAAAACACTCAAACAACAATTTCTCCTAGTTTGAACAGCATTATCCAAATTACTTCTCTTACAAACTCTTCTCCACTAACGCAAACAAATTTCTTTATGAATATCGACGATGAAAATGACACATCTTAATAGTAAAATCAACCGACACACACCCCGCGCCCCTATCGGCGATGGAAGGGCCCGCCTAGATGGCGGGGACTCTCATCGCCGACGGGGGCGCGGAAATACCTTTTCACTAGGTGGAAATCTGGCTTCTGTCTGTACATTAAATTGTATGGGTAAGAAGAAAGCTTCCACCGCCTCCAGTGATCTCAACATTTTACAATGGAACATCAATGGTTATTTTAATAACTATGATGAACTCCAATTGTTAATAAAAGATTTAAACCCAAGCATAATTTCTCTTCAGGAGACACACATAAAACAAAATCTACAACCGTTTCCCCCAAAACAATTTTCATCCCTTTTCCACAATTTATCACGTAACACATCCTCAAAACAAGGTACTTGTCTTTTCGTTCATAAATCGATTCCCCACAGATTCATTCCCATTAACTCTAATATATCTGCTGTCGCAGTGGAGATCGAGTTAAGTATTAAATTAACTATCTTGTCAATTTATATCCCCCCAGATCAAACATTTAACAGTTGCGATCTTGAAAGTCTAATAAACAATATCTCTACCCCTATAGTCTTGACAGGTGATTTTAATTCTTGGTCTCCTTCGTGGGGTTCTTCAACTATTAACACCCGTGGCAGATTAGTTGAAAACTTTATAGCCAATACCGGCCTTGCATTATTAAATGATGGTAGACCCACTCACTTTTCGACCCGTGGTACATTTACCCATATTGATCTCACCCTCATATCCCCACACCTCATTCAAAAATCAACTTGGAAGGTCTCCGATGAACTGTTTGGTAGCGATCATTTTCCCATCCTCACCACAATATCTGTAGGCAACAACTTAGCTCTACCAAAGACACAACCCAAATTCTTAACGAACCTAGCTAACTGGGATCTTTTCCAAACTGAAGTCTCAAAACAAATATCAGCTCCCACTAACAATAACATCAACAAGGAAGCCGCCTACGTCCTTAAAGCAATTCGTTCTGCAGCAAATGTGTCAATCCCTCAGACAACAAATAAGCCCCACTATAAAACCGTCCCCTGGTGGAACTAAAACCTTTCCAACCTTCGCCTAAAAAAACAAGACGCTTTCAAAGCATTTAAAAAATCACCAAATGACTCCAATTTAATTTCTTATCGTAAGGCAAATGCTCAATTCAAAAGAGTGGCAAAGTTAGAAAAACTATCTTGTTTCAAGAAATTTACAGGTGAAATTAAACAACACTCAACCCCCAAAAAATTGTGGGCTGACATTAAAAGCCTTACCGGCAACTTTGTCCCACATACTATAAAACTAATAAAAACAGATTCTAAAAATATTACTTGTCCAATAGAAATTAATGATTGTTTTGCTAAATGCTGGGAAAAATGCCAAGACGATTCTAACTTTAATCAGACTTACATTGACGAAAAAATCTCATGTTTTAATCAACCCAAACCACAATATATTACTTCAGTTTCAGCAAACTTAATTGAATCCCCCATCAATTCCTTAGAGCTCGAAAGCGTTTTGTGTTCAGTTAAGGGAAAAACTCCGGGTTTTGATAGAATAACCTACACAATGCTCAAAAACACCCCGCCTAGTTTTAAAACTAGGTTGTTATCTTTGTATAACGACATCCTCGATAGCGGAATTTTCCCTCAAACATGGAAAGTGGCGACTATCGTTGCTATACCAAAGACAAACAAAGACCACACTTCTATAAAAGGATATCGTCCTATCTCTCTCCTTCCCTGCACATCAAAAATTCTAGAAAAATTTGTTTCAAAACGCATATCATGGTGGCTAGAAAAAAATAATCTTATTGACAAAAATCAACTTGCCTTCAAAAAGGGGAGAGGCACCCTAGACTCACTCTTACACATTGACACATTTATATCTTCAGCCCTTTCAGAAAAAAACCACGTTTCAGTTTTCTCCATCGATTTTGAACAAGCCTTTGACAGAATTGGCCCTCATGTCATCTTAAATCAACTTATAAAATGGAAAATCGGTCCGAAAATTTTTAACTTCATTAAAGCTTTTCTTTCCAATCGTAAATTTCGCATTAAAACAAACAATATTTATTCTTCTATTCATAACTTAAGTAATGGCATCCCTCAAGGATCGCCTTTATCGGTTAATTTATTTATAATAGCTTTTAACGAAATAAGTAGTATTATACGTAAATATTCACAAATAAACCACGTTCTTTATGCAGACGACCTTATTCTTTTCACTAAACTAAAAGATCTTGTACATGTTTCAGTAATTTTCTCAAGAATAATTGAAAATTTATCAGAATGGGGCGACATGTCTGGTTCTAAAATATCTTTTTCCAAATGTGAACTTCTGCATATATGCAAAAAACATAATAGTGTAAAATGTATTGATGGAGTCAATTTAAACAATATTTGTATAAAAAATGTAAACTTCTCCAAAATCCTAGGTATTATTTTTGACTCTAAATATAGTTTTAAGGATCATTGTTGTCATATTAAAAAGAGCCTCAATACCAGGGTTAATTTAGTCAAGTATCTCTCTTCAAGAAAAAGTAACTGTAACGTAAATACAATTGCAAATGTTATAAAATCTATAATACTATCAAAAATCGATTACGGGCTCCCAATTTACGGGAAATGCTCAACACCATACCACTCTGCTGCAAGAACCTGCGTGGGAGCCTTCCGTACAACACCTATCAGAAACATCCTTACCGAAGCTGGACTTCCCGAACTAACCGATAGAATCGAATACTTAACCTGTCAAATCATAACTAAAGCTAAATCACCATTCGCAACGCCGCCTATTCACGATGACATCAAGAACCTGTTAAATCGAAAAAGAATTCCAAAATACCCTTCAGCCCTTCAAAAATCACTGGAATCGGCTGTAAACTTGAACATCCCAATCCCAGTAGATTACAAACCCAAGATTAACTTTCCCCCATGGAACCTGCCAAGTAACTCTATAATTTCTCATCTCAAAGAATTTAACAAAGATTCTACCCACAACAGTATCTATCACGCAATGTTCTTAGAGCTAAAAGAAAACTATGGTAGCCGGGGATGGCAATTTTATTTTACCGATGCTTCGAAAACAGATGATGGAACCTCATTCGCTGTTGTCACCGAGGAAGGATCTATTATCAGTAAAGGTCAACTTCACTTTACCTCATCAATCTTCACGGCAGAAGCTTTTGCAATACTGAAAGCTATTCAAACTGTTAAAAATAAAAAACAATTATCTTCACTGATAGCCTTTCAACAATAAATGCTATCAATAACATTAACAACGCTTCAAGTATTGTTGCAGAAATCCGCGACAAACTTATTGCAAAAAAACGAAATCTAAGAATCGCATGGGTACCTGGACACGTAGGCATTGTTGGCAATAAAAACGCAGACTCAGAAGCCAAACAAGCATTTAAAGAACCCCTAATAACCTTCTACCAATTCAACAAAAAAGACATAACAAAATATTTGAAAACGTTTTTTAACACCAAGTTGAAAAACACATGGCAGGAATATCAACACATTTATTCATCGCTAAACCCTTCCGCTATGAAGGCTATATTTCCTCTTAACATACCAAGTCCAGAAATAAAAAAATATATAAGGCTGAGAATGGGACATACCAACACCACCCACAAGCACCTAATCACAAAAGAACCTCCTCCACTTTGCGAATTTTGTGACGAAAGACCAGCATTCACTGTATCACACATGCTTCAGTGTGCCAATATTGATTCGATCTCCAAAACCATTTCCGGAAAAGACCTTCAAGAACTATTGACAGTTATATCCTATACCAATATAAAACATGTTAATGAAATTATTTTAAAGTTAGAATTATTAATTTGATTTATTTTATAATTATTTAGCTCAAAGCCCTGGTAGGTAGAGCTCAATTCTTTAATTATTGATTATGTAATTTATTTATGAATCAATAAAGTTGTAATAATAATAATAATAATAATAATAATAATAAAACATAGAGTGATAAATAGTGAAAATTGCCAAGTTCAAATACTCCCACCCTTCAAAAAGGTCACAGAAAGCGGTCAAGCCTTTTATGTTGATTTCAATTGAAATGAAGGTAAAACATAAAAAGAAGTAACAAATAAAAAAGTACTTTTTTCCTATTAGTCTGATTGGAAAAAATATTGTCTAGATTTTGTAGTACTAGGTTGAACAGGTCCGATAGGAGCTTGATAGCGACGAAAAAGTGCGTCTCGCAATTCCGTCTGTCTGTCTTTTTGACTGCAGCCTAAGCGGCTCATCCGATTTTCTTGAAACTTGGTAGATATTATTTTCACCCCCCCCCCCCCCCCTTCCAAAACATTTTTTTTCTTTTTTTTAAGACCAAAAATAACGACACCTGTTTTGAAATATTATTAATAATTTTTTGTCACAAAAATTGTTTCAGGGATGAACAAAAAAAAAATAAAATGCACGATTAGGTCGCATGAACTTGCTCTTATGTAAAAGACTAAGAATTTCAGAAATGAAAGTTATTAGAGAAAGACTTTTCATAAGCATAAAATTCAGTCTTTAAATGACTAAAACAACCACTTTGTAGTAGTTGGAGCTAATAACAGGATGCCATGTGATGCAAGTTATTTTAGGGGATTCTTAAAAAAATAAGCTTTTATATACAAAACTTAAAAAAAATTTAAAAAAAATTGGTACGCCAATTTAAAGTTTTTATTGCTGTACGAATAAAAATTAAGTTTATAAAAAAAATATTGAGCCGTTTTTGAGATATCGAATTTTCCAACAAAAAATATTTTTTTTTTTTTGAATTTTAGAAACGCAACGTTTTTTTGAAATTCTTAATAGCTTTACTGTAAAAAATTTCATGAAAATCCGTTATGACGATAATGAGAAATTCAAAATTTGTAAAAATAGTTCTATAGTAGGTAAAGTTAGTAATATCTTAATTTTAATTTTTTTTATCAAATAATAGAAAAAGTGAAAACGTTTTTACAAATACAATTTTTTTTTATTTGGAAATTTGAATAGACAATACTAATTTTTGGAAATTTGTTTTCAACCATTACCTAACTTTAACTAAATGATTTTTTTTTTATTTATTTTTTTAATCTGTGGGACAGTTTTTAAGAAAAATAAAATATTTATACAATTTCGAAGAAAATTCGTATGGCAGAGATACCGTAATTTTTGTTCTTAAGAAAAAAGGAAAAGCGTATGGAGAAAAACTTAAAAACAATATCTACCAAGTTTAAAGAAAATTGGCCGATCCGTTTAGGCTGTAGGCGAACAGACAAATAGACAGACAGACAGAATTTCGAGACCCACTTCTTTCGTAATGTTAACTTTGATCAAAATTTCGAGTTCGATTTTTTACGAATGCATAACTTGTCTTGTAGTACCTATAAGTTGCAAGTAAAAATAGTCTCTCAATTAAATGACAATGATGTATGCAGAGAACAAGGACCTGCATGTTTATTGGATTGAAATGCGTTTGTTTCAACTTTCGCTTCATTTATATTCGTCAATTTAACTAAATTATTAAAAAATCTTACGAATTTTAGATACTTTGTTTCTTTTCAAAACTCAATATTTCGAAAAATCCTTGTTCAATTTTTATAAACTTGACAGTTAAAAAATACCTAATACAATCTACAAGATATGAAACAAATAATTGTTTTATATCTATAATACCAACCATACAAAATGTTAAAAAATGGTTTCGAAAATCGTACTTTATTCGAAAACATTTTTTTCTTTAGCTTTACTTTTACGATCTATAAATAATTAATTAAGAAATTACTGAATTTTTTTACCATAGAACCATTTTTTCGAATTTTGAATTTCTCACTATCGACATAACGGATTTTAATAAAAATTTTTAAAGAAGCTTCTAAAAAGTTTTAAAAACGTTGCATTTCCAAATCATAAAAAAAAACAATTTTTGAACTTAATAAAAAAACAATTTTTTTTTTGAAAATTCGATATTATATGAAATTTAATTTTTATTCGTACAAAAAAAAACTTAAGGTTGGCGAACCAACATTTTTTCATAAAAATGTTTTAAAATTTCTGTATGTAAAAGTTATTATTTATTTAGAAACCGCTAAAGAGACGTATAATTTTTGTTCTAGCATACATTTATATTTGTTTAAAAAATTACATGGTATTCGGTTTTTATCTCTAACCACTAAAACGGTGTAAAAGGCGAATTTTATGCTCATCAAAAGTTTTCTATAAGTAATTAATACATAAAAAAATAAAAAAAAATCTCAGTATATTACATAAGAGCAAGTTCGTGCGACCCAGTCGTGCATTTAATTTTCTTGCTTGTTGATAAAAGGTTTTTTCTTGCTACTCTTCCACTCTTCTTACGGTTTCATGGTTAATATCTTATTGCAATATTTCCTTACCTCCGCCGTCAACTTTGGTGCACTTATTTGGGGAGTTCATTGAACTTATTATAATATCCAACATTCATTGCCTGCAGTAAACTTTTTTGGTCTTCAAGATTTTTGTAAATTTTCAATAGATTTGGTTGTTTCAAATCTTTTTATGATGGCTCCTACCGTAGACTTTCTTCTTTTTACAATTTCTTTTTTCGCACTTTTATCGTTGTATGTATATCCACGTTGTTCACCCATTTGCTTCTAATGCATAAAATTCAATTCGAATAAACATCTGAAATATGTAACGGAATTTTGAGAACCTAAAAGTTTTATATGTGTCCCGTTAAAAGCAAAAAAAAGATGAGTATACCACATGGTGTCCGATTTCTTTTTTGATCAACTGTATACTGTAGAACTTGCATCAAAAATTTTATTTGTATTAAATAAATTGGCACTGGAATGTTGAGGGCTGAAGGTTTTCTAGTAATTATTGCTGTGGTAACAATTACCATAATTTTTACAAAAAGGTGGGTTCAATAAATACCTATTCAAAAAAAAAAAATTAAACAAAATACAGTGCCAACATAATTATTTTATTTAATAAGACACTGTTTTAACAAGGTTAATTGATATTGTATCGAAAAAAAGATGCAATTTCCAGTCTTACATCTTCTGAACTTTCAGTATCCTTCTACAAGGTCAAACTTTAAACTATAGCTGTACAACCGGACATTAAAATCTTGTGTACCATCCTGTACCTGCTCATCATTGCCAATCGTCTTTAACATAAACACCGATTTGCTGAATGCAACTTTTAATTAAGACAACAAAACTTGTTTCCAGACAACCAAAGAAAATCCAAAAGCCCCTGCCGACACACAGACTTAAAAGAGGAAATTCAACTGACCTTATAATCGCCACTTATTTCCAGCCCAAGTATTGCATCGATGGTCAGAGAAAATAATTTAAAAAAAAGAAACTGAAAATATTAAAATAAATCGAAAAAATGTTATGCAACGCCAGCTGAGATGTACGAGTACATACCTACATTGGAATGTCCAAGTTTGTTGGATAAAATATTTTTCAATTAATATTTTCAACGTGAGTACAGTTAATCCACTCAAGTGTTGCAAGATATTAAAAAAGTATGCGTGTCCATTTTCGAATTAAGTAAATAAATCGGCTGATCGAAATTTCAGTGAGGTGATACCTTGATGCGTAAATCATAGGTCTATGAGACCGTGACAAATTGGTAATTCACTATATAAATGCGTATGAAGGTCATCATTTGGTCATCACTATTAAAATGACTATCCAAATGAAATTCTTTTATGGAATTTAATAAAAATATAATTCCAATAACTGGCTTCTTCCAAAAATGCCAAAACAAATGCCTCAGGGCAACACAAAGTCATAGGCTCAATTTATAAAGTTGAATACGATTACGATCAAATTTTATTTGTTGTTGTTGAAGTGAATCTTTCTAATAAAGACTCAATGGTTAAATAATAGAATTAAATTTTATCAGAAGCCGGTTCCGAAACACGTCTTCACGTACGTTCGGTTACCATAATCGGAAAAGGTATTATGAGTGTTGTTATCGCACAGTAAGGCCCACATTGATTTGTAGGTACATTCTTATCGACCGTTAACTTGCCGTTCAACATTACTATGATAATTAGGTTAAGTTAGGTTTTTAAGAGGGAAGTGGACGAAGGCAGGTGGTTTTTAGTGTATTTTCAATTGCGGTTAATATACTATAACTAATAGACTACTTTAAAGAATTGTTGGGCATATCGTTTGGTTGGTTGCTTATGAATTATGATATATGAAAAATTGCAAACTGTAGTTAGTGTAATAATGTCTCACTTTCTACATTTTATGGATCAATCAATAAGTAGTAGTTAAGTTTCTTTGAGCTCAGATGTAATATCATAGTGTGTGTTCTTATAAAAAAATCAATCTCAAAATTGGTCGCAATTTTAATTAAAATTGATGAAAATTATTTTGATTTTTGATGCTTCCCAACCACTTACACTGGATTAAGTATGAGCCTGTGCTCACAATTATTGTGCTGCGAAAAATAGTGGTCGCTAGTTGTAGCTTAATTTAAGCTCTCTTTGACAAAAATGTGTTAAAAAAAAAACACAGATTTCTATACAATTGTAGCTAACCTGTTATATTGTTCTGAATTTTTACAATATTAAATATAAAAATTCGTTCTCATAAATTTTGTCATTTAATTTAAGTCAAGAAATAGGTAGGTCTTCTAAAAAATAGGTTTATTTATTTATATTGGTTAGAAGTAATTTATTTTGCTATTGTGCTTAATACTTTCTTACATTTTAAACGGATCCAAAAAAGCTTATTATTTGTCAAGCCCAATCTCAATAGCTAAGAAAGATATTATTAATGAAATTGTTTTATCTTCGTGTTTGGCAAATAGAAAATGATTCATTCTCAAGCTGATTTCTGAATAATAAATTACCTAATAAACCACTTCACGCCCACATATATTTGATAATTTAACTGCGTCGCCGCACGCTGTAGTCTTTAAATCAAGTTTAAGACCATAATAATGATGCCCGGAATATTTATGCAAATTTTAATTGATTTTCGCCAAAAATAATGACATTCTCAGATAGAAATCCGTAAAAAAAAATTGTGGGTGGCATAAGATATTTTTTTTCCAAAACTTGGTATTTTCACTTGCTCAATAGGATGTGTTTTTTTTTTTTATATAAAACAAAAACTAATTAAGATTTTGATCAAATCTAATATAAGGATGATGGAGTTGTTAAAAGAAAAGATTTTCGTTATACCGTCCTACTCTTTCTGTACTGAACTTCTAAGCATCCAGCTTGTAGATTGAGATTCTAAAATATTATTTATCACTTCTCATCTATTCTAGTTTTGGATTATTCTTGGATCCCCCTTGAAATAACTACTGATTTATTAAAATTTTGTACTTTGCAATATGTTTCTAAGTTGTTGTCATTATTTTATTTACAAAAATAACTATTTTAATGGATTGAAACTAAACAATTTAAAGCCGTGCTTTCTTCATTTTATATCTGTTATTCAGTGGGAACAAGTCCCCGATTTTGTGTAAGATCCTAAAAGTTTTAAAAACGATTTAGTAAAATGCAAAACCCATTTTTTAAACGATCTCTTCACATTTTACTAAAGTTAAATCACAAACAGGCTACTTTAACTTTTAGTAACTTGCTAAATCCATTTGAAATCTGCCATTTTCCTCGATGATTCGTGAGCTAATTGTTTTTAAAAGTAAATAAAATAATATTAAATGTTTTCGGAAGACGAAAATATGTTTATGTTTGAAGACACAGAGTTGTGCAGTAGAGTGCGATATTTAAAGTCCCGAGCAAATGCTTTTGAAGAGCTGAAGAACGAAGAATTTCTGGTAAGTTAGCTTCCTAATGGAACACATAGTATATATCAATGTATACAACAATTCATCTTAAGAGCATTACATGGAATGGTCCAGTTCACGGTGGGAAACATAATAACAACCATTTCGAGAAAGGTTGTCACAAATAAACAAATAACAATATAAATTGTAGGTTATCACTTTGACTTCTCAGTTTCTGACATTTCAAATTTTGAGTTGAGTTGTAAAATAGAATGCTTTCTGATTTCTGAAAATAAAAAATATGAATTTATGCAATGAAAATTAAATAAATTGTTAGAAAAGTTGTATTAATAAATGTATTATCTGAAATACGAAGTTATTTTTAAGTATTTTCTTAAGACTAATTCTAAGTTTTTTTTTATAATATACATTTAAGGGCATTATTTCAAAAAACAACTGTTCACCCGTTTTCATGATATTGAAACACATTTTTTTTTTTGTAAAATGTGTATGTATACACAGCATTCGTAGAACTACCCCTTGATGGCATAGTGAATAGTGCATTGGACTGTCATTCAGAAGGTCTTCGGTTCGATTTTCAGCCGCTGCAAAACAGTTTTTGAGAGGTGTACTGCCTTCTACGAGAAATTGATAAATCCTCTAAGAGTAGCACTTGTCTTGGAAAGTGCTGCACATTAGCCGCTCGGAATCAGTCATTCCTCGTAACATGCACATAGGAATATTTGAGAGTTGTAAGTCACTCTACGAGCTGTTATGGCCTCCTATTTATTTTTTTATTCGAAGAAGCTCTTGTACAAACATTTTTATCGAAATCAGTTGAGTGGTTATTTAGAAAGTTTAAAAAAGTTCTATGGGAGGTACTGAATAACTTTTTTTGTTAAATTTTTTTTACTTAAGCTTATAGATAAGTACTATTAACATACTTTTTTTATCAAAATCGTTAGAGCCGTTTTCGAGGTAAATAAGAATTTTAATTACGTTTGTATGGCAGGTTATCGTTACTTTTAGAGCAATCCTGTCCATGCGTTCGACCATAGCCTAAATGATTCAGTCAATCTTTATTTAATTAATCCCAAACATGTTTTGTTTGCTTTTTTTAAGACCAAATATAAAGATACGATACAATTTTTTGTTTTGCGAAATTAAAGATAATATTTTTTTGAAAAACTGTTCGACGGATTTGTATAAAAAAATCAAACATTTCTTTAATTTAAAGATAGTTTATGAAAATAGTTACTGAAAATAAAACCCTTTTTTACTTTGGATATTTTGAATATAGGTGCAACTGATTTCAATCAATTTTTTCTTAAATGAACCTCTTATAAATTTGGTACCTAACAGAAATTTTTTTCGAAAATCTTATTGAACTAAAATTAGACTCCTAGGATTTTGATTAAATTTGTTTATATCTATTGATTGTTGCGATCTATCATTCAAGATATTAACTTTGTCTACCACACCACTTTTTTTTTTGTTTACTTTCTCATTATCTGCTTGAAGGATTGAAATTATTTTTTTTTATAAAGAAGCTTCTGAAAAGTGTACACAATATGTAAGGCAGAACTTAAAAAAACAAATTTTAATTTTTAAAATCTGGTAAAAAGTAGGATGTATTTTCTACCACTCTATTAATATATTTATGTATGTAACTTCCACTGCGACTTTCACTAGAAAATATTTTCTGTCTACGTTTCAAAACGTAAAATTTTTTAATTCAGTTTTTATTATTGGTCAGATTCTCACAATAATTTTCACCAAGAACCACCAGGTATCTTCTGCGATCTTCCACCAACTATAAAAACATATCTTGCACTCAATGACTGTTCCGAATATTTTGCCTGGCTTGGCTATCGCAAAGTTAATGGTTCTTTGTGGCTAAACAATAAATTTGTCTTCTTTCTCTCAGGAGATAATTTGCAACAAACAAAAAATTCTTATTTCAAATGAATAAATTTCAAACAATAATTACTGTGAGATTCCGTGAGCATTCTAATTCTTTCTGCATAATGTTTTCCATTGTCAAAAACAATACACAATCCATTAGCTGTGCTATAGCAACACATCATGATGATTAGATCATTTTATATATACAATTTTCGAATTCCGATCTTGTGCAATGTTTTACATTAACATAATTCTGCAAAACAACAAGCTGGACTGACATTGGCAACCTGGTTAACTATTTTCGCAAACTAAGTTAAGCATTTAGATTATTTTTATGCCCGGCTGCATCGCAATGTATCTACTTTCAATTGCTTAAACTAAATGATTAATAAAATTACACAAATGACTTGTTTTGTTTGTCCGTACATAAATTTGCTGAATTTTTAATTAAACTTAATCTTTAACAGTTAGTTTGTGTATTTAATGTGTTTTCACTTTTTATTTTTACTGGCTAATGTTTTACTTGAAAACGTTCGAATGTGAAGAAATTTTCTACAAATATCCTGAAAGACTTTTTCTTTCACTGACAAACCAGTCGATGGAGGTTTGTTTTCCTTGTGAAACTACATCGGTAAAATTTTATGATCGGAATTTCCAGTTGGATCGTCTCTGGGAAATATTTAAAGAGAACGCCCCTGATGTAAATTTTGTGTTTCAGACAGCTGCTATTTTTAAAACACCTTTTAACCAACGAATCATCGTAGTTCAAAAAATTTAAGTATCATTACCTTAAGGCAGTTACATATGTCTCTGAAGCACAAATTGAAAAAACAGAAGAAGAGGAGAATGAAATCATTAAATAACTGTCTGGTATAGTAGACGTCATGTAATTACAGTAGGGGCTAGTATGTATCACTGATCTGGGATCCCACTCTCACTCATTAAAACTTATTCTCCAAAAAAATTGAGACATGTATTGATCTGCACTCCTGCTTGATCATTTTTCTTCTAACTACATATGTACCTACATATACATATGTATGGATTTCCAATAGTTCCGGGTTGATGTTTACAATCTTTTTCCGCCATCTTGTTTTCATGCCGTCGTACAATATATATGTATTACAAAAACAATTTGGGATCCTGTTTTCTATCGGGATCTATTTCAAAGATCCAAAAATTAGTTATTACACTGGCGAATAGATGGCTTTTTATGGTAAGGTAGTGTAATCTATAGTGTAAAGAAAAAAGACAAGACATAATTTAAAATTTCCAAGCCCCAGGATAAAAAGATACGGGCTTATAGCACTGCTGTCAGTAAGATCCGTATCGTTTTATTTTCAAGGGATGATCCAGATCCGGATCCAGATAGATTTGTGGATAATAGGTGCGTTTTATTATTCACAAATCTATCTGGATCCGAATCTGGATCATCCCTTGAAAATAAAACGATACGGATCTTAGTGACAGCAGTGTTAAAGCCCGTCTCTTTTTATCCTTGTGTTTGGAAATTTTAAATTATGTCTTGTCTTTTTTCTTTACAATATAGATTACACTACCTTGCCATAAAAAGCCATCTACTCGATCCCGATAGAAAACAGGATCCCAAATTGTTTTCGTAATACATGTTAAAACTTAATCCAGATCTGGATCCAGATAGATTTGTGAATAATAAAACGCACCTAATAAAACGCACCTATTATGAAGTCACTGATGCCAAATCACCATTGGAAGTCACATTTTTCTTTTTTAGTTCAGAACAGAGCCTGAGTTGTCAAAAAATAAATTGTGTTTCTTTTTTTAGTTCAGAGCGTTCAGAGTTTCGAAAATGTGTTCTTCTTTTCGTTCTGAGCATGTTTTGAGCGTGTTCAGAGTGCGCTCTATAAGCTTAGTATAAAAGAACTGACAACTGAGCAGACAGAGTAAAATGCTTAACACAAGCATTTGACAGATAGAAATTAAAAAAAAAAAATGGTGACAGCTAAGTGTTCAGGTCTGTTTCAAAAAAATACTCAGAGCGCTCAGATCACGCTTTGTTCAGAGGATGTACGGAACATACTCGACATGCTCGGACTCTGTTCGGAGCTATGTATATACTGAACAAAAATAGAAAAACGCCTATAATTGAGCAGCACGTCTAAATGTCAATTGTCAATGTCTATTGTCAAAACGAGTGTTTGTTAGCCTTAGTACAAACGTTTCGGGAGTTGCGTCCAATTTACGGCAGACGCGGTGACCCTCACCAAGGTTTAGGCTAGGCGCGCACATTCAATTTTTAGTTTCGCAACTGCTTGGTTCGAGGAACTAAAAAAGTTTGTGTTTTTATACAAACTAAACGATTGCCTATTTTGTGTAACATAATATAATTATATGCACCTGCGCGGACATTTAACCAAATAGTTCATCTGTTTTCTATAAGCTACCAAGCAGTTGTGCAACTAAAAATTGAATGTGCGCGCCTAGCCTTAGTGCACAAATTTTTAAACAACTGGTTCGGTGAGAAAATCAGCAAATACCTGTCCAAAGTACTCGTAACTCCACATCAGCTGAGAACATGTCCGCTGTTCATGAAAGTGTGCTGGAAAATCCGATGCTAATTTGTCGCCATGCAAAATTGCTCTACCTTTTGCAGACTTCTACTAATACTTGGCGAATTTTGCGTTTTGACTCGGCCTGCACCCATACAAGTTCCAACTGAAACAGGAGCTTAAACTTAATAATCTCTATAGGGAAACTCTTTTTTCGCTGACTGCGGAGCGTTTGGAAGAGTAGGGTTCTCTTTAACGAAAAATCATCTTTAGCAACGACATGCGTTTTTGAATGATCCATCTACGAAACGTTATTTTTTGTTGCAGATTTTGTTCTGGTTCATACTTCTTCGAAAACGATGTTGGTGAGGCCGTCACGTTCAACGACCAGCGCTACAGATTAATTTTAGCGAATTTCTTTCGGTCCGAATGTGTAACGTGTCACACAGCGAACGCTACAATAGTTCAATTTAAAGTAGGCTTCTTTCTCGCGAGGGTCATACAAATTGGCCACGAAGACCACGAGCGATGTGATTTAATTAGACTTTTTCTTGTGGGGATCTTTTCAATAAACCACAAACGACCCTTGCCCTCGAAACCATAATCCAGGTCATCGTTCAAATTCAGACGCATATATGCAGCAAAGTCATGTCATTTCAAATTGGAAGCATAGAATCCATTCCAGGGTGCTAAGCCCTGGAGGACATTTAAGCAATGCCGTATACCACACATGATTGCATTATACAAGTGTACTTGTCATATAAAAAATTTCGTTAAATCCTTAAACTCAGCTTATTTTTTTCCATTTCAACATCAACCCACCATTTTTGGAATTTCCTTTAGAAATCTATTTTCCTGTTTCGTTTATTGTCTTATGCACACTTCCGTCGAAATTGTCTTTGAATTTTGTTTCCATAGAAAAAAAAAGTTGGAATATACGAGTAACACTCTACACTTGACCTGTGAAGATCTTAGAAAGATAGTAAACTGTAGATCACGACTCACGGTAGCGGAAAACTGAATTGATTTGAAAATAAGGTGACAGACAGTTCATAGATTTGATATCATAAGATACTTGAAGCACTTTTGTGCTGGTTTCTGAAATTGCCGATTTTGGTTTATCTTTTTTTCTGTGTGTCTATAGAAAGACTTTTTGTCAAGCAATTTATTAAAAAAAAAAAAAAAAAAAAACATGACGGCTCCTAAAGACACTAAGCCTAGTGACTTACAACTCTCAATTTTGTAGCAGACAAAACATTTTCTGCCGATTCTGAATGGCTAATGAGCAGTACTTTTCCTGACAAGAGATACTCTTGGAGGATTTGTAAATTCATCGCAAGAGGTATTACATCCCTGAAAAACAGACTCTTTGTATAACAGTCCAAAGCACTAACCATTATGTCAAAGGTAACTACATCTAGGAGTTCATTGGCACAATCAAAAAACACTAAATTTTGATCAGAAAAACATTTCTGAGAAAACAGTGATCTCTTCAATCTTTCAGAAATATAAAATCACCATATGGATTTTAATCAAATATCATCTAGCAGATGATTATAACCAATGATTTTTTAAGCTAACAATTTGTCGGTCATATTTAAAAATTGTACTCTGTCTTAAGGTCTTATGAGTCTTAAAAATTTAGGCAAAATAGAAAGATTTGATTTCAATCAAACACAGCAAGAGTTCAGTGCAACTTGGCATTATATGTAGTCTAGAACATCAAGACGAAAAAAACCTTGCTTGCTTGCTTGAGATTGAAATATTATTTGCTTCTTCGGACTTTGGATGTTGAATCTAAATTTACGCAGCGAACCATGATCAATTCAAGCTAAGTTTTAAATTTATTGCATCTTAAGATGCGGCCATGAGATTGCACGGCAGCATTTGTTATTGCCTCACATGATAAACTCAGATGCATTTGCCATGAATGCCAAGTAGAATGCTGGCTCTTTTTGTTTTGATAAATCTATTGGCCAACTCGAGCATTGCATGCAGAGGCTATAAGTTTGTTCCAATTATTTCTAAATCTAAATGGCCAATTTTAGTTCGAGTATTTGGCCAGATCTGCTCTTACATAGTATATCATTTCAGTTGAAAATTTGACCATGTTTACATTGTGTCAACACCTGTTGGGATTCAAAGCTGAGAAACCAGCTAGGCTTTTTGCTGCCCAGTGGCGTTGAAAGATTGCAGAGTTTTTATATAAATATGTGTCCGAGCCTTAAATAAATACTTAGCCTCATTGGGGTTTTGTTATTTAATTAAAATTTTCTTGCACCATGCCATTAAAATCATCTGAGAAATGCATGTTTTACTGGCTAAGTGTGTGACGATGCATCTTATCCGCATATTTTCAACAATCCGCATGCACCGTGTCCACATTGCATAAGACTGATGCACCAAGAGGTCTGGTTGTGGGTTATGCTGCTGGCAATTGGCAAACGATCAACGACCGATTCTTCTCCTACTTCTCCTGTACTTAACTCCATAGTTGTGGGACCACAATAAGTGTAACAGATATCTACTACCAACTTTTGAGATAGATCGGATCGGCCTATATCAGCTGCAGAGTAGGTTCGGAAAAATATGATATTTCCTTTAGTAAATTTGTATCAATGAGAGTGAATAATTCAATGACGTAGACGAAGGTATAATCCGAACACGGGGAAATGACTTTGGTTCCAATGACTGGTTACGTCGTCGTCGTCGCCGTCGGTCGTCGGTTTTACGAGCAGTTCACGCATGTGGTTTTGTATATTTTTAAGCTACTGGTTAGGTGACATTCCAACCGCACCGTTCAGCTCCAATATTATGCTCGTACATATGTTTTGCGTGTTGCATGGGTCTTTGAAGCTGCTCCGTTGACGCAATGGATATAAATGTACTTAAATGTCAGTTGATATTTTGTTGCAATAGCCCAATGGCTTTCGACGATTTATTGAAATAACTCCTATGTTGGTGGCCAGATTGTCTCCCTAATAGGGAAGTGCAATAACAATTTAAATCTTTGCTAATCATGACAGTTTTATGGTCGATAAAAGTGTTTTATTTTAAATTTTTTAGGTGAAATTAGCTTTGGTTACTGAAAGTGATCTAGATTTACTTTAAAGGAATTTTCGCAAGAAGTTTAAGAAAACAGGTCTTTTATCTTATATAAGTTGCTGTACAGACGAATATTGGTCATATAATATATGCTTATATTCTATACTATTACTTTTATTATATATGTGTGTAGCTAGTTATATATTCATTGTAAGGAGTCTTAAGCACCCTGCTGGATATAACAACGTTACTATACAATTATTTCTTGACAGAACATTTTGACTTTATTTAAACATCTTAGACTTGCCGTTAGGAGACAGATTAGATTTTTTGAAGTGAATAACATTTTTAATTTGAATACATTTTTTAAGTGAAAAATCGAATTGAAGTCTCTACCGCCTTTTATATTGAATTTAATTCAATACAACCATTGCCATCTATTTAAAAAGTAAGGCTTAAGCAATGAATGTGGAATGTTTTAACGTTCCGAAAAATTAAAGGCTTATGATATGAAGCATAATAATCATTAAACAACCTTAAGCTTGAAGACTATTAGAACTAAAGTTATAAGCTTCGAAGTCCAATAATATCAGGCAATTTTGAATAGTTTTTGCAATAACAGAGTTTTATCCAATGAATCTGGTCGGTTGGCAACACGCGTTTTTTTCCAATTTTTTTTTTTTTGTGATTTTGTAAGTAATTCTAAACTAAAACCATTTTTATCAAAAATCCTCTTAAATTTTATCAGACCCTTAAACCTTTTTAGTTTCACCAATCTATAAAAGGGAAATTTGTGTTAAAATTGAGTTCTCTTCACATCCCTAAAAAAAATAAATTGGTTTTTTCTTTCTAATAAGCAAAATGTGTGAGAAAAAATGAGAAAGCATTAAGTGTTAAAACAAAATGCAAAAAACAACTATTTGGAAAGATTCGGTGGCATAGAATAGTAAAGAAATAAGCACTTGATATAATGGACTGACACGTTTGTTTCGGTTATTCTTGACGACCTTACAAATTAAACAACTGATGCACAGGTGCCTTGGAATGTCGTTACCTTATTTTGAAGTCAATATCGTCATAGTTGAAGAATGTATACCTGTTTACCTGGAATACTCTCGCACTGCGAATTACTATGTGTTACTCTTCATCGTCTTCATCGACGAACAATCTATTGTTAAAATATTATTATTAACAGGCATAGTCGAAATTTGCTTAGCTATTCATTTTGGATGTCCAAAAATTAAAAATAAAATGTTACAAAACAAAAATGTCAGATACTATGACTTTTTGTTAGCTGCATCTGATGACATTTCAATGACATTTTTAAAATATAATAAACCAAAAATGAGCATTTTGTTTATAAGGGTGTTGAAAAGCTTGTTTAATTTAAAAGCGCTCAAAATCCCATGTTAAATGTTTTAAAGTCATTCGTGAAATCGGCCATAAATCTTTATTGAAATTTAAGGTCAGAGATAATAGGACTTGTACATAGATAAATCTGGATGTATATAGTTCGCAATTTCTGCATGACTATCTGTGGAAAGCTTTTGAATTGTAAGAATACACCTCAATCGAAAAGTTAGCTGAACACGGAATTTCGTGAGCAACCACAAGTCACTATTAGGGCTTTGAAGAGGGTGTTTTGTTTTGAATCCATTTATTTTGCCAAACTGAAAAAGCAATGGATTAGTTCTTGGAGTTAAGTTTTAGTACGAGGTAGATGAACTCTTTTACTACTTTGAAGTAAACGTTGTCACTTCAAAAAATATTGCACACATGTAGATCATTAAAAAAATGTTGTAGGCTTTTCTGTAGTAGACCTTTCGGTAGGTACTAGATTTTTGTATCTATACTATTATATAAAAATGCTCTTTTGTTGGTTCGCAAGTTTGGCTGTATATGACAGAAAAACTAACAAACAAACAAAAAAACACTCAAAATAATACATACATTAAATATTTTACTTATCTGTTTAGTTATAAGCCCCATCTGAAAGTGGAACATTTGCTTAATAAACTATACTAATAAAATTAAGAAAATACTATACACAAATCGTATGGAAATAATTTGAGGATTTCCATTTTTGAGTGTTTTGACGTTTCTCTAATATTCTTCTTATTTGCGGTCATCTTCATATTTGCCATCCACTAAATGTGCGCTTACACATGTCCTTATAACACCCTGCTTAGAATGTGACTTTTCATTACACCATCCATGACAATTTTTTTGTCGATGAGATCCGTGAGGACCTCCGTAGACTATTGAAACAGAGTCTAAAGGGCTTATTATTCATTCGATTCATCCAGATTAAAACTCAAATCCGCAATTTAAGTGGATTTACCATAAATCTCCTTTAAATCTCGTAGATTTACCATACAAATATAAATCACCTCAAATGAAGATTTAAAATAAATCTCCTTGAAATCTTCTTGCAATGAGAAGATTTGCAAAACAAACAAACCTTATTTTGTAGAACTAACCTACATATGTAAGCCCCACTTTCTTCTTTGACAATCAATACAAAATAGAAATATCTGTCAAACTGGTTGTGTTTGGTTATTTACTTAAAGGCCAGATACTTTCTAAGAAAAATGCAATTATTTATACAAAAAAGAACTAAATATTTTAATTAACAAAACAACTTACAGAAAATGGCAGAAACAAAAAAATCGCGCAAAAGCTGGGGCCGGGAGACAAAAGTTTTTAATGAAAGTGTGGGCTGGCATAATGTTTCTCAAGCACTGCTGGCGTTTTTTTTTCTATAAATATGGATTCTTCTATCCAATGCACCAATTATTCCTTTCATGATATTTTTAAGAATCAAATGGTGTGATAACAATAGTTTTAAAGTTGTAATACTCATCTTAATAAAGTGTTTATTGAAAATAAACTATTTTATTACTCAGAATTTGTTTTCCCTGTTTACTATCCAATTGCAAATTATTTTTTCTCTTGTCCAAATTGACAATTGAATGACAAGCCAGAGTGAAAACGTCAAATAAATCTCATTTTCTTTGGTGAAAACACTTCAAGATTTATTTTAAATCTCTATCCCTAAATCCCGGATTTACTCTTGGTGAAAACGTAGTATAAGGGTTTTGTATAGAAATCACCCTTTCGATAGTCAAAACACATTTCCATATCGTCGCACTTTGATTTTGATAGATATTTGGCAATTGACAGTTTAAGTTAATTCTAAATTGAAAAACTATTCCTGAGATACTCGTAACTTGGGTTCAATTTATTTGCAGGTTTAGCTAAAAGTTACTACAAATTTTTCAAAACGATTCTCCTCTTTTATTTATGTGGATCAAAATTTTCTCCTTAATTATAGAAAATGGGATATTATGCATATATGTGTGTTCCTGGTCATGTATTTACTTTGTATTATTTGACTTCAAGGGTACGTGTGAGGTTCCAGTAGATGTGTTTTATACTAAGAATTTATAATTCGTAATGAATTCTGTAATTTATACCGAATTATAATACTTAACAAATGTTTTTATTTTTGTTGTTTTTTACGAAGCATTTACCGTAAATGTATGCGATCAGTAATAGTATAGTAATAGTATATTGTTAAATTTGAATTTTTTTTTAAATTCAGTTTGAAGATTGCAGTCATAAAGTTCTATCAAAAAAGACCTGGGCAACGCCGGGTATTATGGGCTAGTTACATTATAAAGGACTATAAATATTTGTATGAAAACTGTGTCGTTTTGGTTTCTCATTAGATTCAGCATCAAAAATTACACTAAAATGCTTAAACTCTTACAAAATGAATACTTCTGTTTTGATAAATATCCACTTATTCTCCATCTCCAGCTTTTTGAAATCGGCTTTACAAAAACCAAAATTAAACGATTAAACCAAATTATGGGTCAATGCCAATCTTAAAACACTAGGGTCGAAGGTGAGGCATCGCTCTGCGTGCATTCTGGAGGCCACAATTTTTGTCTGTCATAGTCCTGGAAAAAATCACATTTTATGTGATGATATAATTTCTATTTGAACTAAAAAAAATAAGAAAAATGGAGAAATTAAAAATTGGCACCGATTTTTCGACATTTTTAAAGTCCAATCACAAATATTCTTAGTTCAAATAGATGCTAATGATATAAAGAAAGAAGCCTCCAAAGTAGAGCAATATCGATTGAGAACTTTTTGAGTTATCGTGCACGCGAATTTCAAAAATGCTGTTTCGAGAAAAACGCGTTCAAAGTTTTAATTGCTGAAAAATGATGTTTACCTACTAATCAGTTACCGACGCGAATCTATGTTATACATATACACATTTAAATATACATGTATAAAACCCCTGTAGATAGAAATTAAAAAAAAAAATCAATATAAAATGGATTCCCCCGTCGACTTTTCAAAAATACTTGTTGCGTGCTCCGAAAAACGTCTTCAAAAAACGTTAGAAAAAAAAGGTGGAGTTCGAATTTCAAATTCAGAGTTAGACCATCATATTCTCCATAAAATTTACGATTTTTTCAGATAAAACGAAATTTTTTGGAACTTCTAATTGTATTTCCCCCCTTAAAAACTGGGTACCGTCTTTTAAATTCAATCCACTTTATTCTTTAAAATCTTTTACTTTGAAAGAAAATTTCTTATATTTATACAAATATATGTATAAAAAGGTAAGTCCCTCTTGATAAAGGGAATAATTGTTTCAAACCTCCAATTTTTACAATACCATTCTCAAAAACACCTTCACCTTTTAATTATGAACTGATAACAAAAGATCAACTAGCCAGAGCAGAGATTGACCTCATTTGCCAACACAGAGAAATTGAAAAACCAGTTAAATTTATTCTTGCCGGCTCAATGTCTTCCTGGTATTGACAACCTCTACAAGGTTGTTCGAATTATAATTTATGAATCATTTGTTATATCATACGGGTCACTAAAAGTGAAAACTAAACCAAAAGCCAAGCCTGCAAACAACAAAATTCATAAGGTAAGGTTATGTAAGTTCTCCGTAGACGAGACGTGATGATGTTTTGATATTTGATTTTGTGTGCGCGCTTTCAGAGGTATAGGTATCTGTAAATTTGATTACAAAATCAATAATTTATACAGGGTGTATGTTCTTATACAGCAGGTAGATTGTAGATTGCAGTTTTAAAACGGAACTCAGTTTTAATATTTTATTTACTCGTATTTTTAAAAAAATGATAAAACTAATATTGTTAAATTGAAATATGTACATCAGTAGGATAAATAAACTATAACGAACTTTTTACTCAAAAATCAGCTTTTTTTTGAAACAGTTATGTCTTTTAAAGTGTGTATTTTTTTTTTAAGACGGATTTTTATTATAAAAACTTTATTTTGCTCGTTAAAAATATTCAAAAAAATACAAAATAAAATATCATACATGTATAGGTATATCATAAATTTATTGCTCGTAACAATAACAAAATGTGACATTAGATGCATATTCACAACGAAAACAAGAGTATCGAGCAACTAGGAGACAAGTAAAGAATCCCACTTCCAGGAGTTCGAAAAGTCTCTAGGGCGAATAAACAACAGCAGGAGGTTTTGTTAAAAAAGACAAGCAATTTGCTGGTGGTTTAACCCAGAATCGAAAGAGCGAATTTAACGTAGTCACCGAATATGATGGAATAGTAGATACAATTCAAGCAGAATTATCAACAATTGCTAATTGACCGTAATGTATAGTTAGTAATATAGCAAGAATATAACCCTCTTCCAATCAGAACCAGTTCCAGCATTCCAATATGGTCTTAGCTATAAATAAGTTTTAGAAAAATATGCTGCAGGATCTGATGGCATACCTGTAGAGATCTAGCTATACGGAGGTAATGTTTTGTTAGAATGCATGGATCAAATCATCAACTAATTATGGGTAGTATAGTAAGCATTTCTGAGGAATGGCTTATTAACATCAAAAGGCGATCATATGTCCTGCAAGAACTTTCAAAGCATATCCATACTAATCTTCGCATAAAAGTCCTCTGTAAAGAACAGAAGCCAGTCTACAGGAATAGTACCAAATATCATTTGGCTTCCAGCCAGAATTGTCTGTCACATTCAGGGAAGTTCTAGAAAAAACCAACCAAGAGTCACCACCTTTTCATTCCACTTCAGTTTGACGAAACAAATGGGTTCAAAACTCCTTACATGTTAATACTACGATTTCACCAAGAGTAAATCCGCTAGAGATTTAAAATAAATCTTGAAGTGTTTTCACCAAAGAAACTGAGATTTATTTGACGTTTTCACTCTGTCTTATCATTCAATTGTCAATTTGGACAAGAGAAAAAAAAATTGAAATTGGATAGTAAACAGGAAAAAAACAGATATTTCTGATATTTCTATTTCGTGTTGATTGTCATAGGTACGTTCTACAAAATAAGGTTTGTTTGTTTTGAAAATCTTCTGATTGCGAGAAAATTTCAAGGAGATTTATTTTAAATCTTCATATGAGGTGATTTATATTTGTATGGTAAATCTACGAAGTTTAAAGGAGATTTATGGTAAATCCACTTAAATCCCGGATTTACCTTTGGTGAAAAAGTAGTAGCTCAGCTCAACGACAACGAAAATAAGTAAAAAGGGCTAGCTTATACACTTCTAAGGGAAAATTCTTCGACGGATATTCAGTGCTGTTTTCGAGGGGGCCGAATGGGAGAGAAGATACAACCGTGAAGTCTATTAATTGTACCAAGATGGTCGTCCAGAAAATACAAAAAAGTCCACTACATTTGCTCAGCTATACGTACAAATGGACAAGTGAAGAGAGTCTTCGAATCCCACCCCTCAGACTAGAGGCGACGAGAAAGACCGTACCTCTGGTTTAAAGATTAGAAATATAAGTCTGTCAGGCAATGACCCTTAATGTATCGAGATCCGGTTAAGTAACTAATTGCATCGAATTGATTCCTCAAATATTTGTATTTATGTATATACATTTAGAGCACTTTTCTGTATATACAGGGTGCGTTCTATGTTTAAGGTCGATGATTTCTTTTTTACTAACTTTTAAATGAAATACAGTTTTATATATTATTGATTGATTTATTTTCTTTAAAATAATGTACGGAATAAGATGTCGGCCACTTGATTGCTTCAGGCCTTGGCGCAGTGGAAGCTCTTTTAATCACATTTTGTATTACAATTCCGTAGACTTCTTTTGTAGTTTCAACAATTAAGTTTTTAATGTTGTCCTTAAGCATCGTGGTTGTGGTTGGTTTTTTTATGTATAACTTTTCATTCAAATACCCCCATAAGAAAAAAGGGAGCCGTCAAATTAGTGACAAGTCAAAATCACCACTTTTTGACATTTTTCGCCAAGGAAAATTTTTTAGTAAAATTAGAATTGTACCATGTGTGATGTGGCATCTTATTGGAACCAAATACATCTATAAGCCTTATTGATCAAATTCCTATAAATTGTTGTCCACCACTTTCTACGACTGTCAAATGCCAATTAAAAAAATTGTATTCACATAAAAATGCAATCCACCTGGAACATAAAACTCACCCTGTTACTCGTAAGTTACAAGTAAGTACAATTTAAACTTAAGTAGAGAATAAATAAAATAAAAACACCCTGTTCATGTTTATTTCTTAGAATTGAAATACGTGAACCGAAACACCGTATTTGATAACTTTGCGGTTACATTATTTTTTTTCGAATTGATTATATCTGTTTTCATTTTAAAAAGAGTGTTGCAAGAACTTATGGACTTAAGTCGGATGTGCAGACTTTATTCATGTTTGATTAGGGATTTCATTTAATTGGATTGAGATTTCAGATCGAATTAAAGTGACATACAAGACTCGATTATTATTGGCGTTGATTGATTACATTTTTTCAAACGCCAAATGTTTTTAAAATAATCTCTAACATATGCATAAGAAACTTAAGGTGTAGTTAGAGTTAACAGATATATTAATATCACTCAACTGGAAAAACTAGACAAATATCAAACAACAGGAATCTTACAAAAGATGTGATACCTTGATTATTTAATCGTTGACAATAAACGATTATTAACCAAATTATTATGAATTCGAATGATAATATTAAAACGCGATGATATTAAATTATACTAATTTGCTAATTTTTTTAAATTTAATTTCAGCTTCCGCGCGGAGCGGTTTGGCAGTTATTCTTCCTGCTATGTGCGGTACTTCTGGCTAATGGTGAGATATTTTTTGTGTTGATAAAAAATATTTTATTAAGAAAATTAAAATTTAAGTGAAAGATGTAGATATGTAATATTGTTAATCTTAATTAATTTTATTATTTTTAAACTTAAAGGAAGAAAAGTTGATGTCTTGTAACGAAGCGTTACAACACCTACATACGACGAATCATATTACCGAGTAAAACGCTACGACACCCACGTATCGCCTTCTAAAATAAGCATATTAAGTGTGCACTTCAAGACATGTACTCATTATGAACTCGGAATTCCATACAATTTTGTCTCTTATCTTCTCAATTCACACTGACTTATAGGCGCATATTTGGTAAGAGGAAGTTGAGAAAACGACAAAATTATTTTGTATTCTCGTCCAAGTGTGAATACCAATCTAGTGTATAGAAAATTTTAAATCGGGCCGTAAGCAAAAACCTTTTCTAAAGCGTTTCGTTAACAGAGAGACATTAATCCTGCTTGTGAATCCGATCTAAATTTTTGTTATAAATTGTTAGGACATTAAGTAGATTAGGACAAGCCTTATTATCATTAGGATTATTATTTATAACTTAGTTATTTATTAATCTGAACATTTTGGTCCTCTGAGCTCGTCTTCAAGTAGCTCTTTGGACAAGTTCTCTCCTCTTGGAGTTCCAACCGTTTTGTTTCTAGATTGCGTGCTAGGAACACAAGGGCTTCTTATAAGAATACCCAACCGTGTAGTTCCTCTTCAATTAACTCACTAGACAGGTTCTCCTCTGAGAGTTTCAACCGTTTTATTTCCTAGATTGCGTGCTATGGACATAGGACTTCCGATAAGGATCCCGACAGTTTAGTTTCTTCGTATTCATCTTCAAGGATAACACTGGACAAGATTCTCTTCAGAGAGTTTCCGACCCTTTTGTTCCACAGGTTGCGTACTGGGGAGACATTTAAAGCTATTGAATATTTTATTATAAGAAATAATATGTTATTTATCTTAAAAATACCGTTTTTGAAAAGAAAACTATTAAGTATTAACTAGGTATATGAAAAGTATTAATAAAAGCTATTTCATTTGGAGTTTAGACCCTCCAACCCCAAGTTTTGTTGCTTCTTTGAGGACACCAACTTGCACTCGCAACTTTTTCTAGGTGCTAACTGTTATTCGGCAGGTGTGGAGCCCACTTAAATTTGTCTGTCGAATCCGAACGCCTGAGATGAGATAATCTTCATCATAACAAGAGATATTGTAGGAATTTCTGCTCAATTGAAAGTTTAAACGACAGTTTAGATGCTATCTCATTACCGTCACACTTAGATCTATGTAGATGTGTTGTGATATCCTAGGGAATGTGACTCCCATGTTTTGAAACCTTTGATAATCCTATGTCATTAAAGCCCGTTAAGGGTGCTGATGAGTTACAGCAAGCTATACCCTAAATGTAGGAGGGTACTTCTAAATCATTGAAGAAATGTCTGCCGTCACATAATCACCTTTTGAAAACTCATCCCTCCACATGCTCCCGAAACGTTGCAGCTATATTGATTATATTTAATGTTTAATATTGACCTGAGGACATATTATTGTATTTTTTTTAATTTATTATAAATTTAAACAAACACAAGAATAATATTTTGAGTAAAATTTGTTTCAATTCAAAGAATTCAAAATAGCAAATAGTAAAATTGGTTTCTTTCTAATTCTGTTCTTTATGTCCTTCATAGAAGCAGTTTTGCAATATCCCGCCATCAATCTCAAAACTTAATTTTTTTAAATATTTACAGAGGTCCGTGCAGAGGAAAGAGTAGTATGCTACTACACAAATTGGAGTGTCTATCGACCTGGAACAGCTAAATTCAACCCACAAAATATCAATCCTTATCTATGTACGCATTTGATTTATGCTTTTGGAGGATTTACAAAAGACAATACTATGAAGCCATTTGATAAATATCAAGACATTGAACAAGGTTGAAATCTCTAAGGCTATCATGAACAATTATTTAAAAAAAAAAACTTCATTTTATTCAGGTGGATATGCTAAGTTCACAGGACTCAAGACTTATAACAAACAGCTCAAAACTATGATCGCTATCGGTGGTTGGAATGAAGCTTCGTCACGTTTTTCCCCATTGGTTGCTAGTCCCGAACGCAGGCAACAATTCATTAAGAACATTCTGAAATTCTTGAGGCAAAATCACTTTGATGGTTTGGATTTGGATTGGGAATATCCAGCACACAGGGAAGGAGGTAAATCACGTGACAGAGATAACTATGCTCAGTTCGTTCAAGAGTTGAGGGCTGAATTTGATAGGGAGACAGCAAAGACTGGAAGACCAAGGTAGGATATAAATACTTACTTGTCGCTAAAACAGATTTGAGAATCGGTAAACTTTTTTTGGAACAGGCTTCTTTTAACAATGGCTGTTCCGGCTGGAATACAATACATCGACAAAGGTTATGACATCCCGAAACTGAATAAATATCTAGATTGGTTTAATCTGCTGACGTATGATTTCCATAGCTCCACTGAACCCTCCGCTAACCATCACGCACCTTTGTATTCTTTGGAAGAAGAAGATGAATATAACTATGACAGTGAATTGAATATTGTAAGAAAATGAAACTTTTTTTTTTAAATCGACTTCGAGTCCAAACCTGTTTCAATTTTAGGACTACTCTATCAAATTCTACTTGGACGCTGGTGCAGATCGTGACAAACTGGTTCTAGGTATTCCAACTTATGGTCGATCATATACCTTGTTCAATGAAGAAAGTACTGAACTTGGTGCTCCAGCTGATGGACCTGGAGAACAAGGTGATGCCACACGGGAAAAAGGTTACTTGGCTTACTATGAGGTGAGAACATTTTCATTACTTTCTATACCAATTATCACTTATTCTATTTATTATTCTCCGTAATTAGATTTGTCAAAACATCAAAGAAGATCCTGATTGGACGGTGGTACAGCCGAATCCCAAAGCTATGGGTCCTTATGCTTTCAAAGGTAACCAATGGGTTGGCTATGACGATGAAGCTATTGTACGTAAGAAGGCTGAGTATGTTGTTGAGAACGGTTTGGGAGGTATTATGTTTTGGGCAATCGACAACGATGATTTCCGAGGATTATGTACCGGAAAACCATACCCATTGATTGAAGCTGCTAAGGAGGCTTATTTGGATCGTTTAGGGTAAGGATTTTCTTATATTACTAATTTATTTATGATTATTCAACTGTAACTCTAATTCAGTGTGGGAGACAATGAAGTTGCCAAACCATCACCACCCAAAAAGAAGCCATTACGTAACAGGAATCGTAATGGTTCTGCAAATCGAAACAAGGTTGAAGAAGTTGTCGAAAAATCTGTATCAATCTCACGGAAGAAGCCAGCAAATCGTGCTCGTCCTCAAACTGAAAAACCTGCAAGAATATCTACAGCTACTGGTTCATCTTTGTATGTGGGTGGACGAACAACAACACCTGCTCCCCCAACAACACCTGATCCAGGATCTGGTAAGTTTCAAAAAATTATTTTTCAAAACACTTTTATGTTAAACGATTTACTTTTTAGACTTCAAATGTGAAGACGAAGGATTCTTCCAACATCCAAGGGACTGTAAGAAGTATTTCTGGTGCTTAGACAGTGGTCCTTCTAACTTGGGAATTGTTGCACATCAGTTTACTTGTCCTTCAGGACTTTATTTCAATCCCTCAGCAGATTCATGTGATTTTGCCAGAAATGTTCCCTGCGATAAGAAAAACAAAGAAACTTCAACAACAACTTACAAGTAAATTATATTATCATATTCCCTTCCATTGTTCTCTCCTAACAAGTTTTTTTTTAAATTAATTTTAGACCAATATCTTCAACAACAACTACAACTACACCACGAACAACAACATCTCCCTATAGAATAACTGCAGCTACATCAAGAAACTCATTTGCTCGTTTTACTTCGACAACTACCGAAGATCCCGAAGATGAAGATGAGGAATATGATGATGAGCCCGAAGATACTGCAGTCGAATCTGAAGAAGATCCTCGTGTTATTAAAGAACTAATTGATCTCATTAAGAAAGTTGGTGGCATTGAAGAACTTGAAAAACACATTTTACAACAAGATGACGGAACCGTAATGCTAAGGAAACACGATTCATCTTCAAGTGGAGTCACCACAACACCGTCTTCCATTAGCAAGAAACTTTATGAAAAAGTTCTAAGTCGACCCACCAATTTGAGTGCATTTAGAAATAAGTTCACTTCATCGAGTCTCTTCAGAAGTACAAGCAAACCAAAAACTGTTGATGAAGATGAAGAAGACCAAGTCGAAGAAGACGAAGAAGATAATAGCAAAAATTCAAAATACTCTTCGGTTGTTCGTAATAGTCGACCAGGTCCTCAGAATGCAGGAATCGAAAAGCTCCCAGAATTTGAAGGATTTCTCAAAGAAAAGAAAAAGTACGTTACTATTCAAAGACCAAGACCTGCTTCAACTTCGAGCTCTGAACTTAATGAAGAAGAAAATGATGGATTGAAGAATATCCAACGCGATTCTCAAGACGATGACGATACCGATGATAAGGTAGAAGCACTGTCAGTAAGTAGCAGCAAAAGGCCAACATCAGCATCAACTCCGGCTTATACAAGTATAAGGCGTACGAAAGCAACAACGATAAAACCTGAACCCATACAAAACGACGAAGAAGTAGAAGACATTGTTGAACAAGCTCTTCACGACAAGAAAACCTATGTTCCTTTGAATCGTAATCGTGTAAGGAGCACAACAGAGGTTCCTCTCTTAGAAATTGAGAGCACAACGACTGCAGGGAGCAGGTAAGACTAATTGTCTTCTATTTGAAGCACTAAATTTTTCATAATTTTTCTTCAAAGGTACAAGTTCTTGGAACGCACACGACCAACCAGACGTGTACTTACTACAATATCAACATCAAAGGAACAAGTTGATGAAGAATCTGCAGAAAGTGAAGATCCTCTTAGTGTAACGGTACAATATTTGGAACCAAATGAAATTTCAACACAATCACCAACACAACAACAAGCAATAACAACAACGCGTACATATTCAAATATAGGTCGTCGCGCAACTACAACAACCTCAACTACTGTAGACCAAGCTCCAATTACAACTACACCAACAGAAAGTTTTCTTAGTGATACCACTACACCTGAACCAATAATCATTTCCACAACCACGACAACTTCAACCACTCAAACCACTACTAATCCCACATCCATTGAAACTTCCACACAATCATCCACAACCACAATTCCCATTCTTCCCGCTTTATCGCTTTCAATAACTCAAAGATCTTCTACGTTGGAAGACGAAGAAGATGCTACAATCGCCCCTAAAATTCCCAATTCCCAAGCGACGGAATCTGGTCTAGATACACAGGAACTTGACTCGACACAAAATCAAACTCAATCCGAGAAAACAACCACCACGACTGCAACTACAGACGATACCGACCGAAATGAGGTAACAAACCCAACCACTACCTCAACCACAACCACAACAACGCCCTCTAGTATTAAGTCACAATCTAGTCTCAATAGTAGTAATAGCATAAGGGGCACTTTTAACAATAAGTTTAATGGTGGTGGTAGTCGAAGACAACAACTACAAAGAACAAAATCAACAACCTTATCAACTGACACAACCCAAGAAACCAGTACCTCTACTAATGAATTCCTGGGAACTGTATCTAGTCCAAGGCCTTTTGGTTTTCCTCGTCGTCGTACACGTCCAACTTTTGCAACCAAATCAAATGGCGGACTTGATGATAATGCATCCTCATTGTCATCGTCAACCGCTTCTCCATCCGAAACATCAACGCCAGCAATCATTAAAAAGGTGAGTTCAACTCAAGAGTCTTACCTCCGTAGTCGTAGCCGTTTATCGCAGAATTTAGATCGAGCTCAAACCCTAAATGATGGCACTAAAATTGTTGTAGATCATGTAGCGAATGTAGTTGGTAGTTTTGTGGTGAAGGGTGTTAATGAGCTGAATCAAGCTTCTGACGAAGGTTCAACTCAAACACGAACTTATTCGTGGAAAGATGCTCGAGATCCGAAATATCGGCCTCGGAGAGTCATGCCCAAAGCCGAATTAGAAACCAATGCACGTTACTATGATTGGCAAGTAGGTAGCCAAGGTGCGAGTGGCGACGATGGTAGATACAAGTCGGATGGGACTTGGCATCAGCTTTGGGGGCAAAATCACATTTCGGCATTAAAATATCGTGATGATTCACTTTATGGTGGTGGTAACGGTGGTGATGGGTTAAATGGATTTAATACAATTTCAGGTGAGTTGAACAAAGAAAAGTATCTATTGGATACAAGAGGTAAGTGGAGGGCAAAAAGTTTAAATCAAAAAAATGAGGCAGAGAGTGGAGCCTTCCGTAGAGGCTATGGCATGGGTGGGGAAGATGTATTAAATTATTATCCTTATGAAGGTTTCTCTGATATGGGAGACAATGATCAAGGATCAAAAGTAAGAACTTCTCAGGGGGAAAGCTCTGGTGTATCTTCGCACCGGGGTACTAAACAGCATAGTGATCAATCACAGTTCGAAGATGGCAAGTACAGGGGTAAACAACAAGGTGAATCGCAGTTCCAAGATGGTAAGTACAGAGGTTGGAACGAAAAAAGTAACACTCAAGAAAACAAGTACACAGCAGAAGTTGGTGAAAGACAACCTTTAAATAAAGGAAACTCTGATAAAATCTTATTCACGTCTTCGCTTGAGGGAAATAGAATGAACACACGTTTAAATTTCAACTCAACCTTACATGAGTCTCAAGTCACGCAAAATCAAACAAACCTGAATTCGAATACAAAAGTAAATTTGACAGAAGATTCGTTTGACATAAAGAATAGTTCACGTAACAATAATAATTTCAAACACAGTTCAACAGTTTCTGGCAAGACAAGTCAATCAGAATCCACAAATCAACGAACTAAAGAGTTAGATGAATCAAAAATAGGTCTACTTAATAGAACTTTAACTGAAGAGAGCCATCAAATGAGAAATCGAAACAGATTTGGTTCTCAAGTGGTTGAAGAGAATGTACCAGAAAAACAAGATAAGTTAGAATCTGGATATAAAAACGACACTTCAAGAACCTTAAAACAACAACCTCTCTCTGAGACTCAAAACAGAATTTATCAAAACACTTCCCCAGAACAAAAAGATAAGAGTGACACAGTGGATGTTTCTGCTGAGATTGGTAACAAATGGAACATTTCTCGTGGTAGTGTCATTCATAAAACCGATCAAATTATTGAAAATCCTTCGGTGTCCACAAATATTGACATAACCTATAACCGAGGTGATGCACAATATAAGACCAAAGAAGATTCAGCTACAAAAGATCTAGTCCAAACAGTTATTAAAGCAAAGCCTGGAAACAGAATTTCTGAAAGCTCATCTTCCAAAAGAAAACATTCTGTAAATCCGAATCAAGGATACAGTCCTTACAATACCATCCAAGCCGTTTCCGAAGAAAACCATGTGGTGAAGGGTGTTAATGAGCTGAATCAAGCTTCTGACGAAGGTTCAATTCAAACACGAACTTATTCGTGGAAAGATGCTCGGGATCCGAAATTCCGGCCTCGGAGAGTCTTGCCCAAAGCCGAATTAGAAACCAATGCACGTTACTATGATTGGCAAGTAGGTAGCCAAGGTGCGACTGGCGACGATGGTAGCTACAAGTCGGATGGAACTTGGCATCAGATTTGGGGGCAAAATCATATTTCGGCATTAAAATATCGTGATGATTCACTTTATGGTGGTGATAACGGTGGTAATGGCTTAAATGGATTTAATACGATTTCAGGTGAATTGGAGAAAGAAAAGTATCTATTGAATACAAGAGCTAAATGGAGGGCAAAAAGTTTAAATAAAAAAAATGAGGCAGAAAGTAGAGCTTTCCGTAGAGGCTATGGCATGGGCGGGGAAGACGTATTAAATTATTATCCTTATGAAGGTTTCTCTGATATTGGATACAATGATCAAGGATCGAACGTAGGAAATTCTCACTGGGAAAGCAATGGGGTGTCTTCGTACCGGGGTACTGAACAGCATAATGATCAATCACAGTTCGAAGATGGCAAGTACAGAGGTTGGAACGAAAAAAGTAACACTCAAGAAAACAAGTACACAGCAGAAGTTGGTGAAAGACAACCTTTAAATAAAGAAAACTCTGATAAAATCTTACCTACATCTTCGCTTGAGGGAAATAGAATAAACACACGTTTAAATTTCAACTCAAACTTACATGAACCTCAAGTCACGCAAAATCAAACAAACCTGAATTCGGATACAAAAATAAATTTGACAGAAGATTCGTTTGACATAAAGAATGGTTCACGTAACAGTAATAATTTCAAGCAAAGTTCAACACTTTCCGGCAGGACAAGTCAATCAGAATCCACAAATCAACGAACTAAAGAATTAGATGAATCAAAAATAGGTCAACTTAATAGAACTTTAACTGAAGAGAGTAATCAAACAAGAAATCGAAACAGGTTTGGTTCTCAAGTGGTTGAAGAGAATGTACCAGAAAAACAAGATAAGTTAGAATCTGGATATAAAAACGACACTTCAAGAACCTTAAAACAACAACCTCTCTCCGAGACTCAAAACAGAATTTATCAAAACACTTCCCCAGAACAAAAAGAAAAGAGTGGCACAGTGAATGTTTCTGCTGAGATTGGTAACAAATGGAACATTTCTCGTGGTAGTGTCATTCATAAAACCGATCAAATTATTGAAAATCCTTCGGTGTCCACAAATATTGAGATGACCTATAACCGAGGTGATGCACAATATAAGGCTAAAAAAGATTCAGCGAAAAAAGATCAAATCCAACCAGTTATTAAAGCAAAGGCTGGAAACAGAATTTCTGAAAGCTCATCTTCTAATAGAAAACATTCTGTAAATCCGAGTCAAGGATACAGTCCTTACAATACCATCCAAGCCGTTGGCGAAGAAAACCATGTGGTGAAGGGTGTTAATGAGCTGAATCAAGCTTCTGACGAAGGTTCAATTCAAACACGAACTTATTCGTGGAAAGATGCTCGGGATCCGAAATTCCGGCCTCGGAGAGTCTTGCCCAAAGCCGAATTAGAAACCAATGCACGTTACTATGATTGGCAAGTAGGTAGCCAAGGTGCGACTGGCGACGATGGTAGCTACAAGTCGGATGGAACTTGGCATCAGATTTGGGGGCAAAATCATATTTCGGCATTAAAATATCGTGATGATTCACTTTATGGTGGTGATAACGGTGGTAATGGCTTAAATGGATTTAATACGATTTCAGGTGAATTGGACAAAGAAAAGTATCTATTGAATACAAGAGCTAAATGGAGGGCAAAAAGTTTAAATAAAAAAAATGAGGCAGAAAGTGGAGCCTTCCGTAGAGGCTATGGCATGGGCGGGGAAGATGTATTAAATTATTATCCTTATGAAGGTTTCTCTGATATTGGATACAATGATCAAGGATCGAAAGTAGGAAATTCTCACTGGGAAAGCTCTGGGGTGTCTTCGTACCGGGGTACTGAACAGCATAATGATCATTCACAGTTCGAAGATGGCAAGTACAGAGGTAAACAAGGTGAATCGCAGTTCGAAGATGGTAAGTACAGAGGTTGGAACGAAAAAAGTAACACTCAAGAAAACAAGTACACATCAGAAATTGGTGAAAGACAACCTTTAAATAAAGAAAACTCTGATAAAATCTTACCTAAATCTTCGCTTGAGGGAAATAGAATAAACACACGTTTAAATTTCAACTCAAACTTACATGAACCTCAAGTCACGCAAAATCAAACAAACCTGAATTCGAATACAAAAGTAAATTTGACAGAACATTCGCTTGACATAAAGGATAGTTCACGTAACAGTAATAATTTCAAGCAAAGTTCAACTAAAGAATTAGAAGAATCAAAAATAGGTGAACTTAATAGAACTTTATCTGAAGAGAGCAATCAAACAAGAAATCGAAACAGGTTTGGTTCTCAAGTGGTTGAAGAGAATGTACCAGAAAAACAAGATAAGTTAGAATCAGAACATAAACACGACACTTCAAGAACCTTAAAACAACAACCTCTCTCTGAGACTCAAAACAGAATTTATCAAAACACTTCCCCAGAACAAAAAGAAAAGAGTGGCACAGTGAATGTTTCTGCTGAGATTGGTAACAAATGGAACATTTCTCGTGGTAGTGTCATTCATAAAACCGATCAAATTATTGAAAATCCTTCGGTGTCCACAAATATTGAGATGTCCTATAACCGAAGTGATGCACAATATAAGGCTAAAAAAGATTCAGCGAAAAAAGATCAAATCCAACCAGTTATTAAAGCAAAGGCTGGAAACAGAATTTCTGAAAGCTCATCTTCAAATAGAAAACATTCTGTAAATCCGAGTCAAGGATACAGTCCTTACAATACCATCCAAGCCGTTGGCGAAGAAAACCATGTAGTGAAGGGTGTTAATGAGCTGAATCAAGCTTCTGACGAAGGTTCAATTCAAACACGAACTTATTCGTGGAAAGATGCTCGGGATCCGAAATTCCGGCCTCGGAGAGTCATGCCCAAAGCCGAATTAGAAACCAATGCACGTTACTATGATTGGCAAGTAGGAAGCCAAGGTGCAACTGGCGACGATGGAAGCTACAAGTCGGATGGAACTTGGCATCAGCTTTGGGGGCAAAATCATATTTCGGCATTAAAATATCGTGATGATTCACTTTATGGTGGTGGTAACGGTGGTTATGGCTTAAATGGATTTAATACAATGTCAGGTGAATTGAACAAAGAAAAGTATCTATTGGATACAAGAGCTAAGTGGAGGGCAAAAAGATTAAATCAAAAAAATGCGGCAGAAAGCGGAGCTTTCCGTAGAGGCTATGGCATGGGCGGGGAAGATGTATTAAATTATTATCCCTATGAAGGTTTCTCTGATATTGGAGATAGTGGTCAAGGATGGGAAGCAAGAAATTCTCAGGGGGAAAGCTCTGGGGCGTTTTCGTATCAAGGTACTAAACAGCATAGTGATCAATCACAGTTCGAAGATGGCAAGTACAGAGGTAAACAAGGTGAATCGCAGTTCGAAGATGGTAAGTACAGAGGTTGGAACGAAAAAAGTAACACTCAAGAAAACAAGTACACAGCAGAAGTTGGTGAAAGACAACCTTTAAATAGAGAAAACTCTGATAAAATCTTACCTACATCTTCGCTTGAGGGAAAGAGAATAAACACACGTTTGAATTTCAACTCAACATTACATGAATCTCAAGTCACGCAAAATCAAACAAACCTGAATTCGGATACAAAAATAAATTTGACAGGAGATTCGTTTGACATAAAGAATGGTTCACGTAACAGTAATAATTTCAAGCAAAGTTCAACAGTTTCCGGCAGGACAAGTCAATCAGAATCCACAAATCAACCAACTAAAGAATTAGATGAATCGAAAATAGGTCAACTTAATAGAACTTTAACTGAAGAGAGTAATCAAACAAGAAATCGAAACAGGTTTGGTTCTCAAGTGGTTGAAGAGAATGTACCAGAAAAACAAGATAAGTTAGAATCAGAACATAAAAACGACACTTCAAGAACCTTAAAACAACAATCTCTCTCTGAGACTCAAAACAGAATTTATCAAAACACTTCCCCAGAACAAAAAGGAAAGAGTGGCACAGTGAATGTTTCTGCTGAGATTGGAAACAAATGGAACATTTCTCGTGGTAGTGTTGTTCATAAAACCGATCAAATTATTGAAAACCCTTCGGTGTCCACAAATATTGGCATAACCTATAACCGAGGTGATGTACAATATAAGACTAAACAAGATTCAGCTACAAAAGATCAAGTCCAACGAGTTATTAATGCCAAGGTTGGAAACAGAATTTCTGAAAGCTCATCTTCCAATAGAAAAGATTCTCTAAATCCGAGTCAAGGATACAGTCTTTACAATACCATCCAAGCTGTTGCAGAAGAAAACCGCATTAAAGATTCAAATCAGTTAGATACTGAAAATATCAAGGCCAACAGTTCTGAAGAAACTAGAAATAAAAAAATAACAATAAACACTGAAGAAAAAACTCGAACCATCCAAGTTGAAACAAGTAATCAAGAATCAAGATCTGGTTATCGTGGATCTCACAAAACAACCACAACAAAACAAGCTCTTGATAATGTTATAACACATATAATGAAAATTCCCCGTGGTAGGATAATACAGTCTGAAGAAAAAAGTCTTTCTGAAGACCCTGCAAGAAATTCCAATTCGAATTTCAACTACGAAATTCTAAACTCATCGCCTGACTCCAACTCTCGAATGACATATTACGTCAAGGTTGTTGTTGATAAGTTCGGACAACAGAGCCCAATAAGTGATCGAAGCAAAAAACGATTTGGATTAACAGGCGAGCCAAAAACGAAAGAAATTAAGATTGGAGAGAATAACAACTATGCAAGTGATTATACCGATACAAACGTCCACACAAGAGTAATTACTAGTGAAGCAAAACAAATTAACAACTCTGAAACTCTGACGTCTAATAGCCTTAAACCTAAATCTAGTTCCGAAAAACAGTTCATTGAAGAAACTTTAACAAGAGTTTTGAAGGCTTCATCACATGATAAGTCCATTCTATCGCACGCTGTCGAACCCATGGAAGAGATAAAAACAGTTATGTTTCAAGGAAAAATTGATATTAGTTCCGTGAATGGTGACACGACCGGAGGAAATCAAACTGAACTAGGAAAAAATACACAAAACCATTCTTTAGGAGAAGGCAAAGCAGATTCAACTCGGTCTAAAGAAGAAGGAATTGAAACTAAGAAACTTGTTCCCCAAACGGAAGAACTAAAAGTAAAACTTGATTTAGAAAATGATGAAAAGGTCACTTCCCAAAGGCCATATTCTAAGCCAGAGGATGTTCTAATTCTCGATGAAACTCTTAAAGCCGTCATCGACACAGATAGCTTAACTGAAGAACTAATTTCTCTTACCTCAGAAGCTCCAGTTGATTTTGCATCTGAATCGACTCCATTTGCTTTTGCACCTGAACACACTTTAGAAGCTCTTCACAAGGTTATAGATAGTTCAGAATACCGTAGAAAAAATGCTAAAACAAAGTTCAATAGCGAAAGTAATTATGAATCGGCAATGAATAAGTTAGCAACTGAAAACAGCAATTTAAAACCTGAAGAAGTTATCATAATTGATCAAAGCCTTGAAGCAAACATCGACGGTGAATTGGAAACAGAAGGAACAGTTTCTATTAGAACACCTACGACAAGTACTCCAAATTTATCAATATCTCAGACAGTTGAATCTGAAAACTTGGAAGAAGTTGATAATTCAGCATTTTACAAAACAAGCTCAACAAGTGAAAGCCCTTATTTGAAACCCAAAGATGTTATAATTGATGATCAGAATCTTCTAGCAGACATCGAAGAAGAAACTGAAACAAAAGACATTGAATTAGAAACCAAAGAAGCAGATAACGATACCACAAATACTAACAATGCTCCAAATTCATTACAATTTCAGACAGCAAAATCTGGAAGCTCCGAAGTGGTAAATACTTCATCAAATGATAAAAGTTCCGAGGGAATCAGTAAGACCACATATAATACAGTAAGTGAAAACCTTCACTTAATGCCAGAAAATACAACAATTGATGACCAAAGCCTTCAAGCAGACATCGAAGAAGAAACCGAAACAAAAGAAATTATGAATGAAACTACAACGTCTAAAGCTGAATTCAATAGTCTCAATGCAGATGCTACCGAAACCCCAATTGCTGAATCTCAGCTAGAAAGGTCTAATAATACTGCTACAGATGTAGAGTCAAGCTATGTTCTTGAATCTGAAAAGAAAATACCTGCGACAACTTTAAAAAATCTCTTAAGAACACGATTTGGAAGTAGCAAATTGGCTTCAGCCCCAGAAACCCCAACAACAAGAACTCGAACTGCAAACAATAACCGATTTAAATCTTATTCGACTCGCTCACAAAATAAAACAGTTAATAGAAACAACTCAGGAACACGTTATGGAAGTTTAAAAACCAAGAATGCTACATCAAAATCTGAAACACACAACACTTTTGCTAAAAGATACCCAAACAGAGCTAGATTTGGTTCCGGTTCCATCGTTAAGGAAGCTGCAGTAAGACTTCATGAAATTAATCCTGAAAGTGATGCATCAACTGTTAATACCGACAAAACTTTTGAAATCAAAGAAGCAGCCCTAGACAGTAATTCCCAGGCTAAAAGTTCATTTACACCTCGAGGAAGACAATCAGGGTTAGGCAGAAGGATTTACGATAAGCCGGTTGCACAAGTCGTATCTCAACCAAGTCAACGGCTTGCAACTGCACAAACCAAGTACGGAAACTTCGATTCAAAAACTAAAAACATAAATACACAAACAAAGGATGAAGAAGACACAGAATACTACGATGAAGTCATCTACGAAGCACCTTCAACAACAACTCGTCGTCCTCAAATTGCCAATCGCGGGAGAATTAAGGCTATGTTAAGTGATCTTTCGTCTTTGCTGGCTATAGACTTTAACAGAAAACAATCTCAAACGAAAATACCAACTGAAGGACGTCGTATTGTTGTGAGACGTCGTCGACCAATTCAACGTTCAACCACTGAGAAAAATTTAGAAAGTGAAGATATTATTGAGAAGTCAACACGACCAACTTACCAATCGAGTTTTAGAACAACAACGGAAGAATCTGAAAATAAACCTATAGGAATGATAATTATAAAGCATATGGGTGATGGATTACCTAACGAAGAACTCAAAAATGATACTTTAGGTATTCCAAGTATAAGGGGGAATTTTGTATTGAAAAAGAGGATTATAAAAAGGATTGATGCTGATGAGGGTTCAAGTGATCCCATTGCAACGACCATCCAAGACCCCAACACAGTGAAAGCTGAAACAAGAAACAATACATTTTCTAGTGTCAGATATCAACCAAACTTAAGACCTCAAAACGGTTCTAATGAAGAAACATCTACTAAGTCAAATGACACTCCTCTAAAACACACATTCCGAAACCACAACGGTTCAACATCTTTCAAAGGACGAAGTAAAATAAGAACAAGTACTGAAGAAAGCTCAACTGAAATTGAAGAACCCGTTACGTCCAAAATTCCACGACAAAGACCTCGTTTTGAATTGAGAAAGAAATTGAATTCGACTGTTTCAGTACGAAAACAAAAACGTCCGACATATCAAAATAACCACGAAGAAACTACAAGTGAAGAAACTGCAATATTGACAACTCCACCAACATTGCAAATATCAACTGAAGGTGGAAGAACATTTGATCTTCGAAAAACTATTAAAAATGGAAAAGTAACTCCTTACGCAGGATTGACAGAAAAGACTCCAGAGAAAATTGAAGTATCAACTAACTCCATATTAGATTTGACTACGGATCTAAATGAAGCTACATCTTCATACGCTTCGAGTACTGAGGGCTTTGATATACCCACAACAAATGAAGATACCATCACGAAAGAAGTAGAATCTGGTAATTCACAAAACGAGGTATCTAGTTCGAAAACAGTTGATGAAATTATAAGTGATAAAGAAAGTGCAAACTTTGAGAATTCACCGATGCCAATCTATGATCGAATGAAGCACTTAGAATACTTGGCGGACTCTCCGATAATATATTTAGGAAAAATCAATACTGCCACAGCAGATCTTAAACAGGAAGATAATGCTCCCGCTGTTTTACCTACAAAGCAAGTTGAAGATGAAAGTAAACTAGCACAAGAAATCAACAACGAGTTTAATCAGTTTTTTGAGTCTGCCCCCAGGACAAAGGAGGATCTGGGGGCTATCAGATCTTCATCTATTGGAGATATTTCACCAACTACACAAGATGAAATAAAAGATGATAATTTGAAATTGGCCATGGAAGTTAATTCAATGAGTACAGGAACATCACTGCACGAAATTCTATTGGAAGACTCAAATTTAGAAGATATCTCAACTGTGATACCTTCTTCTACAAGTTCATATAAAGACACACATAAAAGAATACTATCAGGGCGTTTTGTAACAGTAACAAGTTTAGATGATGATAACAATGTTAAGTTAAACGAAGAATTCGATATCTTTGAAGATATGAAAAATAGGAAAACTACTACAAAACGATCAATTCCTGATGACGATATCTATAATGATTTAAGTTTGATGCCGAATGATGAAAAAGATACCACCGCAGATTTAAGAATGGAAGAATCAGCAGAAGAAGCTGAAACATTGCAAAAATTCAACCAAAAAGCAGATTCCTCCGATTCCAATAGTAACGACTCCGACATTGATATACATATGATACCTCTGAGTCAAATAAAGATTTCTGCAGATCAAACAACTGAATCGAGTATTGATCAAATGAAAATTGATGAACTCTTGGAAGAAGTATTGAATAATGATTTTGAAGAAATATCAAGTACAATTCCACCTCAAACTGAATATGATCAAGAGTCAGAAAAAAAAGCAACTCAAACTTATCGAACGGCTAAGACTTTTAAAGACTACAAGTTAGATTTAAATACGGAAATTGAACAAGAGCAAACGGAAAAGGAAGAAACATTTAGTACAGTTTTTCCTGAAACAATGAATAAAGAAATGGAGTCACAAACTTCTACAGAAACATATGAAGAAGAAGATGAAACTTCAAATATACGCGATGAAAGTTTTGAAAAAGAAAAAGAAACTGAAACAAATGAAGAATCTGAAGACATTTCAACATTAAAATCTACTGTGAATTCACTTCGTAATGACATATCGGCTCAACGATCGTTTTCATTTCGATCACGATTAAGAACTTCGTCAACTACTGAAGCCAGTACGGATAATTTTGTATCTACAACTCGAAGAAGTTTTCCAAATCGTCTTAGACCAAATCGTTTCAATACAAATAGGCCTAAAAATGAAGAAAAAGATAACGAAGATTTAAATGAAGAAGACAAAAAAGTTATAAGTACGACCCGTCGCAGTTTTAACAGATTCACCCCTCTTAGATCTTTTGGAGATGCTATTCTACAGACGAAAAAGAGCTCACAAACAAAGACCAAAATTGAAACAACAACAAGGGGTTTTAATAAAAGATTTAATCTTTATAATACAAAATCACCAAGTATTTCAACATCAACAGAGTCAGTCTTTGAAGTTGAAGAAGATTTTAAATCTTCGAATAAACCATCTACTACTAAAAGAACTTTTAATAGTATAGGTCGTCTTAGTTCAACAACACCTTCTAGTTCAGTAGTAGAAGGGGAAAACGAGGAAGATAGTTCTCTTGCAAACAACGAACAAAATGAAGACAACACACAAGCTACTAAAGAAAGGACTGTTCCTTCTGAAGAAATTGAAGTAGCAAGTGATGATTTATTAAATAAAGAAAAAACTAATCTACAATTCAATGAAGAATCAATAAACAACGAAGATTTAAATTTAGAAAATACATATAGCACAATAGAGAAGACTTCAACGAAATATTCAAATATCAATAGACTCAGCTCTACAACAGCAAAGCCCGTTGATGAATTGGAAGATAACCCTGAAATGGAAATAAAACACCAAGAAAAAGAAACTGCGTCTAAAGAAGAGTATGAATCCATTTCTAACCTAGAGGAAGAAATAACCAACGATGATTTGAAAAAAATTGAAAATAATATTTCGACTACTCGTAAACCATATTTAAGTATAGACCGCGCTACAACATCAACAAAAGAACCCATTACATCTTCCGAAGAAGAAATCCCTCAGGATACAGATGTAAATAAAATTGCTACTACGAGGCGAGCATATTTGTCCATAAATCGTTCTAAGACCACAACTGAGGAATCAGAAATTGATTCTGATTCTCAAGAGGAAGAAGACACTAGCTTACCTAGTACAACTGAAAAGGAAACTATTTCGAATTCACGTCGGCCATATTCTAGTATTAATCGATTTACTTCTTCAACACCCAACCCAAATAAATCTTCTTACGAAGATTCAGAAGATAACGAACAAATTAGCATAACTGCCATTGAACGAGAAGATGATCAAAATTTCAATATTCTTAGTTCTACAACCCGTCGATCATATTTTAACATAAATCGTTTGGGAAGTAAAAAAAATCCAGTGGCAAATTTAGATTCTGATGATGTTAATTCTGAAAGCCTAACTCTTGAATCTTCTGAAAAAGAAGAAACTAGCACTAGTCGTCGTTCTTATATTACTATAAATAGATTATCAACAACTGAATCTACAAATGTCGATGAAGGCAATGAAGTTGAAAGTATATCAACAACAAAGCGTAATTTTAAAGTTGGGAATAATTTTAAATCCAGACCACCGCTAGTTGAAGACTCAATTGAAGATGAACATGTACTTCCTTCAACAACACGTCGAAGTTATACAAGTTTTAATCGTTCGAAAACAACACCGGTTGCTAATACAGAAAATGAAGTAAACTCCGTTAAAGATGAGTTGTTAGATGAATCAACTTTGCCAACTATTCGCTTCACTAATGCTCAACAACAGAAACAAGCACGTGTATTACAGAATAATAATTTACAAAGCGAATCTGAGCACACAAAATCAAGCATCGAAGATGAAGATCAAGCTACGAAAAGTGAAGATGTTAAAAACATTGTAACCAATGTTGATACCGAAAATTTTAGAACAACAACCGAAGAAACAGACACTCAATCAACAATTACTTCTTCTTCAGTAGTTGAACATACTAAAAATGAAGAGGGCAGTATTGAAAATTTTACGATTTTATCTAATATAAGTCACAGTTTCACAAATGCCCAACAACAAAAGGATTTGCCTACTCTTGAACTATCTACAATACAATCTATTCCTTATAATGAAGAAGAAAATCAGTCTACAAACATTTCAGATGAAAAACTTACTGAAATCAATGTCACTGATGAACCATTCAGCATTTCATCTTTAAATAAAGAAGAAGATAATCTTAATTCTACTACTTCTTCAGAAATGCCACTAAAAGTAAATTTATTGACACAAACCGAAACGAGATATGGTAAATCTCTTGATTCATTTGAAGGAATAACTGATATTGTAGATCAATCTTCAACTACTCCAACCCCAAAACCAAAACTTTCCCTCTATGAACTGCGTAAAAAAGTCAAAATTGCTCAATATAAACCCGATTCAGACGGAGTTATAAGCACTCGTTTGAAGCAACCTCAACTTGAAACAATAAATTCATTAACCGACTATTCTTCTTTAGTCGAAGATGATACTGAAAAAAGCGAGAACATAGAAGAAGATTATAGAAATTTACTAGAAGATCTGTCTCATGAAACTACTACATCAGAAGTGTCTTTGAATCAAGAAAAAGAAACGCAATCAACAGACATAAATGAAGATCATAGTGACGCCACCAAACCAAAGCTTTCACTGAACGAAATACGCAATAAAGTTAAAATTTCTCAGTTCAAGTCTGATTCCGAAGGAATTATAAGCACTCGGTTTAAACATCCACAGCTGGAAACAACCACTGAAAAACTATATTTACCATCAACTGATAATTCTTATTTAATCGATGAAGATATTGAAAGAGATGAGGACATTGATGAAAGTTCAACGATTTTACCAGGTCTTGCAGAAAGTAATACACCAAAACAAGAATCGTCTCATGAAAATGATCTTGTCGAGGAAGCAATCACAGAAAATGCTTCCGATCCGACCAGTTTATCTTTAGATAAAGAGGAAGAAAATCTTAAGACGTTTGCAACTCAAGATCAGACATTTGATTTGAATTCTTCAAATATCACAAAAACACTGGTTGGAGAAAAAGAAGAAAAACTCGAAGAATTAGAGGAGGAAGAAGAAACCCAAACACCTAAAACTGTTGTTGATCTTCTAAGTCGTACAAAATTCAGACCAACTCAAGCCACAAAGCCAAAAATTTCTCTTTCCGAACTACGTAAAAAAGTAAAAATTGCTCAATCTAAGCCTGTCACTGATGGAATTGTTAGTATTCGTCTTAAAAACCCCCAGCTTGATATAACAACTGAAAACTTAAATAAAGATACTAGAAAGAGTGAGAGCATAGATAAGGATTCCCTCTCCCTCGCCGAACTACGTCAAAAAGTGAAAGTTGCTCAATCTAGGCCTGTTATTGATGGAATTGTAAACCCTCGTCTTAAGCATTCACAACTTGAAACAGACACTTCTTCTTTAATCGATGAAGATACTGGAAAAAACGTGAACAGAGAAAAAGATTCCCTTTTTGAACTACGTAAGAAAATAAAAATAGCTCAATCTAAGCCCGTTACTGATGGAATTGTAAGTAATCGTCTTAAACACCCACAGCTTGAAACAACGACTGAAAATGTATACAAACCATCAATAGATACTTCTTCTTCAATTGTTGAAGATACTGAAAGAAGTGCGAACTTAGATGAAGATTCCACTGTTTTACCTAGTACTTCTACCCAACAACAAAGAGAACGCAGTCCTGATGAAAGTACTACGAGTACTTCTGCACTTTCTATAAATCAGGAAGAAGAAAGTGAATCTACGGAAGGTAGCTTATCAATTCAACAATTGTTAAGTGAAAACAATAGCACTGAAGAAGTTTTCACAGAACAATTTCTTCCTAATACAACCAGTATACCTTCAGAAGAAAACCTAGCTATAAAAGTAGAAACAGACACTGAAAAATCTTTTAATTTGTTTGAGGAAACTAGTTCTGAAAATAATCAACCTGAAGAAGAAGAAAAAATTTCAGTTAAAGATGGCACACTAAATTTCAACTCTTCTGTTGGAAATATAGAAGAACAATTTGCTACAACTACAGAAGCTTCATTAATAACAGTTCTATTTAATTCTACTTTAGAGACAGAATTAGAAATCCAGCCAATTGAAAAAGAAGAAAAACCAGAAGAAATTGAAGAAACCCAAACACCAAAAACTGTCGTAGGTCTTCTCTCTCGTACCAAACTAAGACCCACTCAAGCCCCAAAGCCAAAACTTTCCCTTCTCGAACTGCGAAAAAAAGTCAAAACTGCTCAATCCAAGCCCAATACTGATAACGGTGTTATAAACACTCGTCTTAAGCAAACACTTGCTAGTCGAAGACCATTTAACCCTACCACTAAAACTACTAATAATAATGTAACTAAACAAACAATTACTAACTCCACTGTAGATTCCATTTTAGAACGCACTCATACTAATACAAATCTGTCACTAACCACCGTTAATGTTGATAGTGATGATGAAGTTACAGAGCTAGATCAGGAACAAGACTCAGACAGCGATGACTCTATTTTAGAAACTAATTCTAATTTAAACTCGAACACACCTAATTTTAATCGACGTTTTCAGAAAGTACAATACAACCGTACAGATGGACGTAGAAGACGACCCACATCAACATCATCATCACCAACGACAACGACAAGTTCGTCATTTAATGATGACAATATTATTTCCACATCAGAATCGAATTTGGGTTTAACATCAGACGACTCTGGATCAACAGTAGATGCAGATACAGCTGTTGTATCATCTACTGAAGCTGTTCAAAAACGTCGACTTAGAGTATTAAAATATAAACGTCCTTTAAATGTTAATAATAATCTTAGCTTAGATACCTCTACTAATACCACCACAAGTAGTAGTACAGAGTCTGTAGATAACCTTAGTGTAGGCGTTGATTTAGATACCACAATTAATACACCAACAACACCGGCAACAAAACGTTTTAGAAAAGTCATCAGAAAATTGAGACCTGTTGCTAACATAACAGAGGACGAAACCTCAACCGTAAAAACTGAGAAACCTCTTAACATAGCTGAGCTTATTAAAAGACTAAACACAGAAACACCGACGACTACAACCACTTCAACTACGGCAGCTTCGACGGTCGAAGAGTCAGATACTGAAACAACCATTGATGACATAGATACGACCACATTTGAAGACACTACCATCTCAGAATTTTCAGAGACCGAAAAGGTACCAGAGACCACCATCATATCGACAACTTCAACCACAACTACAACACCAGGCCCACGAAGACCTCTGATAAGCCGCAAACCTTACAGACCAACAAAACCATCAGTTAACTCCATTACTTCCACAGAATCCAATGTTGTACCTACATCAAAAACTTATGTGAGGAAATTTAATAGAAATTTCAAGGCCATACGTCCACCAACTGACTCAAATAATGGATTAGGTTTCTTCCAACAAACTTCAACAAGACCAAAAACAAGTTTCCAAAATCGTAATAATAGAATAAATTTCCCCACACGAACTAGCACAGCAAGTCCAGTCGATGAACTTGACGAAGAATACCAGGAAGAAGAATTTGATTATAATGAAGAAAATGATGAAGAAGAAGAACAAATTCCAGTAGTTCAACAAAATGGTTTCTTCAGCAGAAATCCTATAGAAAATGAGGAAATCGCTGATGAAGAAACTGATGAGTACGATGAAAATGACAACAATGAATATGATGCTGAAGATACACCTGAAAATACCGAAATCAAAGATGAAGAAGATGATAATGGCAATCCAATTCCTCCAGCAGTAATTAATCGTCCATCAAACCGACCATCAAACCGTCCATCGAACCGTCCGTCAAATCGTCCAGCATTTAACCGCCCAGTTAACAATCTAAACATTTCTCAGAGACCAGGAGCACCATCTCCCTCAAATCGTTTCGCTAAGCCAGCAAACAAGACTCGCGTAATAAACCGTCCAATACTAATAACCCTTCCACCAAACCTAATCGACTCAGATAAACCTACACTACCGCAAGCAATAACACCACCCTCAGTATTTGTTTCTACAAACACACGCAGCTACGAGCGTAAGTACTTGGCAAGTTCCACAGAAACAACACCACAAAATCAAAGTAATCCTCTTCTGGATGATCTTAACATCGATGCTCTTAATGCACGTAATAAAAAAATATTTGAAGTAAACAGCAAGAAACACACATTAATCAAACCAAAAATTGCCCAAAACCAATCACAATCAAGTTTAGATACCACAGATACACCTTTCCAAGACACAACTACTATTTTTGAAGAAGATGAAGATAATAATTTAATAAATTCACAGGATGATTCGCAGGTAGCCATCAGTACTGAGAAGCAACCAACAAATGAGGGTCAACTTGTTTTGTACAGTCCGAAGAAGAAAGTTGTTACGATAACTCGTGTTGTTGAAATCAATTCAAAAGAAGATAAGGTACGAAGAAAATCAAAGAATGAAGACCTGAAGACTGTTGCATCAACCGAGCTAAGATCGGAGGGGGTACCCAAATTGGAATCACTTGGTGAGATTAGTCGTGTAAAACATGTGCATTTGTTCGATGGAAGTCATGTTGTGGTTGATGGTAAGAGTACCGTTGCTGAATACACAGCTACAGAGTCATCTGTTTTTGTAAGGAACACTATTCCCGAAGTTGAGCCTGATAGTCTGGAGAATACCCGAATTGAATATGAGCCGGGATCAACTTCTGCTCCAGTCAGGAATACCATTCCTGATACAGATTATTCTAACATTTTAGTAGAAACAGCTTCGTCTGTTTCGGTTGATATTAGAAGGTCCAAGGCTATTACTATTCCTGAGGTTATTTCTGATGTTGTTGAAGCTTCTACAATATCTCTTCAAGGCCTTTTTGATAGTACTCGACAAGCAAAGAAAATAAGCGAAACAAATAATGAAATCAATGGTCTTGTTTATGCATACTCGCTTGGTGAAATTCCCACTACTCCCCGAAACGACAAGCCAGTATTTGTTTCAACAACTCCTTTAACTACAACGCCATTGACCACGAGCACACCAACTCCAACTCCAACCCCAACTTCCACAACGACCACAACACCAATTCCACCAACCACAACTACTACGACAACAACAACAACTACAACTACAACAGCATCTCCAACTACTATTCAGCAACTAATAGAAGCTCAAGAAACAACAACTATCCAATCCAACAACAGGGAATATTCCCGACCGATTGTACCTCTCCTACGACCGGAATCCAACGAATCACCACTGGTAATATCGATTGCAAATTTAGATAAAGTAATTTTGAGTAAGGTTATAAAGCCTGATTCGAATTCAGCGCCATCTAATAGACAAGAATTGATTGTAGAAGCACCAAAAGATGGTGCCGCTGAGGTCCTTCAGACAAGTGCAAGTGGTGGTATTGGTAGAAGTTTTAATACCAGTAGTAGTAGTTCTACTAATTCCCTAGAAACAAAAATTCAAACCGAAACAAGTTTCAGTTCAGAGTCACATATAGTTAAGAGAAAAAAGTCTTCAAGGCGTAAAAATAAGCCAAGACATCATAGAAAACAGTCAGCGTCGACGACGACGACAGTAAGGAGTTTAGGTGAAGATGATGTTGCAACAACATTAAGCTTCTAAAAATAATTTCCGTAGATTTACATCAGATAGTTTGAGAATACTTTCTTTTTCTATAGACAAGTCTGCTAAGATTTCATAAGTAATGGTTTCTATATTGAAACAACTAAATAGGAGGCAGGAAGAGTGTAGTTTTAAGAACAGGCTAATTTAAATTTTCATCAATAAAATTTTCCTGAGCTTTTTAATTTGACATTATTCAAATTCTTTTTTTACAAAGCTTTAAGCTTTGATGATAATTTGGCTTAGGATCGTTTTTTTTTTTTTTCAAAAAGCTCTTACTGTTCTTACATGATTTTTATACAAAATTGCCCTTGTATCCACTAAAAGCTCAAAAGCTTTATTCCAAAAAAAATTTCACTTCTTGCACGGAAAATTGAAAATTTTTTCGGTTTGAAGTTATATAGCATTTCCAACTGTTCTGCTTAGGAAAGTTATTCTCAAACTATCTCCAAGAACTCAACTTAGTTTTTTTAATATTAGATAGATAGTTTTAAATAAAGAAAATATAAAATATAGATTTACAATAGTAATAATTTATTTTCTAGTCGTTTATTCCAAATCAGCTGTAAAATGTTTAAGGAAATAATTAATGCTATCTTTTAGGAGTTTATCCCTATTTCTCCATTAAACATTTCCTTATTTAAATTTCTTTAAAAGCTTGCAAACGCAATATTGTAATCTTTGCTTATTTATAAATGTGCGACTTAATGCTATTATTTATATGGTTTTGCTTTTTTTGTGCAATTTTGTTTTCAAAATTAAATTCATATTTTTTTAAATTACTTAAATTGTTCGTTTTAAAAAAAATCAATACAATAAAAGCATTTACCAAATTCAAAAGCCCTATAATTTCTAATTCTGCTTTTCGAATCATAAATTCACTTGTTTGAATTCATCGTCGTCAGTCGCACACTCTATAACAAGCTTCTTATTTTCAGTTCTTGCAAATATTTTAACTCTGATTTTTCTTCTTTTTTTTTGCATTTAAAATTATATTCCTTGTTTATATTCAGTCTATCTAAGCTGCCATAGCATAAGATATAAGCAAAAATATATAACAGCGAAATTTATTATCAAATTCATTAAAAAAAAATCACATCATTATTTAAAAAAGTATTTATTGGTTCAGTTTGAATTTATTATTATTTTTTTTATTTTAAAATATCTTTTTTAATGAACAATTTTTATTTTCTTAAAGGAAAAATACATAAATTGTTAATGCAATTTGTAATGAACTCATATATATATATATTTTTAATTTTAAGCACAAAACAATTGTAGTAACAAAAATTAGTTTTATAAATAAAATTATTTTATTTGAATATATTTTATAAATTTTAATAACACAATCTTTTTTTTTATTTTTCAACTAAATTATCTTACACTTACAGACCTTGGTTTTTAGTCTTTTTTGTTACACTACAATTCCCCCATTATTTCATATTTTTGAAACACTAGTTTTTTGTGAAATTCAAGCACTCTTGTTAAACTATTTAGTAGGGCTTGGTTCGGGAGTCTCCACATTATTTTCCCAAAACTGATACAATACAATACTAATACGAGAATCCAACGATGTAGATACAATACGAACAAATCCCGCTACAAATCAAATCTTGTAGAAGTCATCAGTTTGTAAGTTTGTTGATTATGTAAATATAAATATTAATAATCAGAAACTTATATACTTTAAAGTAATGGTTAATTATTATGTATATAAAAACCAAAACCTTTTTTTTAATTAATCGGATAATATAATAAATGTAATCATCATGTCTTCATCAACAAACTATCTCCTCCGAAATAACTGAGTCAATTTTCACCATGATTTCGTTTGGCAGTGACAAGAGTTAAATAATTGTACAAGCTGCCTAAATAAATTTAAGAGAAAATAAATTTTTCGAAACAATCTGGAAAAAATTTTTAGAAATTTTTCCCATACGTTTGAAAACCGAAATGTGTCAGAAACAGTCCCGATAAATTTAGAGTTATCCAAGTTTTCGACCAGCAAAGACTTGCAAAGCTTCCGCCATCTTGATTTTGACAGTAAACTCTGTATTTTGTATTTCATAGTTTTTTAACGGGAAGAGGAAAAGAAATATTTGTTTTTCTAACAAGGAAATTGTTGTTAAACTCGTAACCCAGAACTTTAGAAAAATATTAGAATAGAAATAAAGTTCCTTAAAACTCAACAATAAGACATCATGATGTTTGATGGGGTGAATTTTATGAATTTTTATTTTTTTATTTTATATTTTACTTTTGGCGGGGTTAGTTTTTGAGCAATGGACATTTATTTTTGTATCTTTTTGAGAAATTGTTTACAAAATCGAAAATTTAATTTTAAAGGATGGTGGAAATTATCAACATTAATTTTTAAAGGGGTTTTTGTATGATTACATACATACGTGCAGTTGTGCCTGCAAGGCATCTTCATTTATATACGAGTATTAATGATTTTTGAATATTACAACAACAACTTGAATGAAGTACCACCAAGTGGGTTCTTGGTGTTGTTCATTCAAGTTGTTGTTGTAATATTGAAAAACCGTTAATTTTTAAATTTAAATTTTCTTCGAAATCTATGAGAACTTTAATTTAAATTTTTGGCAATCAATGACTTGCGAATTGTCATGTCATGTGATTTCATAGATAGAATATGAATGTATGCAAGAACTCAAATTTTAAATAGTTTTCGATTTTTCAAATATTTTACTATATTATATACAATTTTAAAAACATTTTTTAAAAAATGTTTGTGCTCCAACTTTAAGCTTTTATCACTATGCAAATGAAAATTAAATTTTAAAAAATAATCATTGACCCTATTTCAAATATTAATTTTTAATATGTAACGTTTTCTGAACTTTTTTGTAGCTTCTGTATAAAAAAAAAATAATTTAGGTAAAAAAAATGGTAGGTGTTATTAGTAAAGTCTTTATTTAAAATTGTCTTATATTTAATGATAGATGGTACAAATTAAGTTAGGAACAGACAAAAATGTATCGAAATTCTAGGAACCGTCTTCGAAAAACATAAGATTGTATAAAATAACAGTTTTTCAACATCTTTTAGATTTTATGAAGAAAATGTTAGAGCCAAGTTTCAAAAAAATCGAGCATACAATATTTCAATGTACCGTTTTTGAGAAAATCGAAAACCCTATTTTTTTATTTTTCAACCATAAGCTACATTTTTTTAAATTTTTTTATAAAAATCTGCGGAAAGTTTTTTGAGAAAAAAAATATTTTCTTAAATTAAAAAAAAAATGGATGAAAAGTGGTAGGTGAACAATAAAAAAAGGCTACCTACAAGGTTTAACGAAAATCGACCGAGCAGTTAAGAGTGTAGTCGAATAGACAGACATGATAGAAGACCCACTTTTTTCGACTTCCCTCTTACCGTAATCTCAAGTTTGATCAAAATGTCGATTTTTATAAATGGAATAAATGTAGTTTTTTATAAGGGTGGGTAGATGTTGAAATAGAATAAAAAAGAATATGTGTGAGGTATTTAACACGGATCCGAGTGATCCAATTTTCAATGACTCTTCCGCATAGATCTGGCTAAATTTGAGCGATCAGCGATGGCCTGGGTTTTTTTCACCTTAAGGGCATCGGTCAACTGTGGTTTGTTCGCATAGACCTGCGCCTTCAGGAAACCCCACAAAAAAAGTCTAGCGGGGTCAAATCACATGACCTTCGTGGCCAATTCTAAAATTCAATATTAAATTTGGTGGTGCAACAGCTCGAAGTGAACCAGGACCTAGTGACTTACAACTCTCAACCATTCCTGTGTGCGTGTTACCAGGTTACCAGTTACGGAGGGGACCTACAATTTTCTGCCGATTCCGAACGGCTAGTGAGCAGCACCTTCCATGACAAGAGATACTCTTGGAGGATTTGTCAATTCCTCGCAAGAGGCAGTACACCCCTGAAAAAACTTTCTTGCAGCGGCTGAGAATCGGACTCGAGACCTTCCGCATGACAGTCCAACGCACTAACCATTATGCCAAAGGGTACTACTGGTGGCCAATTCATCATTTGTATTTCCTCATGAATATGAATTGTGGAGTCCGCTGTGTGGCACGTAGAGCCGTCCTGCTGAACCCGCATGTCGTCTAGGTCTTTATGGGTTAATTTGAACCATATGAACTTGGTTATCATCGCTCTGTACTGCTCGCCATTGTCAGTGATCACTTCACTTGCGTCGTTTTCGAAAAAGTATGCACCAATGATGCCGCCGGCTCACATGGTGAACCTCGTGTGGTTTGAATGGTTGTTTTGCCAAAATTGTGGTCCTGTTCCGAACGTTCCAAAGCCCAGTCAGCGAAGAAACGGTGTTGTCTATGGTCATGAACTTTGAGCTTCTGGGTCAGTTGAATCTTATACGGTTTGTACGGGTGTAAGATGAATTCTGCAAAAGACCGATTGTTTGTTTGTGGATGGCGAGGAATCGACTGACACTTAAATCTACCCGTGCCAATGTGTCAATTGAAAAACCCTTTACTATTCCACAAGTCAAAAAATAAGGATTTTTCTCGGTATGAGAACTATACAAAAAATGGAATTTTGTATTAGTCCTACTGACTGAACAAATATCTCGTTCTTCTCGTTCGAAAATACGGATGTTATTCGCGAAAAACTTATGAAACTTAAACCCATGACATTAGCAGCTTTTCAATTTTTGCGGTGTAGTTCTTTGGCATATACTTTTAATATACAATACCGAGTACACAATTTAACGTCTATTGAATCAGCTTATAATCGATTACCGGTATAACCTTCAGTTCCTTCACTAATATAGTTTATGCTGTAAGGTTTCAGCTCGTCTTTCTTTCCAATAACTCTTCATATTTAGTCAAACAGTTTTACAAATTGCGCTCATTTGTGTTAATTGATATATTTCATCGGTGCCACATCGCGTCAATTCACTCTTTCAAAAATTAAAATTTAGTGCATAATGTACCTATACTTTAGCCAACCACGTGTAGTGTAACCTCCATAAATTCACTCCTCTCGAAAATGGCTGTAACGATATTAATTGAACAACATATACAAAATCATAGATTTTGTTCAAATATTAAATTTTAAAGAAAAGCCGTAAAACGTAGAAAAATTATTTGATAGCTTGTCATTTATCTAAAAAGAGACTATTTATTCGAAGTTATAATGCGTTCACTAAATCTTAAGCTAAAAAACAGATTGGCTTACAATTATTTGGTCGACCACATGTGGAAATAAAGGAGCAAAATTTTAAACAACCTTTCATTTGCTAACTGTAATGTAGTTTACAAAATCGTTCTTAATTTTAAACACTCTCTAACTAGTATCGTACTAAAACACATTTCTTAATTAATTGCTGCTGAACACACCTAAAATAATGGCAGTTCGTCCAAGAAACTAAGTAACCAGACCTGTTTTGACGTTTGTAAATGTCAAGTGTCAAATAGAAGTGAACATGATAGTAAAAAATATAATAGGTATTTGATATTTTTAACTTTAATGAAAGGGTTGAGAAAGTACGAAGCTATATTGGACTAAAATTTGCAAAATCTTATTTTAACCTAGTTTCATACTAAAACAACTTTAACATCGTACTAATTCAACTAAAATTTTGCGTCAAAAATTTTTAGTGGTTTCGAAAATGTCTTTGCACAGAAATTGCTTTCCATAATTTTTGTTTAAAAGAAAGAAACTGTAGAAATAAATATTGATTAGACTTCTTGAAAAGCTGTCCAGCTAGTAACTCTTTTAATATGTTGATGTTGTATGTTAATTCCTGTTCCAACAAATGGGCTTAATTTTTGTATGTATTTAGAATTTTAAAATAAATTACATTACAATTGCCACTTTATGACAAAATGTACTTTTCCACATTCCTATGGAAAACTTTAATCTTAGATATTTTGTTCAAATGGAAAACGATATGTCAAGAGTCACGTTTACTGATTCTTAGATTCGTATGCTTGCAATCTAAATGCAAAATATCTTCTTTATTTTTTTTTTCTGTTTCTTGAAACTATTTATTTTCAGTTGATTATATGCAATTACTTCTTCTGTTGTCTTCTTCTGCCAATGCATAGCTATAAGGCTCTTGTTGAATCTCATTGGACTAGACCTCTTGTGGAACAACTTCTATAAGTGTTTTCGATCAATCTAAAGAGATATATTTGTATGAATTAAATTTATATTCACAACACCACAGTAACGTGTTAAATTTCTTATGCGTTTATCTGTATACTGTGTTCGGTAATGGTCAGCCATTAAGATGGTCGCCGCAAAATACTTAAATAAAATGATGACCAATTATAGTGAATTGATGAAGAAATTTTTAAATTGAGTAAATTCATTCATGCGTGTTTTATAGATTTTTTTTCTTGTGTAATTATTTTTTTGTTGCATTACGGATTTTTTTTTTATTAAGAAATATGTTTTAGAAAAATGAAAGAATTACAATACCAACTAGATAATAAAAAATTAATAACTTTTTCTGATAATATCGTAAGCAGTAATAAATGCTAAAGGTTTTCATTGCTGAAAATTGTAGTTTGAAATTTTGAATACAAATTAAAAAGTTTCTAGAAGAAATAGTGCGAGAGTTAGGCACTCTTGTTTTAATGTGGGATTTATAATGTACTGTTTTTAGGAAATGAATTTCATTTCGAATAAATGATTATGATTAGAAATCACTTTTTAAATATCGTTTACAAAAAATAACTCTAGATTTTTTAATCTTTAAAATGAAGATGTTCACATTAGACTCAAACAACCGAATTAATTTGACTTAAATTTTAAATCCAAAACCAATTTGTGAACTCGGCGAGTAACACCTCCGACTTTAAAAAATCGATAAAACAAAACTCATATTTGATACAGTTAAACAATTAATTAAAAATATTTTAATTAGTTAATACAAATTTAATCATTTATTTATTTCATTAAATTTCCAAAGAAAATAATATGGCCGAGTTGATTTCTAGAGCTTGCTCTTGTCGGTAAAAACAATAACGTAGCTGGTTCAATGAGAATTTAAAAAAAAATGTTAAAAAAGTACTTAAAATTGAGTGTTTCTTGTTTATTTGTTTGTTATTTATAAAAATTGTGTGTCTAGATCCAACAATAAGGCAATTTTCTTTTCTTTCTTTAAAAACAAAAAATCAAATCCCGTTAGATACACTTTTTTAAAATAACGCAGCAATATTTACATTGCATATAACTTTATTTATATGATGTTTCATTGAAAAGGTTAGAGCCATTTTCGAGAAAAGTTGAATAGAACAAAATAATTGTAAGAGGTAACCCAAAACATAAAAATGTACTGAGTATTAAGCAAATTCGCTTGGTCGTTACCTGGGATATACACCTGGATGGATAAACAAACAGGCCAACGAAACGAATGCATAACTTCCCCTCAAAAGCAAGTTAAATTTATTCTGAAGTATTTAATTGCCAAAGAAAAAGTGCTGATAGGTGGCAACAAAAATACACACAGAGACTAAAAAAAAAAAAAAAACGGGGAATTCAGCTTGTTTACAAACCTATTGAATAAATAGCGAACCTCACCAATACTTTTTGTTTGAAAATTAGGTTCTATTTAACCTTCTAAAGCTCTCTATACACGAAATCTCAATGTATTACTTTCAATATCAGCTCCGGAGGGAATTTGACTCTTTTAAATACATTTTTGTATCATCAGCAAATAAGTGCTGCTGAGAGTAATAATAAATAGAATAGCTAGTCATTTTGGTTCTTTCTCAATTCAAAACGAAAGAGTTCTTTTAAGACAATAGTAAAGTGAAAAATCTTGCGATATATAAACATCTTGTAATCTTTTTGCAAAATACTTTCAATGAAGTTACGTATATAACAGCGATGTTATTTACAGTATTAATGATTTATATCCATTTATTTCTGCTATTACAGATCTCGAATTGAAATGTTTTTCAGAAAAGATTCCACTAAAAAAGCTGAGCTGGAGTAGATAAAATTCCTCCACTCTTATTGTCAAAATATGCCTCGACACTTTGCAATGCATAGTTTTTGTCTCTGCTTTTTGAATTTCTGTTTGAAATTTATAAAAACAAAAAACTATTCGATGTTTTATAAACAGACTTCGTTACAGCATTTCACAGAGTCCACCATGGATTAATGTTGCTAAAATTTAAAAATTAAGGGCTTGATATAATTTTTTTTGAAATAATAAATGTCGTACTTGTCAGATGGAAAACAAGTGTTTCAAATCGATGGTTTTACAATTGGACTCCTTCAAGGTAGTCATTTAGGACCACTTATGTTGGATTTGTTCCTAAACGACATTATAAATGTTCTTAGTTTTTCGGATACGTAGTTTGATGTTTGCAGATGACGTTCAGCTTTACAGTCAGATGCTGTTTAAACTTTCAAAATGATATTAATGTGTTTTTAAATTGGTGCATATACAACCATAACTCAATATATCAAAATGTTAATTTTTTACTACCCACAGAATGTTGTCACCCGGAAATTTTCCTTATATGCTTGGAATTGAATAATTTTCTAAAGTCATTAAAGTGAAAGATCTTGGAGTTATCTTTGATTCCACACTCACTTTTTCGACTCACATCAATATATAATATCAAAGGCAAATTCTATGCTAGAGTTTCTCAAACGACCATCAGGTATTTTTAAGGACGTGTATACATTAAAGGAAATTTTTCTTATCATTGGTCACCATTTTACGAAAATGCTATTCTAAGAATAGAGAGAATTCAAAAAAAGATTCACATGTTTTTCATTAAGAAATCTGAGATGTTCCGACGAAATGCCTAAATGTTTTTCAAGATGTGCGCTGTTAGACTTAAGAACTTTTCAAAGCCGCACTCTTTTTATATAAACGACATCTTAAGTAATAATTTTAAATCTGAAGAACTTCTCGCACTAGATTCCTGGAACGTTCCAGAAGGAAATTTAAGAAGCAGAAACGAACAAATTATGGCCCAAATAACTCAGTAACTCGTTCTTCAATATTAGCCTTGTTTTTTGAAAGAGTGAATAGCCAAGTTAGTAAAATTTTACATGCAAAATAATGAAAACATCAAGAGTGAATATAATTTGGTCAGCAATCAGAGTGATGGATATAGAATGGATACAAATTGTTGATATATTGAGATGTAGATGGCGCTTAAATCGAGTGCAGAAAAAACATTTTCTTCGGAAAGATTTGTACTGGGATGTGTTCTGGAATGCATCTTTTTTTCTCTCTTAACTTTTCACCGAAAAATTGAAATTTTTTGGATTTTTGTTTTTGTTCAGGAAAATTGCTATTTTAGGGATTTTGGAAAGCATCTAGTAAGAAATACTCTAAGTAGGTCAAAATATAGTATATTACTCATCAACCAAGCCATAAACTGTCAAATTCCATTTTAGAATGGCTGAGATCTCGATGGATTCAAAAACATCTACAAAATCTGAATTTTTCTTAACGAAAAATCTTTTTGCTCATTAAAATTGTAATTTAGGGGCTGGCAAGAATATGGAAAGAACTATTCTAAATATGTACGTCAAAATAAATTTGAAATTACTCCAAAATTCGTGTCAAACTTTGAGATTAAAAGAGAGTGAATATAAAAGTGACTATAATCGTTTTTTTTTTTTCAATTTTCTTTACTGAGTGGGTATTAATTTTCCATAAAACACGGCTATTGTATAATTCTATTTGTGGAGAAGTCGACTTATCAATAAGCAGAGTAAATTTTAAATATATTGGAAAAAATCTATTTCAATCTTAGATAAACTTTATGTAAAGATTCTTTGAAATCAACAAATTGTATACATCCATTGATGAATAAATAAATAAATTTAATATTAAAATATTAAATATCGGTTAGATCTCAAATTGCTAAAGGACAACATTTGTCTCCTATATTTTCCACGCAATGGATGGACAAAGGGCAAGAAATTCCTACGAACAGATTGGGGCCTATCGTGAATAAAATTTCCCTGAGAATTGTTCCCAACTTTCAAAATTGTTATCTCGACTAATGTCGAAAGTTTACCTTGGAATTTATTTATATTGGGTATTAAGTTTCATAGTGACCTTGGCTCTCATTTAAAAAGGTCAGTCGCCAGCTTACAATGAACAGTGCAGAAGTATTGACCTTTCCAATTTTCGAAGATGGGGAAAATTCCGAGGGAAATTTTGTTCACGATAGCCTCCATTATGTCAGGTTTTTATTCACATCAGCGTATGCATTCTTCTCTAACCATGTCATATTTATTTATTCAAAATGGATCCACAATAAGATAAAATGTGAACTTAGTTGATCAATTATGGAGACCATCATATAACTTTCAATACCTCAATTTTCCATATAGTTAGTTTTTCTGACGTATTCAATTAAGATTTATCAAACAATCATGAGCATAAATGGCAAAGAATTTTCAAAAAGACAAACTGTATCTTCAGTTAACTTCAAGTCAGTCAGTCTAAGGAAACAAGTTTTTCAATTCATACCAAATGTTATGCACAAAAATACCTTTCTTCAAAAAAAAAAAAAACATTCAACTTCAATAAGAGAAAAACTGCAAAACAAATCAATAAAATCAAATAGTTAAAAAAAAAATTAAAGGAATGTCTTGTTTTTCAAGTTGATAATAAATATTTTATTTCTGCAACTTATTTATCAGTCAAAACATGTAAAACAAACAACAACAAAAACCCACTATGCAGAAACTACATTTCCTTATTTTTTCTCAAAAATTTAATTAAATTTTAATGTTTACAACAAAAATTTGTGACTACCATCACTTCTTGGCTGAAAGTAGGTTTTCATGCAGTTTAATACAGGTTCATGGTCAATGAAGTCAAATTACAGACAAATTATTGAAATAAAAATAAAAAACAAGTAAAGAAGATTCAAGCTTCGATGTCTCAGCAATTAAATTTGATAAATATCATTTCTCATACTAATTAGCAACACGATGTGAAATTCGATAAATTTAATATAAAAATACCTCAAAAAAGAGATTTTTTGCCTTTGTGAATTTAAGGTAAACTTAAACCATTTTTTATAATTTTTTTGGTGTGGGTATTTTTACGATTTAGGCCATAAAAATCCAAGTTGACAAATTACTCGAGTTAACATGTTGGGTATAATGTGCTTATATCATTTCCGATTTTATTGGATAAACCAAAAGTGTAAAACTTGCGTCATAAATTATATTTGTTTTAAGTAATTGAGGAAGAAGATCATCGAAAAAGGAAACAAAACTTTCAGACTCTCAATATAGAGAGTGAAAGCATATTTGATGAAAATGTTTTTTCTGGAAGTTTGCCTTTAATTTTCTTGATTAGCTCGATAATAAAAACAGCAAAATTGTAAAAATACCTGCATCGAGGATATGTTCCTCATCAATGCAGCTAAATATTAAACTATCACTCTGAAGCGAATACGAGTGTGGCTTGTGTGTCATAAAAAATAAAACCTCAACGGGATTTTTGCCAGTAAGTTGCATTTTTGCGCTTCATTTATGATATCAAGTGATAAACGTGCAGAGAATAAAATCAAATTTTAATCAAAACTTCATTGTGCTGCGAATTCAATTGCGAATATTCGTTGTTAAAAAATAAAATAAAAAAGTAAAGGTATCTCTTGTATGCAAGCTGGAAGTTAGATGTTAAAGGAGAATTGCAAATAATATAAAAATGTGCAGTTGTTTTTTTTTTCATATGCCGAAAGAATTTTAATTTGGCAAACCGGCATATTCCTGGAAAGCTATAGTGCTCCACCAAATGATTGATTTTAGTTTAAAATATAAGTACTCATTGAAAAATTGGTTTTTGTAGTTCTTAAGTTAAATTATTGATTTGTTTATTTTTTTCGCAAGGCAAGATTAATGCTGATTAAAAGATTCATTAAACTGCAGTGAGGTGCTTTTCGAAATGACCATGAATTTAACCAGACAAATTACTTATTTACCATAACGATCAAAAAAATGATAAATGATAAATATTCAACATTTGAAGGTTAAATTTAAATTTTCGGGTTATTTCAAGCCATTATCAAAAACAGAAAATACATTATTTCAGAATTATACCTCAAGGGCAAGAGGAGATGAGGAAAGCCAACTAGATTACAGGACTTAAATTGCAGCCAACCTTATGTTTTGTTTACTGGTTTACTGTCTTGTCAGATGAGCATTAAAATGTCATATTTAGACTACGACTTTCTTCTCCTACCAATATAGGGATAACGCCGTGTTTAAATTGAGTTAAGCAAAAAGCACTTTTAAACTTCTTGCGGTTAAAATCTATTTGAGTAATTTGAGTTCGCAATTTGTTTACTTGTATTTTAATTAAATTGAAAGCTTAAGTGACCTCAACTCCAAAATGCGTTTCGTCAAGGTACAACAGTGGGCTCATCTAACTGATGATCTTCATGCATGACATACAGGTACTATATGGCAAGTTAAGCAATCGTTAAAAAAAAACTAACACGAGATTTTTATCAGGCTTGCCATTACAATGATAGAGTAGATGAAAAAAGTGGGTCTTGCAATTCTATCTGTCTCTTCGGCTACAGTATAAACGGCTTGGCCGATATTTTGAAAACTTGGTAGATAGCATTTTCAAATTTCCCCCCACATGTTTTTTTAGACCAAAAATAACGGCCAGACGATTTTTTTTTTTTTCAAATCTTATAAAATATTTTTTTTTCTCAAAAGTTTTTCCACAGATTTCTTTAAAAAAAATCCCAAAATTTCATTAAGTTAAGGCTAAAAATTTAATGAAAAATAGTTATTAATGGTACGCCCCTTAGAACAATTTTTTTTGTTTTCGATTTTTTTCAAAACGCTACAACCGATTTTGATCGTTTTTTATGCAAATGCTCCCCAAAACTTTAGAAAATTTTCAAATTTTGTAAAACATTTTTTTTTTCAAAACTCTAAATTCCGAAAACTCTGTGCTCGATTTTTTTTAAAACTTAACAATTAAAAGTTTTTTTAATATACCTACATAATTTAGAAGATATGAGAACAAAATATTTTATTTAAAAATAACGGTACCCAACATATAAATGTTAAAAAATGGTTTTCGAAAATCGTATTTTTCTCGCACCTAGAATTTTGAAAAAAAATTCTTTCGATACATTTTTACGATCTATAATTCGATATAAAATATTTTAAAATTAAGATATTACTGACTAGTGGTGGGCGCAATCGAATGAAACAATCGATTATAATCGATTCAGGCAAAATCTCGAGATATCTCGATTCTTCACACAAATCATTCGAATACTCAAATCATTCGAATGATTTTGTCTGAATTCAATGTTTTATTTTGTATGCAAAATCATAATTTCTGATTCATTCCCTGGAATTATGTTCCAAAGCATTATAATACATAATAATTTGAAATACGTAATTAAACTATTTATTATTTTGAGATGTATCAATTTGAATTGGTTCAATGCATGTGAAATATTTAAAAGTATTTTGACACTGAATATAATATATATATACACCCGAATACTATTATTTCAGTCCAGTTAACACTGGTGCCTCCTATAGGTCCCGTAAACGGCTTTTATATTTTTGATTAACCTTTAAATGGGTGACATCTATATAATGAGTTCGTTGCTATCTTAAATTAACTCAAAAACTGCTCTAACGATTTTGATTAAAATTCATATACATATGTGTTATTCCAATCAACGTTTTATTCTTAAATTCTACAAGATTTGTTTTATTCCCTCAGTTCGTTAATACTTTAATTGATTTTTATTTTTTTTTCTCATTAACAAAACAAACACAAAAACTTCATATCTTCGGAGATTTTTTTAAAGAAATTTTAACATTTAGTAGGTTTTAGGTCTCGAACTAAAATCTATTTTCTACATTTTCATATTTGTGTTTCAAAAGTGTAAATCAATAAATAAATAAAATTCAATTACAAAACATATTTAACAAAGCACAACCCAAACATTTATAAATGTTGAATCGTCTGTGAAAGAAAAGATATAAGAAAAAATTAATTAGAGACACTAGAGAACGTAGAGAACCTGAAGCCAGTGTCTTAAGTGGGAACCACACTTATCTCGTGTGATGTGGAGTACCTACTATGTTGTGTCATCGCCTGTCCACAATAATCAAGCACACACTGTGTTGCAAGCGTCAGCGGCACATTATATAATGGCGAATTCGGAACACTAGGGATCTCAACACAACCCATCACTCCAGCACTCCGCACACAATACACTACACCTCATAAATATGGTTATACACATATGAATTATTCTCCACAAAACTTCACGATATAAGTATGGTTCCGGCCTTGCAACTCTTAATAATTTCTGTGTACATGTTGTTTTTGTTAGGAATGGAGGGGACCAACAATTTTCGGCCAAGTCCGAACGGCTACGAAGAGAAGCTTTTTTCAAGACAAGAGATACTTTTAGAGGATTTGTCACTTCCTCGCAAGAAATAGTGGATACTGGCTGATAATCGGTTCCAGACCTTTGGCGTGAGAGTCAAATGCACTATTACCTCACGGAGTAGTACAAAAAAAAATTTAACACATAACAAATAAATAGGAAAAATCAACAAAAAATTTTGTTTTCAATATAAATATAATTTCTGTAACGATGGTGTTTACAAAATGTCAGTTTTTTTAATAGAACTGATTTTTCTGTTAACACAAAATTAGTACTGTCTTGCCAGTTTGAAATTCGTAAAAATAATCATATTAGTTTCAAAATTTTGTACATACAAATTAGCCGCTGCTAGAAACCTAGATTTTTGCAAAATTACAAGAACCCTAACCAAGTACAAGAGTACTAATTTTATTTTAAAACTTAAAAACAAGAGACTGAACTATCAAATAAATACAGAATTGTTAAAACATTTTTTTAGAAACTGATTTACTTTTAAAACTAATTTAAATTAATTAAAAATTAAAAAAAAGTAGCAAAAAAAAAAACAAAATACTCCATCTATCAAATTTGAAATAAAATTAAAAGTTTGGTAACAAATCATTTGTGTTGTTTTGCTGAAACCAAACTTCGGTATTCATTTAACTACTATTTTTTCACCATTCCTAGTTCTTTTCCTCTATATATTCAAAACTCGAGATTGAACATTACCTGTTTAAAAATTCCAATTTAACATTTTTGAACTTTTAATTCTCGTTCATAGTAAAAGAAACAATAAAAACTTTTATATGTTCTTCCCTGTGACTAACGAAATCTTCTTAAAATGCACCTTCAAAAGCTACTAATGTATAAAGGCTAGACATTTTCAGGCGTTTCCAAAGCTATAAGTTTTAATAACTCAATGCAAAACAAATATATAATTTAAAATCAAATAATCAAAATACCACCATGGATTTAACTTACTAAGAAAATTGTTTGGAATGTACTTATATACCCCGAATCTTTCTTAAACAAATACTAATGCTTGCAATACAAAATTTCCTGGGACAAGTTTTAAAAAAAAAATTGTTTATACATAAATTCTTTAAAAGAAAAAAATTTAATAAGCCAATTTAAAATTTTAAGAACTATGCAAATAAAAATTAACGTTAACAAAATTATAGCCTCGCTTTTTTTTAATTATATATGTTTATATTAAGAAAAAGTAGTTTTCTAAAATTATCTTGAATGATTTAGGAAAACACTGTATTAAAATATCCCCCATGTGTTACGAAAGTGTTACAACTTAAAAATCGCATAGAAATAAATGAGAGAAAGAAAAAAATAAAAGAATTCGATAACGCTTTTCAATTCTTTAAAAAAATACTTGTCTTGCAACAATAGTAGAGAATAGGCATCTGCCCTATACACCTGCAATTGCGGCTCCTACGGTGAACACGAGCATCAGTGTGTTAATGGGGCCACCTCTCGCTTAGATAGGTAAAATCCTCTTTGACTTAATCAGCAATACTGACCAAACAAACGAAAATATATACCAAACACTGACATATCAAACCTACGAGCCTGGTGGAGGGATGATTTCTCAAGTGGAGGTAAAGGAAAGGACCACGCCCTTAGAAGGCGTCTAGCTCTCCTTAGATAAAAATAAATAAAAAATAAATTTGGTGGTGCAACAGCTCAAAATAAACGAGGACCTAGTGACTTACAACTCTCAACCATTCATGTGTGCGTGTTATTAGGAACGGAGGGGACCTACAATTTTCTAGCGATTTCGAACGGCTAATGAGTAGCACTTTCCATGACAAGAGATACTCTTGGAGAATTTGTCAATTCCTCGCAAGAGGCAGTATACCTTTGAAAAAAAACTTTCTTGCAGCGGCTGAGAATCGAACTCGAGACCTTCCGCATGACAGTCCAACGCACTAACCATTATGCCAAGGGGTACCTCTCCTTAGCCAGGTGATTATGTGACGACATACATTTTTTCAATGATTTAGAAGTACCCTCCTACATATCAGGTTATAGCTTGCTGTAACCCACCAATAACCTTAACGGGCTTGATTGACATAGGCTTATTATAGGTTTCAATACAAGGGGTCACAACCCCTAGGGTATTACAAGAGATCTAAATTGATCTTAGCGTGACGGTAACAAGATCAACTGTGAGCCCACTAAGCTAACCTAATCTAACCTAACCTAAAGAAAATTGCAAATACATTTGAAAAAACTTAAAAAACAAAGAAAAGTTTTTAGTTAAATAGGACCCTTATTCGAAGTTATTCCAATATAATAACAGTTCACTCTCTGTTTGAAACTCCTAAGTAATTCCCGCGATCTTCGATTTTACAATTGACTTAATGACGCTGCTAAATATTAAGAAATATTCATATGTAGACATACATTCTTATTTGTACTGACATTGTACCTAGCACTGACTTCTGAACAAGCTTCAATTTTGATCAAATGTTGATAAAAGACTTCACCTTAAATTTACTTAACTTCAGCCTATTACACCTAGCGCAGGATGTTAATTGTCTACTTAAGATTTTGCTATTTTATTTGAACTTCTATATTGTGACTTTTCTAAAAGTAAAATTTTAAGATACATTTGCGGATTTCAGTATTATTTGTTTTTAAATTCGTTCTGCTTCCTTGTGACCTAATACTTTAAATAAGTATCTATAAATTTTCGAGTGTCCATATTCATTTAAACCTTGACTTGCTTTGTTCAAATGAAGTAGATTTGAATATGGCTTAAGTAGAAATATATACATAACATACATATGTATGTATAGTATGTATCTACTGAGGTTTATACATCATTTTACAGATTTACACATCGAAAAGAATTGAAAGAAGTGAAGAAATGAAAGAAAAATAACTTGACATACAAAAATCTGAATTTAAATTTAACTAAATCAAATAAAATCCAAGAATTATTTAAGTCATTTTTAGTCATAATCATTAAATAAAGACTTCTTATGCTTTAAAGCACATGATATTCGAAATGTCGTCATAACTTCATGAGTACGTTCTATACAAAACAATTGAATTAAAAAACGTAGATTTACTATATAAACAAACATTACTACAAAAGGATAACCTTCGACCAATTATATGTTGAGGAACTTCAAAACTCTAAAACACAAAACACTTGATTTATAATCAAGTCACATACGAGTACCTACTCATACACATAATTTGCAAAATGATGTATCAGAAATCGAGGCTTATATCATACATATTTAAATGAAACTCGAAAATAATTCATTCCAAGAATATAATCAAACCAACTCAATCTGTTCACAACAAAAAACCTCTCTGCTAATAAATTTTAATTTCAATTAACATAATGTTTTCTACAAACACATTATAAAACATAAATAGGAGTAGTTTCTTTCTCAATAAAAAAAATCGAAAATTCGAATCAAAAACACATCCGCTATGAATTACGCAATCAAATTTAAATTAACATATAAAAATTATACAACTAAATAACACAAAAAACCCACATCCACAAATCGGAATTCACAATATTAAACGAATCCAATAAAAGCTTCATCCTACATGCGAAATTCTACAATTAAATTAAGAGTTAAAAAAAATGTATCTGATCTAAATGCTAGTCGATTGCTTTTGAGAACGAAAAAAAAACTAATTTTTATTTGAAGCTTTAATTATTTCAATTCGTAGAATTTGATAACCTTTTTCTCTATAACTTTTCACATTTTAAATTAAATTTATTCAACACAGTATTCGCTTAATGCATTTATGTAGATTTGTTTGCATTCCGTAGCCAGTAGAATAGCAGTACACCAAATTAAAACAAAAAATAAAACCACAAGCCCAAAGCAAACAAAATTTAATTTAAATATTCAAAAATAATAATACAAAATTAATTTTTTTTATTCAATTCAATTAAAGGTCCGCACAAAGGTTCAGGTGCGTCGTCCAAATGTACGAAGACGTCTTTTCACCACAACACAACCTTCTTCCAGCAATTCTACCGATGAACTAAACACTGATGGTACCTCGACGATCTATGATGCTTCAACAGCTGCCGCTCCAACGACCAGTATCTTCAAGAATAGCCGACGTACTAGGCCGAATTATCTAACCACGATATCGGCGAAGCTTAAGCCAACGGCAAAGGCCTTGTCATCTTCATCGAATCCGGTTGAGATCATCACATCGACTATCAACAGCACTGCTTCGGCGGCAGCGTCTTCAAATGATATCACGTTCGTAACTGTTAATAAACTGTCAAATCAAAAGTCTCCATCAGGTGTGATTCGACGTAAATTCACCAGACCGTTGAATGGCAATAGATTAACGAATTCAACAGCAACGACGACGTCAAGTGGTAGTGGGAGTACGCCAACGGCGGCAGCGGAGACATCTGATGAAGTTGGTAAGTTCAGGAGTTGATATAGGGCGTTTTTTTTTATTCAAAGAAATTACTTACAACTTTTAGTTATATTTTTGACCTTATCTCATTGACGAGCGCTGATGTTTTAAGACTTCTCATCTTTCTATCATACCTCATAGATTTAATGAAGTCAATTAGGCGTATAAGTTTACTTTGGAAGTTTGTATATTTTTAACCGTAAGAGATTATCTGAACTATTTCTAATGCTTACTAAAAACAAAACACCCTATTTACTAGCTTGACCATGTACGGCCGATGTTGTTTTGTTGACTTTGTCGGCGGAGAAGGCTACAAACTGCATTCCACGTTATCTCTGCCTTCTTATTATTTGCATTACCTTATGAGTCAGAAAGACAGTTAGTCAGGGCTTGTAATGTAGTAAGAGGTACCTTATAAGCGATTGCATGTGGGTTAAGAGTAGTTTCATTTCAAGTTTAAATTGGCAACTGGAAGTTGGCTGTCGGATGCGTGTGTAAACACTTTCCCTTTTATGTTGAACTTGTATTTCATCATTATTTTGGTAAGTTAATGAGATGAATCGGTGGTGAATTCATTTAACCAAGACTAAATTAAGTTTGGGGATTTTTTGTTATGTTTTGATATAAACAACGGTTTCCGGATACTCCAAAAAAAAAGCTAAAATATGATGAAAGATGTAATACATGTATACATTTATGAATATTTCACTATTTGAATACGTAATGATGAGGAATTTTATTGAAGCGTCCTTTTTTCGTTATCTTTCTTTTTGTCTTCTTTAGAATTTATGAGTGACAGTTTTAAGTTGAAATCTTGTTTTTCGTTTACTGAATTATTACAAGGTGTGTTTTGGAAGATAAATTATTTATTTTGTTTATACATGACTTATGGGATTGGTTTTGATGTGCGTGATATTGATATTCAGAAGAAGACAAATAAAACATCGACTGTAAAAAGCATGGGCGAAGAGCCCCAACATAACACTGTCAATAGATAATTTGAATATTTTACCAATAAGCCTTAAAAGAAGGAGAGTTTTTAGTTGATGAAACTTATAAAAGATATATTCTGCGATGTTTGAGTAAATGCATTTACAAAATTTGAAAATTTAAATTGGCACACCTTCAAAACAAAAGAGCTGATCTTCGAACCTTGTATTTTACATCTCGGGGAGAGCACGATAACTTGGCCGCCAAGATTTGATAACGGGTTTTTGTAGGGGGTCAAAAATAAGCACTTTTTACTATGGGAGGGGGGGGTCTATCTCCCCCCGTTTAGGAGGTAGGGGCACTTTTAGAAAAAATGGTTTAAATTGAAAAAAAAAATATTAAAAAACAACGGCAACACCTACAATAAAGTGCTATACTGCGTTTGAAAGCCAGAAGATTGTTCTATAATCCTGCATTTAAATTAAATTACTCATGTCAACGGTTTTTGAAAAATTCGCATTTAAATTCCAAATTTTGATAAAATAACGTGAAAAAAAAAAGTTTAGACCGATTGTTTTCAAAATTTTGAAATGAAATTGTAAATTAACTTATATGTGATCCATGTATCTATCAGTTCTTAATCGAACACAAAAAACCGCATGGTTCTATGTCTTCTAGTTTTTGAGAAAATCGAAAATTACCAAAACTACTTTTTTTGATTTTTGGTGGTGACGGTGATTCCATTTTAAGGATTAATGTTAATAAACATAATGAATCTTTGTTAGTTCAGTACCGCAATTCATTTAGCGTTACCCAGAATGCACCATGAGGAGGTAGAATTGCATCTGGGTCAGTTATTTTATCAATTAGTCAGGAGTTAGTCAGTCATAGTTAGTTAAAAATGGTCAAAATGTATTAAAAAGGTGTGTAAGTCTCGTCAATAAAGCCATCGTCCGTACTATAACTGTCGAGTTCGTTGAGTTACTCTTTTATGGTGGGAAGCCGAGGATGTTTTGGCGGTAAAACACTTTCTAAATTTTCGCTCTGAGGGGTGGGAGGATCGATGTCTTTTAACTGTAAACCCTCACATATATCACCATCGGTATAACAAGGGTAAACTTTTTTTACATCAGACAAAAACTCTATTATTTGCGAACCCCAGTCGTCCTTATATTTCCTTTCTAGGCAGTATTTTCGATAGAAAAATAGTGCCATGTATTGGTGAACATGGTCAGAAGTTTGTTTTGGTTTTCAAGATCGTTTATTGTATTTTATATGTATTTAGTGGACATTGGATAAATAGAATAAATTTGAATTTTTTTAAATACAGATTCTGTGAATGCAAAAGAAACTTTGCATGCACCCAACCTCGCACCTACCCCAAATCCTATAGTGTGCCCAATCAGGGGGGTTGCAGGGGGGCAGCGTGCCCCCCCATACATACTTTACTGTTTATATATTGTAATGTTGGAAGCTAGCACTGATTTATTTATGTTATTTAGTTATTTTCGATTTACTCAAAACCCAGAAGACATAGAACCATGCGGTTTTTTGTGTTCGATTAAGAACTGATAGATACATGAAACACATGTAAGTTAATTTACAATTTCATTTCACAATTTTGAAAACAATCTGTCCAAACTTTTTTTTTCACGTTATTTTATCAAAATTTGGACTTTAAATGCGAATTTCTCAAAAACCATTGACATGAGTAATTTAATTTAAATGAAGGATTATAGAACAATCTTTTGGCTTTCAAACGCAGTATAGCACTTTATTGTAAGTGTTGCCGTTGTTTTTTAATATTTTTTTTTTTTTTTCAATTTAAACCATTTTTTCTAAAAGTGCCCCTACCTCTTAAACGGAGGTTTTCTCAAAAACCAGAAGACATAGAATCATGCGGTTTTTTGTGTTCAATTAAGAACTGATAGGTACATGAAACACATATAAGTTAATTTACAATTTCATTTCACAATTTTGAAAACAACCGGTCTAAACTTTTTTTTTCACGTTTTTTATCAAAATTTGGACTTTACATGCGAATTTCTCAAAAACAATTGATATGAGTAATTTAATTTAAATGCAGGATTATAGAACAATCTTCTGGCTTTCAAACTCAGTATAGCACTTTATTGTAGGTGTTGCCGTTGTTTTTTAATTTTTTTTTTTTCAATTTAAACCATTTTTTCTAAAAGTGCCCCTACCTCCTAAACGGGGGGAGATAGACCCCCCCCTCCCATAGTAAAAAGTGCTTATTTTTGACCCCTCTAAAAAAATCCGTCATCAAATCTTGGCGGCCAAGTTATCGTACTCGTGCCTACATCTCTGTACTAGAGCTTAATTCATACTTTATTTTATATGTGGTGAAATGTTTTAAGATTATTTTATATTATTTATAGATATATTTTAGTCAAGATATTAGGATTCTTTTTATCACGTCGTATATAAATATGTATATCTATATCGAGTTGTAACTTAATGATTTATTATTATAACTAAATAATTTTGGTAATTTTTAATTTTCTCAATAACTAAACCAGATATACGATCATTTGATTTTTAAGCGTTCAACTAAAAATTGATAAGAATCTCACTTTTATAACTCTTTATTCTCTCTATTTTATTAATACCCAAAAAGTAACTACGTAGAGTTTTATAAAAAAAACTATGAACGGAAAATATTATTAATACAAATTTTCTCTTCGGATAAAGGCAATTGACATAAGTTGATTTAAGAAGAAAATCGGCAAAATAGACGGAACCGCTACCAAATTGCTTGTATGCTTTATTGCTTTGATGGGTGGTAAATTTCAAGACCAGCATATTTCAAATTTAATTGAAACAGGCGCATGGTAACCCTATCAACAATGTAACAGGTAACACACAGATTTTCCATGATATCTCAATCATGGGGTTCAAGGTTAAAATTAGTGGCAAATTAAAGGTCCATTTATACTGCGAATTTGTTTTTTAAAATTTTGCACGCATTAAATAGGTTATCAATACCCTTGAATGTTTGAGCATAGTGCGATCGATTAGGAAAATTTGAAATAGTTTAAAAGGAGTTACAAATGAAAATTGGTTTTTAAAGTATGTAAGTATCACAATTGGAGGAAAATATTGAGCCGGTTAAGGCTGATGTACCGACTTAGAAATAATCTCTGAAGATTAAGTTGAATTGTACTAGGGGATTAATGCAGCTGGCTATGTATTTCGTGAATATCATATTAAAATCCATCCAGTACAACTCTAATTGATCTGTCCGAAAGATAATTTATAATCCTTTTATAAAAAAGATTTCATCGATACCAAATGCACGCATTTTTAATAAAAGAACTTCATGTCAAAGTTTATCAATTTTTTTTGAATTATTAAGATCAATAGTTTCTTCAAAACTATATACATAAATATCAAATCATTAAGATTCTTTACCTGACAGACAACTTAAAACAAGTTATTGTCAAATTTAATTTTGAATACCAGCATAATTATGATTTTGTTAAATAATTGAAAATAAAATTATTTTATCTATCTTATCTTAAGATTCTTTCGTTCTTAAGCTAATAATAAATAAGCGTTTACATGACCTTGGAAGAAGGGACGTTATTGAAATTGGACGATAATAAGAAGGGAAAAAGATTCGCCTTTTTTAAGGACAGGCTGGATAAATGCCGTTTTCGGCCCACTCGAAAAGAGACCAGTAGAATACGAGAGATGGAAACGTTTACGTAGTAATTTTCCCAGCGTTTAAGAACAACTCTTCAGAACAATAGGAGTGATACTATCCGGGCAAGTTCATTTATGTATGTATATTGTGGTCTTTCAGAACTCTTACAACTGTACGAGTGATTAAAACGATTGTCCCACCAAATAGTTTGCACCCTCAAGCACACGAGTAGTTGATACCACTTTTTGGTAGCATCGAATGAACAGAAAAATGAGAGCTCACTTAAAAGTGTCATAGAAGACGAGAGCGGGAACCAAAAGGGAAAAATTATGAAGAGGAACTTCAATTTCACGTGATGCAAGTTTTTCTCCCAAGAGTTTTAATTTCTTTGTCAAAACTAAATTTTTCTTAAGCAAAACATCTGTGTAGTACACCTTGGCATAATGGTTAGTGCGTTGGACTGTCATGCGGAAGGTCTCGAGTTCGATTTTCAGCCGCTGCAAGAAAGTTTTTCAGGGGTGTACTGCCTCTTGCGAGGAATTGACACATTCTCCAAAAGTATCTCATGTAACGTTTCTGGTAACACGCATACAGGAATGGTTGAGAGTTGTAAGTCACTAGGTCCTGCTTCACTCCAAGCTGTTGCACCCCCAAATTTAATTTAAAACATCGGAGTTATAAAGTTTATCTGTTTCATCTATCTCGATTGAACTTCTCATTCAACATTTTCATGTTTTCTTTTTCGTGTGTTAGCATTCATAATTTGCGTTCCACTTGCAACGGAATTAGATGATTCGTGTACAAATTGTTGTAATGAAGTAATAATAAATGTGCTCTAAAAAATATTTTCTGATCTTTTTTTGTTTACTTCCGGAATTTGACTTTTTGAGCATAATATTTTTCTTTAAAAAGTTCACAAAAAAGCTATTGGTATCCTTAGTTTTTTCTTAAGGGGCTATTACTGTCACTTTCACTTGATGAAGACATTTTTCAAATGAATGTTTTCTTTTTGAGAATGTGACATAAAATGAGGCAAGTCTCTTGCATACCAAATTGAGATTTGTTTCATTGCAAAAGCTCAATCTCACTATCTGGAGCTCATTCACAGAACTCATTCTCATAAGACTGGGCAAACGGCTTCTGCATATCACCCATTATCGATTTTTTTTTTTAACTTTATAATTAATAGTTTTTTAATATGTTCTATAAGATATAGGAAAAACAGTTTTTTTTTCATCTAAAAATAACAAAAATAATGATTTTCAAAAAGCGTAATTTCCGCGAAAACGCTACCTATAATTTTGATAAAAATATTTCTGTTTCGCTTCAATTTGGACTATCTAAAATCCAATAAAGAAAATTGAAATTAATATATTACTGACAGTACACCTACATACGTACCATAGAATCATTTTTTCGATTTTTCTCATTATCATTATTGGTTAAACCGGTTTAAATCAAAATTTGTAAACAGAAACTTCTCAAAATAAAAGAAAAAAAACCATTGAATAAACTTTTAAAATTTTTATTTTTTTTTTTTTTTTGAAGTTTTGAAAAAAAAAAGAATGAAAACATCTCGAAAACGGGTCATATTTTTTTTTTTTAATTTAATTTTCATTTTATGTATAAGAAACTTATTTAAACGACTTAAAATTATTATTCTTGTATAGGTTATTATTTGCTTATAGCATTCTGTTTTTAGTTCCAACTTCTGTAAAAAAAATATTTTTTTAACGTTGTAAAAACTAATTTTGTCCTTCTGAACATTTTTCAATAATAACATTAATTTTTAAAAATTCTAAGTATCTCTTATTTGAGCACAAATCAACCTTGCTCTTTGCAAATGCTCCTTGTTTTATATATATGTTTTTCTCTTTTCGAGAGGATTATCTTCTCTTTTCCACGCACAGAAGATCACGTCAGTGGCACGACGTGATATGGCGCAATGGAAATGCGAGGGATCTAGATACAATTCATGGGATAAGTGTATTCCCAACTTTAAACTACTTTGTTTTATTTGAACTAAAAAACTAGTTGTGAAATATTTATTTTGAAAAACAATAAGCTTAAGTAGGTGCTACCTATCCACTTATTCAAGCCCGTCGTGCATATTACATGGCTTAGGTCTAATCTTAGTTTATTTTACTTCATTAACGGTTCATGGATTTTCGTATAGATATCTAATCGTACTTATATGCATATAATGTTGAAACCACAATGTATATATAAATCAAATACCATTCAAGTTTCCTCTATACGCATCTTGCAATTATACCATTATTTTAAAAGTTTGCATGCATATGCTCATGCCCACATTTTCTGTTTAAATATTTCCCAATTATTGCAAAGTAGCAATATACTCACAATTATAAAAACTCTTTGGTGAATCTGCAAAAAAAATGTACATAAAAGGTTGCAAGAAGATTTAAACATATTTTTTTTTATCCAATTCATTAACATGAATGTGTCCAATCCTAAAAGCACTTGCTGTCATTAGACTTTAGTTTATCGTCGACGAATGGTTGGAGTGGGTATTTCAAAACTACATAATCGGCCACAAGTAGCTATAGCTGTTAGGCTTGGATTGTAATTAAAAAAAACTATTACTAAACCTAAAACTACGTACATGCAAACAAGAAGTTATAATTACGCTGTTGATCTCGCGGCAGATGGTACACAGACTCGATTACCTTGAAGCTTGAATGCATTTTTTTGTAATAAGAGTAATATCAACACTTAGAGAAATTGTTTACTCTAAAAATTTAAATACATGAAGTGTTAATATTTGTCTTGCTTACTCATTAGGTTGTTTTTGAGTATATCGTTGGAAGGAAGCTGAGTAAAATCTAAAACATGAACAAACTGCCATGAAATTATGATTACATTTTATTTTAACCTCTAACTTTTAACATTTCATGGAATTTTCATTAAGTAATTTGATAAACCACGACAACATGTTTACAAATTTCAAGCGACCGCATCTTTGCAGTAAAGCCTAATATGGATAAAATGTATTCTTATAGCAATTCAATCCTTTTATATTTAAAAAGAAAAGTCTGTGTGTCAATTTCTTACATACATATTCAAAGTTTAATTATATAACCTGAACAAACGACTTCAATATCTATAACTTAAACAATAATACCTTTTGTATAAATTAAACCAAAGTTCAGAAACAAGAATTTTCTTTATATGCTCTTAAATGCGTTTTATTTTGTTAGTACAGGGCAGAGTATAGTAAAGTGGCTAATTGAGATGAAATCCTTTTTTCAGATGTTCTTTTATTATTAGCGTTAAAAATTTTTTTAACTTGATTTTAGTAAATTCCACCTATTGCAACGCTCGCTTTTATTATATCTTGATGCCAGAATTTTGAAAGTATGTATACTATAGATGTAGTATTTAAGAAACTTAAAAGAAAGCAAATAAATATTAATTGATTTAAAAAAAATCTTTTACACGTAGATTGCAAATATATTTAAATATATTAATTTTTACTCATCTGTTTGTTAACCGATCCATAATTCAAAATAGCAAACCTTAAACAAAACATTTTTGGCATTCACTAATCAATAAGCGCGATCAAATGAATAAGCTTTAAGTTTAAACTAGCCTTTACTAAAATAAATTTTTAATTCTTGTTGACGCGCGTCGCACTGTGGTACAAAATTACTTGATTTCGAAGGGCTTCCTTTCCTTTCTTTTGGTATTGATAAGGCGATAACAGCAATTATTAAAAAAAAAAAAAAAGAATTATTTTCTATCTTGTCAAAATTAAGCGAAAATTTAACAAGCAGTAGCTTCTTTTACAATATTGAAAGTCCATTTTTATTTAATAATTGCCATTTAACTAAAAAGGGGCATAAGAAAAAAATTCACTTTTCAGCTCTTTTAATAAAGGAAATAATCAAATCATCAAACACTTACTTTTATTTACGACTATAGGTAATATAAGACAAGTTATGCATTCGTACAAAAATCAAACACATTACGATGATAGAGACACGACAAAAAGTTGGTCTCGCAATTCTGTCTGTCTGTTCGATTACAGCCTAAGCGACTCGGCCGATTTTCTTTAAACTTAGTATATATCATTTTTCCCATAATTTATCCCCCCACGCGTTTTTTTCTCTTTTTTTTAAGAACAAAAATATATGTATATGTAGGAATGTAGGTACCTGCCATACGATTTTTTTCGACATTTTATAAATATTTTTTTTTTCAAAAATTGTTCAACAGATATATATAAAACAGTTAAAAAAATTTCATTTAGTTAAGTTAAGAAAAAATCCATTTTTTTTTAACTTCGAAAACCTCATGGTCGCTTTATTTTAAACTTGATAATTAAAAGTTTTTTATTACAATCTACAAGATTTGAGAAAACAAAATTATTTTATCTCAAATAACGGTAGCCACCATACAAATGTTAAAAAATGGTTTTCGAAAGTCTAATTATTTTTTTGAAAAAAAAAACGACGCCTAGAATTTTAATAAATTTTTTTTCTTTCGATTAATTTTTACGATCTATAATTCAGTTATAAAAATGAAACTTAGATATTACTGACCTACCATAAAGAACCATTTTAATGAATTTTTTTTATAGAGAAGCTTCTAAAAAGTTTGAAAAACATTGCATTTCAAAACTTAAAAAAAATATTTATTGAATTTTTGTGAAAAAAATCTATTTTTTTTTTGAAAATTATCGAAAATGTCTAAATATTTTTTTTCTTTGGAAATCTAATTTTTATTCGTACAATAGTAAAAACTTAAAGCCGGCGTACCAAAATTTTTCTTAGAAATGTCTAAAAAAAATTGTATATACATAAAAGCTTATTTAAAAAAAAACACTTATAAGTATTGTTCTTAAAAAAAATAATATTAGCTTGAATGACATGGCATCCTATTTTTAGCTCAAACTACTAAAGCAATTGTTTTAGTCATGTAAAAAAGGATTTTTTTTGGTTACAAATATCACCAAGTCATTTTAAACAAGACAAATGCGCTTATAGATGTAATTTATCTTTTACTTTTATAAATTCAAACCCAAAACCATAAATAACAAAAATATAAGACTTAATCTTATGAAGATGTGCTTGTTGCGTTGGAATAAGAGCTAATAAGAGCTTTAAAAGCGAGCTTTTCTTATATGAGATTTCATATATTCGCCATCGACGGTAACCCAAACATTTCATCTATATTATCATCGTAATCTTCAAGTGATGATGATGGTTTCATAGTGGAAATTTTACGACAAGAGTTTAAAATAAAATACTTGAGAAGTTGCTAGAAGTTATTGAGAAATGTTCCTCGCAAATATGTATGATCTAATCTTTCAAATTAGTTTCACAATGTTAACAGATAATGAAAAATAAATATAACTTCAATTTGCCATCTGCATTTAACGTTTCACAAATACAAAAAAAAACTTCAAAGTCCTCACGTGAAAGATTCATAATGACCAAAGTAAAAACGGGCTTTAAAATAGCGATGCATACTATGCTCACTATGAACCCCACCACTTAGAACCGCGATGATAACGAGAACCGGCGTGGATCGCTGGATCGAGGCGGATTTATTTCAGCAGGAGAAAAATGCAATACATTCTTCATCAATTTAATATTGGCATCGGTTCGAATGCTGCATTCGCAGTGGCAAAATTACATTGAATTTGAAGCAGAGAGAAACACTTGAAACATCAACAATCTTTGGAATTGGTAATGCATAAACGCACATAATAAATCACTCGAAGCGCTTGACCTTACTCTGTATGATTTTCAAGGAAAGAACAAATTGATGGGAAGCGCTCTTACTCTTCTTTTCCGCCAAACTTTGCCTGTTATTCCGCAGGTTATAAATTATCATATCTGTGGAACCGAGTGGAAAAATGTACGCTATCGATAAATGCATTTACTGCTAGACCCGCCTGCCTAAGCATTCTAAAAATGTTTTTTTGGAGATCAGGAATGGTAAAATTACAATTAACTTCGCCACGAATAAGATTTCATACCCCCTAAACTTCTGTCAAATGCAATTGAATATTCAGTCCGTTGTCGACAAGGTTACATTACATTACATATTACACTTCCCCGTAGATAAATTTACTAAGTAGAGATACTGAAAACAGTGGCAACTGAGACCATCGGCTTAGACATTGCAACAGAGAGAGACACACAGAAAGAAATAACAACAGAAGAAACACATGTCAACAGCATACGGTTGGTATTGAACGGTCCTCTATCCAAGTAATAACCTCGCACAATGATGCTTGATTTCGCTGATCGATGGGAAGCGATGCTTTCATCAAAGCCTAGGCCGTTGACTGTCGACAAGGTATTCTCAAGTGTAACAACAAACTGCAACGAACGTGCAATTTGAACACCAAAAAATGATGATGTCAACAAGCTCAATGAGAAAATTCAATTGAAACTGCCCAATGAAATACAAATCGGTTGTCACAGTCATGGAAGAAAAACAAGACGTCAATTTATCCAACCGAATTTGAATACATTAAAACCAACCGAAAAGCCGCCGTCGAAGGTTGGATCACCGGTGATATTTATTCTTTTACTTTCACGCAGGAAAGTTGTGCAATGTAATATACATAAGTATGTGTTTCTTCTGTATAATATATTGGTAGATAAACCTTCGTGACATGACCGCCTCTAACCATCAACCAGGAGTAATGTGGCTATAGATAACTTCCGTGCGATCGATGTCAGGACGGGTCGCTATTTATATTGTTTGTAACATTTGTTTTAGAATTAATTGGAAAATTTAGAAACATATTTTAAAAATCACAAACTTCATTGGATACCAGCAACTAAAATTATTGCTATACCTATACGGAAGAGCGACCAAATTGAATATGATTTCTCATATTTGCAAATAAAAACTTTGGATAGAGATACAGGGTGCGTTTTATGTTCCGGGTCAATGTTATTTCTAAATAACATTTAAATTAAATACAGTTTTATAATTTATATTTTACTGATTGATTATATGGACTTTAACATTATTTGATTTTCTGCCAAAAACGGCTTCGTCTCTTGCGAGCTGTAAAACTCGAAAAATCTCGCTGAAGTTGTTGGTCATATTTCCATATTTAATTCACACAAATAAAATCGACATAAACTCATCCTGTATAAACGTTTATGAAGTTAAAAGTGTAATTTATCGCTGCAGTTCAAGCAAAACACCAGCGGGAGATGATCATATTCCGTATGAATTCTTCAAAATTTCTACAGCCGAATTCATTGAGAAACTCGAGGCTTCATATAATTTCATACTTAGTAACTTAGAAGTCCAGCTTCAAGAAAAATATGTTATTTTGTCTCTTTTCGAAAATTGAGTAAGAAATATCCAAAAATATTCATACCTACCATACAGCTGTTAAAAAAAACCTTAAAGAAAATCAATCTTACTTTTCTCGAAAATGACTTTTATGATTTTGATAAATAAAATATTTTTTTTAAAATTAGTTAGATTCAATAAAAAATATAAAACATTAATCTGTTATTAATAGAGTACTTCCTATAAACCCATTTTTTATTTTTAAGTTTATAATTGACATTTAAAATAAGTTTTGCTTGTAATAGATGTTAGTTTACTATAGGTATTGCATTTGAAAAAAAGAGTTCAAGGTTGACTTGACTTGACATTACGATGATAGAGAATACGAAGAAAGTGAGTACAGCCCCTAATTCGCCGAATGTATTTTCTTTAAGAAAATTTAATGTTTATTTACTTCAAAAATAACAGTACCTGCTATATTATATTTATGAAAAAAACTTATTTTCCTTAAAAAAGGCTACTACAAGAAAATTAGTTGTACTATTGAAGACATTTATATATTATGATTTTTTGTATTGCTGAATTATATTACTTGTATATTTTATTTTACCTTTTGTTTTTCTTCATTTTTAAGAATGCGTTTTAATTGAATTAAAAATGAAGAAAAGCAAAAGGTAAAATAAAATATTGAAGACATGTTTTCGTATAAAAAAATCATAAAATATGCAAATAACGATACATGTCAGCCTTCTTTTGATTTTCGAATTTCTCCTCACGCGGCTTCATAGAAAAAATAGAGGAGATCTTTTGAACTTGAAATTACATTGCAAATTTAAATTTTCGGAAAAATACTTTTTGGATTTAAAAAAATTAAACGATTTGATGGTTCTTTTTTTTTTCAAATTATATATTTAAATGTATATATAAAATACCTGAAATTGACATAGCAGTATTTGTTTTTGAAAAATATTAAAGAAATGTTGTACATACCAAATTAATTGATAATAAAACTGCTTTAATTCCTAAAGTTTTTCAAACATATTTATGGTTCAGTAATCAGGCTGAATTTGTTGTGCACAAGCTATTCAAAGTTATATTAATAATAATTGAAAGAATGCATTTCATGCGTTTTGAGCATTTTACTTCAATTATATCCATGTTTTTATTAACACAATTTTTAAAATCCCAAGATGCTTGCACATAAGTGCTATAGCTCGTGCGATCCAGTCTTGCATTTTATTTTTACTGAAACTAACCTCAGATAATTTCAATGTTTCTTCAGCAGCTACAGATGTTTCAAAAACTCAAAATCCACTTTTCAAAAGGCGATTCCCTCCATCAACTACTGCAGCATCGATGACAACGATTCCCCCAGGGCCAATAGAATTCAATACATCTCCACTTTTCTTAGACACTTCAATTCCAGAAGATCTCGACCAAATCGCCAAATCAAGTATTCAAGAGTCCAAGTTTTTCCACAACCAAATTGGCGACAATCTCGATGACCATGAACTTTCCGGCAAGATATCGATTTCAACGAGTATTTTCCGGAGTACAACTCCAATTTACACAGCCTACGAAGAACCAATTACAAGGCGATTAGGTTATGCAGCGTCAACGAGTAAGTTTCAATTGACAATTTAATGATGTTGATATTTTTATTTCTGATTCCTAAAATCATTTTCGACATCAGGAAGGCCATCATTACGTAGGCCACAAAAGACCACTCCCATTCCGGAAAATGTGGAAGTTTTCATCAGCCGAAGGCGGCCACAGAAAACTCCCGCACCCTTTAACAAAATCATTGAAACCCCATCAGGACAAACCTACAAGCCTTCTAGTGATTATGACTATTATGATGATGGTGATGAAAGAGTAATAGATAAGCCTACAGCCTCCCAGGTAAGCTAGCCTCTCTACATTTAGGGGAAGTTATTTAACCAGTTGTTCCCTTATGCTTGCAGGTTAAAGTTGTCCTTCATGGCAAAGGAATTATCGAATGCTTGGACCAAGGTAACTTCCCTCATCCGTTATCATGTAGAAAATTCATTTCCTGTGCAAAATTCGAGACCGGAGGCGTTGTTGGCTGGGAGTACACCTGTCCTAAGGGTTTGAGCTATGACCCGGTCGGTGGAATGTGTAATTGGTCTGCAGGCCTCGGTTGCAACGAGTAGATTAAAATTTTAATTGAAATTGATGAATTTAGAATTTGAGATTGTAACTTTTGGAGCTGAGATGAGATGAAATGTGAAACATCACCTACCAAAAGGACCACTCGAAATTATTGTTGTAATTAGTTGACTGATTTAAATATTTGTATGCGATCTTAAGCTTGGAAATATTTTCTTTCCGATTTGTAAAAAAAAATTCGAATGTAATTTAAATTTTTCTCGTTGCCGTTATTATTTAATTTTATTATAAGTTAAATGTATTGTAGTGTGTCTTTTTAAATATAATAAGTAAATGCGAAAAATATGTAAATTTAATTTACCTACATGCAAATTGTTTCTGTGCATCATATTTTTATGAAAATGAATTTTAAATAAATGATATAAAAGAAAATACATAAATAATGCCGTTTTGTTTTTATTATTAAGAAAAAAGTTTTAAAATAATAATTTAAGCAATCTTTAAATATTACAGTTTAGAAATATAGCTTGAGCAAAAATTACTTATGACTCAAAAGTTTTAATAATTGGCATGTAGAAAGTTTAAGCCTATTGTCTTATAACACTCAACTATTCCTGTATGCGAGTTAACAGAAATCGAAATTACCAACAATTAGCTAACGAGCCCGAACGACTTAGATAAAAACCATTTTTCTTTGCATGGTTTTAACTAGCTCAATTTATTGGCTATTCAAAGCACCTGATGACGTGATTGTGAGTACGATGAACTACCCAACGTAACTTGAGATCTGGGTATCAAAGCGTGAATAAAAAAAAAGGACTTGTTCAGAGCAAGTGCTTTAGAAGGAGAATCATTTGGAGGTTCTCAATATAAAAGTACCTGCTCCCTTTGAATAAAATTATACACCAACCCCCTTCAAACGGAATAGGTGCTCTAAACCAACTTTCTACCCGTATTGTAGTGTATTGATTTATTTTTACTTTCGATATATACCATTCTCAAATTTATTTAAACAAAACGCAAATAGATTTAACCCAAACACAAAAATATTTAACACAAAATTCAAATACAGTCGAAATCGGTTATAACGACATCGGTTATAACGAAATATCGGTTATTGCGAACTAATCTCTAAGTCCCAACCAAACCAAGGTTCATGCTAATTGTACTAACCAAATATCGGTTTTAACGATATCGCCTTTAACGAACTATCGCTTATAACGAACAGTTTTAAATTGAAAATTAAATAATCTATCGTTTATAACGAATATTAAAAAAAAATAAGTAGAAATTGGAAATTTCGTGCATTTCAAATAATAAATTATGGGGATTTCCTTTTTTCTGTTTTTTTCTTATACCTACGCGAATTTCGCATTCTGTTTCTGAGAGGAACTGGGATAGTCATATTTTATATAAAGAAAATTTAAGTGTGTTTGTTTTTTTTTTATCAAAATGAGTTCAAAACGTAGTTTTTACGATTGAAGAAAAATCTGCAACAATTTCAAGGCTGATGGAAGCTGGTTATTCCAATAAAAGTTTGGCAGCAGAGTTTTCTGTATCGGCTTCAACAATCTACCATTTTCAAAGACCGAGATAAAATTAAGAAGAATTTCGAAGAATCCAAATTAAAAATAAAAAAAGTTCGATGCAGTCACCATCCCGATATAGATGATGCTTTGCTCAGATGAGTCAAAAGCCCAGAGAAACTTTAATAAAGAACAAAAAATGGAAAATCGGTTATAACGAAATACTGGATATAACGAACAAATTCTTCAGTCCTGTCGAGTGCGTTATAACCGATTTTGACTGTAGATTTAACCCAATTCAAATTGTTTTACTAAAAGTTCAAATTAATTTGCTCATACATACAAGGTGGCGCAAAATTAATCACCCTATCGTAAGATGTTATAATTCTTACAAATGGCGTCGTATGTACGTCAATTATATTTGACATTTGTGAATTAGACAGCCACAGTATACAAACAGACAAGCAATGGAGCGCTATACTCCGCTAGAGCGTGGAATAATTGTTTCGTTTTGCCAATAATAGATCGGTGGTGTTAGCACAGCGTGAATTTCGACGTCGATTTCTTAATCGTGTCACGCCAACTGCGCAAACATTCCGACGAAAAGAAAACAATGCGGGCCGTGGGCGAGACCGGATTGGTCGTTCGGCCGAGAATATGGCTGTGGCTGCCGAAGTTGCTGAGAACGAAGAAACATCAACCAGACGATGGGTCATGTAATTGGACATCTCCAGACGGACCCTATAGTGAATTTTAGAGAAAGACTAACACATGTTTCCACACAAAGTGCAAACAGTGCAACAGTTAATGCCTGCTGACCGTTCTTCACGTGTGAATTACTATCAAGCCCTCAATCACAACAACGAAGAGGAAGATTTTCTGTCGGAAATCATCATAAGCGACGAGGCTCATTTCCACTTAAGGAGTTACGTCAATAAGCAAAATCATCATTTCTGGGGCAATGAAAGCCCGCGTGTGATGCACGAAGTGTCATTATATCCACTAAAAGCCACTGTTTGGTGCGGTGTTCGGAAAACGGTCACGGCTATTTCCGGACGCTGCAGGATCGTGATAAACGATCTTACGATTAACAAGAAAAATCGCACACACAGCACGATCCACAATGGATAATTGTGAAGGAAGCGTTTCCTAATCTCCCGTTTCGGCGATTTTAACAATCCCATACTTTTTTGTTTGGAGCCACTTGAAGTCGTGGTTTTATGCCAACAATCCTCAGATAATCGCAGACTTTAAGGAGAATATACGATAGCAATACGAACAGCTGTCACCTTCAAATCTTGCGGAAAGTCATGGAAAATGCGATAAAATGGGCACAAATGTCTATCAACACTCAGAAAAAATTGTAAAGGTCCAAATAAAGATTTCCATCACTCAAATTCTTATTTAGTAAAAACTAATTCAAAAACAAAATTTGGATGATTAATTTTGCGCCACCTTGTGGTTCAGTCCGATTTGCGTTTGGGTTAAATCTATTTTCGTTTGAGTTAAATCTATTTGGTTTTCGGTTAAATTTGTTAACGTTTAGGTTAAATTGATTTTCAATTTGATTAAATAAATTTTCGAATGGTACTAATTTGTGTTTCAAAATTGTATATTTATTTACTACTACCCTTGATTTTTATTTCTGGTGCCAATCTTTTTTCGCATTAAATATGAATCTTCCTAATTATCTAAGAAAATATTTCCGGATAAAGCCAGATGTGGTCTAATGATCTAATACCATGAAAAAAAGATTTGCAAAAGAGTTGTAAAATCAGAAATCTCATCCAGTTCTAAATGGAGACCCGATTATTCATTCATTCATAAGTCTGCAAATTCAAACTTAAGCACTGAATATATTCTAAACAGTAATTTCTAACTATTAAGTGTTTGGAAGCTTTTTTGTAGAATTTTCTATTAAATTTTTCAAAAAAAAAATTTTCAAGCTTAACGATTAGCAATTAATAGAACTTCAAAGTTTTTCCAGCTTTTTGTTTCATACAAGTTGCGTGGGAAAAACAAAATGGCATGCGAAAGACCTTTTTTAATATTATAAGAACTGTTAATTAGTAAAATATTTAAGTAGAAATTATGAACGTAAATAAATTTTGAACTACAATAATTTTAGTTTACCTCTGTGGAACTTAAGATCAATCCAAATTTATCAACCTAGTAAAATAACCCAAAAACAAAGAGAACAAATATTTGCAAAAAAATATAAAATTGATTTATTAAAATACATCAACTGAAAACTACAAAACTACAAATTAGTCTTCTTTTGAAAATCCAGCACAATCCAGATCAATTCCTTCCTTAGTAAGCTGAGCCACGCATTCTATAGTTTTTCATCGAAACTTTGGCATTCTTGCCGTATGGTGATTTAGACTTAACTTTCAAAACGAAATCACCTTTAACATCGTAAGGTGTAGAATAACCCATTGGAATCCGAATACCATGGCATCGATGTTTGTTGTAGTTTTTCAATGAATTACATCCCACAGCCATGAAGCTTCTTTCACCACCTGGCATAACAGTCTCAGCATAGTATCTAATAGCTTTCAACATAGCTTCAGTAATATTTGATGTATCTGGAGGAATTGATCCTGGTCCACTGGGATAGAAATCAACATCACCATTGCTATCGGATCCGGCACCATATGAAGTTGTGTGAATAACATCAACGAAATCAGCAACACCTCGGTTTAGTTTGGATTCCATGTTTTGTTCTCCGGTAATGATGTTTGAAGGGTCCAAACCAGTTACACGACGAAGTTGAATATTCCGCTCTTGAGCAAAATATCTTGCAGCAGCACCAGCAACATGAGCTCCGACATTGTGTCCGATCAGGTGAATGTTGTAGTAGGGAACGAGTTCAGTCATATTGACAATAGCCTGACCAATCATCTTTCCGGTTTCGTCAATGTCCAATGTGGCCCAGTTTTGGAAGTTAGTCAATAAGTTTCCCAAATCAATAACCTAATTGTAGTTGAGGAGATAAACCAAGCTCTTTGAGAATAGAGTGAATCATATTACTTACAATGAGGCTGCCAGAGGTTGGACCATCCCATGAATTTGTGTACGGAAGTTGATTTTCATTCACCTGATAGCGAGTTCTGTAGGCTTCGATTAGTTCGAATACAGCATCAGTTGGATCCTCAGTATTTGATGGAATTCCAGTAACGAAAATGGTTACTTCTCCAGTGCTTAATTGAGGATAGTTATTTAAAACAGCTGCAGGGTTGTCTAGTGGAATGGAGACATTTCCATTGGGGGTGATCAGGTACATTTTCATTTGATCCTTATTGGGAGTATACATAGTATAAGTGTTTGGAAGAAAGTTGCTTTGCTGGGCTGGAAAAGAGTTATATTTTATTCTTTTTTTTAACGAATCTTAATGATTTTTATATACCAAGAGTTTTGAATAAAAGCGATGCTTTATCCACGGGCATGCTTTCCAACAAACGAAACGAAACATTTTCCACACTTGGAGAACTTTGACTAACTTCCTGATTCCAACTTGTTTCGGAATTCATTAGCTGATCCATCTCAGGCATTGAACGGCCTTCCAATGCAATAGTATTGTCCATGGTCTCCCTGCCGAAACATAGATTACCAATACTGGCCAAGAGAAGAATTGGAAAAGCAGCCTTAATTAGAATCATCTTTATTTGTATATTAACTAAAAGTAGGTACTCCAAGAACTCAAAAAGTGAACTAATAAAATTCAACATTCAGTAATCAATTTATACTCAAAAATACAACTAATTCCAATTTTGTTTTAAAACAATGTCCAAATGCAACTAAAGACATTTAAAAAAATGACAAAATGCAATTAAGCTTCTTTAGCTGCATAATTCATTCATCAACTTAAAGCAGTGCATTTACCCGTAATGGATAATGTTTCAAGTTCATTGTCGGTGCTGATAGGGTATTTTATTTGATGGGAAAGTGATGAGTCGAATTGGATGGTAGTTCGATAAACGGAAATGCAATGTTAACATTAGTTTGTGGTTTTTATTTTGTTTTATGTTGTTTCTATTTTATTTTTTTTTTTTTTTTGATAATAATATTATGGCAAACAAGCAAATTGTGTCAAATATGGACTTTCCGGAAATAATGATTACGAGTATTCAGCTCAGCCATCGAACTTAAAAACTATTTTACTCAATGTATCAGACATCCGTGGGTCTAAACAAACAATTAAAAAACTCAACTTTTGTGGTAAAAAAATATTGAATAATTCTATGGATGCAACCTTGAAACACTTGAACACAAACTGAAACACTTCAGATAAGTGTTGCTGTGTGGCCTGAAAATTTGTAAGCATTTAACCTTTAAGATCTAACTATTTGAACCTTTTTAGTCGCTTTGTTTGAATAAAACGCCCTATAAAATACATAAAATAGCTTTTTAACCCTAGAAAGGTAATCTTCGTCGATTAGACGAACATCATTTTTTCTTTTTAAAATTTCTCATAGATTCTTCATAGATCTTTAAGGAGAATAAAAAGTCACAAATCTAAAAAAATAAAATGAAAAGTGTGTTTTTATTAAAAGAAAGGTTTGATAAAAATAAATTATTAACATCTACTAGAATTTGTTAATAACTTTTCGAAAAAATTGCATTAAAATTTTACTTCGTCGATTCGACGAATGATTACACTGGTAAACACAGTTTTTGTCACACGAGCTTTGTTATGATTTTTGTTTATGTTGGTGTACCCTCATAAAAAATATATAACAGTTTTGTTTCTATCACATCCAGTTTTCTTGTGACAGTTACATTTTCATTTCTGACCTCCTATACGTTTCTTTGTTTAAATAACTAAACTAAGTCGACTGTCTTACTATTGTGTTTGCTAAAATACAGTTTAGTTGCGTTAGTTAGATCGTAAATATGCCACGAGAGTGTTTGAATAACCCGGACAGTTTTTGTTACGTGTGTGGAGAATTAACTTTTAAATCTCAGCGTCGAAATTTCACGTCACTAATTGAACAGTGCTATTTGGACTATTTTGGTTTTCCTGTGAAGAATCAAGGCAAACCCTGGGTTCCACATAAATGTTGTGTAACATGTGTGAGGCTCCTATTAGGTTGGGCGAAACAAGAACCTAGACATTTGTCATTTGCTAAACCGATGATTTGGATGGAACCAAAGGATCATGTAAGTGATTGTTATTTTTGTTTGACTCTAACAAAAGGCATTACTACCAAATCCAAACACACTATCCAGTACCCAAACTTGTTTTCGGCCAAGAGACCCATCCTACATAGTGCCGAACTGCCTGTGCCCATGCCTCCAAGTCGATCAAAAAGTGAGGAATTTGTTCTTAGTCAGCATGATACGGTATCTCAAGATAGTGATCCAAGTTATGAACCGTCACCTTCAAAAGAACCGCATTTATTGACACAACGTGATTTAAACGATTTAGTACGTGATTTGAATCTGTCTAAAAAACAGGCTGAGCTTTTGGGGTCTAGATTAAACGACTGGAACTTACTTTCTCCTGATACAAAGATTTCATATTTTCGACATCGTGACGATGAAATAAAACCTTACTTTTCTGCAGCAGGTGATTTAGTCTATTGCAATAACGTTCCTGTTGTGATGAATTTATTAAATTTTGAATATGATCCAAGTCACTGGCGACTGTTTATTGACTCTTCAAAAACTAGTTTGAAAGCAGTGTTACTGCATAACGGAAACAAACTTCCTTCAGTGCCGGTTGCTCATGGTTCTAATATGAAAGAGACATACGAAAATATGAGATTTATACTTGAACAAATTGAATACAGTAAACACGCTTGGAAAGTTTGTGCCGATTTTAAAGTCATTGCAGTTTTACTTGGACTACAGCTTGGTTACACAAAATTTTGCTGTTTTATTTGTGAATGGGACAGCAGAGACAGAAAAAGTCATTATACAAAGAAAGTGTGGCCCAAGCGTGAATCACTAACTCCAGGCCATAAAAATGTTAAAAATGATCCTTTAGTGAACCCTGATGACATACTTTTACCACCGTTGCACATAAAGCTTGGCCTGATAAAAAACTTTGTAAAAGCTATGCCTAAAGATGGTGACGGATTTTTATATCTAAAAGAGAAATTCCCCAAACTCAGCGAGGCGAAAATCAAAGAGGGAATATTTGTGGGTCCACAAATACGGCAATTGATAAAGGATAAGAGCTTTGAAGAAAAACTGAATGATCACGAAAGATTTGCCTGGAAATGTTTTGTGAATGTTGTTCAAAATTTTCTAGGTAACCATAAAGCGGAAAATTACAAAGATTTAATAAATGAACTTATGATATCATATAAAGCTTTGGGGTGTAATATGTCCTTAAAAATACATTATGCTGGACTCTCATCTGGATTCCTTTCCGGAAAATTTGGGTGCTGTGAGTGACGAACAAGGTGAGAGGTTCCATCAGGACATTTCTTTAATAGAGAAGCGCTATCAAGGGAAATGGAGTCCAAGAATGCTAGCAGACTATTGTTGGAGACTTAAAAGGGACCTACCAAAAGCCAAATATTCAAGAAAATCATAAGTATTTATTAGATATTAGGAAATAATTCTGTAAGTGTGGCTGATTTTTGTATACTTTTTACGAAAATATATGTTTTAATGTCACAAGAAAACCTGATGTGTGCATTTTTTTTCATTGATATATTATTGTTTCGTGGCCCCACTATATTCAAAATTTGATATAAGTTTTCATGTGACAAAAAAAAATTACAAATTTGTTGACCAGTGTTACCTTTAACGTACTAAAAAATATGATTAACTTTCTAGGGTTAAGTTGCATGAATGTACTGCACAAGCCATTTTTGAAGCTTTAAAAGAACATTTTGAAAATCTTAATATTCCAATTCGATTGGACTGGCAACTGATGGTGCAAATGTCATGGTATAGGAAAAATCAATGGGCTTCAAGCAAAACTTAAAAAAATGGACATTTGTTTTTCTTACCTTTGCGTAAGTTATGCTTTAAAAAAATTACCAAATATTATAGAAAAAAAAACGGCAAAGAAAATATGTTATTTTTTCCTCATAGCCCCAAAAGAAATAGTGACTGAGATATTTCAATCTTAGAGCAATGGGAGGCATTGAATCTTTACTTTATTTCCTGTTACTTGAAGGATGAACATGACAATTCCAAAACTCTGGCTAAAAACTTTAGAAGACCCAAGCATCAAATTCTCTGATTCTCCTTTACATTTTAAAAATTATCAATGTCATTAACACAGAATTCCAGTCGAAATAAATGAGAATTCATATATTCTATTTAGTATTTAAGAAAGTAACATTAAATTAATTTATAAGCAATTTTATGAATATAAACGAAGGTTTCGAAATATCAAAATTTAAATTTTTCAAATAATTGTACAGAATTTAAACTTAAAATGAAATTTATCTTGGAATGCAAGGTAAAGAATTTATTGATAAACTTGATACAGTGCAGAAAAATAAAATCGAATTTTATGAGGAGTTAAATAAGCAAATATTAAAACGACTTCGATAACGAAGTCATAAAAGGCCTTCGGGTTATTAGCCCAAAATTAATCGCTAGTAAAAATTCAGTTAATGACATATCGCTTCTCGTAGAACAATTTCCTTATTTAATCGAATCTGAAAATAAGGAACGAACGTATTATTTCAGAATATTAAGCTTCTTTCATTTTCATCTTCATCAATTAAATATTTAAATAAAACCAATATTGAAGAGTTCTGAATGGAAGTATTCAAAATTAAAAATGCTTGTGAAGAACCAATTTTTGAAAATATTTTAAATTTTATAATGAAATTGATGACGTTCCCTCAAAGTTCTGCAGCTCCTGAGAGATCTATTTAATCTAATAGAATAGACATGGAAAATTTTGAGGCCATCAAGTTTGCCAAAGAACTTTGTTCTGAAAATGATTAAACGGAAAAAGTTTGGACCCCGATTTTAAATTCTTAAACTTATTGTTTTCTGTTTCTTTTTGTTTATTTATTTTTGTATAACAGTAGAAATAATATTATGAAAATAAAACGGCAAACATGTTTTTTGTGGTACACTTTTCTCCAAAAGTATTTAACCGATTTCGATAAATTTTATATGGTTGGAAAGCCACAGTTACGGAGATGTGCAGAATATACTTGAGACACGCATTTACACACTGTGGGTCATTTTTGTTTTTGCACTGTCGAACACTTTGCATATTACATAAAATAAAATTTAATTTAATAAATTTGCTTGAAAACACTGCCAATAATATAAATAATAAATAAATTGGCACTCGAATTTCGAGAGCTTGGTCGGCTAGTAATATGAATTGAAAAAAAAATGAATTGAAAAAAAAAAATATGTAGGGAAAGTAATGAATTTTTATTTAATTTTTATTAAGGAAGGAATTCTAAAACAATTTTGGTTTCGACAACACTGGTTCCTTCTCTTCAACCGTACAAGCTGTAGGCATTTGCTTATAATGCAGAAACAGAGTGAACAGAATCCGTTCATATATCTTTTAAAGTTCCATTAAATTAATTTTCAATTTAGAAAAAATCGTGTTATATAAAAAAATTACTTTCCGTTGCTTCTAGTATACAACCTTAAAATTTTGTCCAAAGGCTGTGTAATTTTTCGAGTTTTCGATCGATTTGTATTATTGTCAGTTAGGTAGAACCAAGTAAGCTTTCATATTATTAACCACTTCATTACAACGTATAGCTTCCCCAAATCATGGAAAAAAGCTATGGTCGTGCCCGTTGCTGAAAAAATCCGACATCCGCTACAGATTTCAGACCCATAATTATCTTGCCTCGTTTTTCGAAGGTCTTCTAACCACAGTTGTTCAATTGCCATGGTGAATACATTGGATGATATGAGGCAAGATTATGATAAGAGACATGTAACGTTACTTTCTCTTAAACCACAAAATTCTTTGCGGGAAATTGCAAAATCTTTTTGGCTTCGCTAATTTAGCAGCAAAGTTGTTATCGCTCTTACAGACTTCAGAGAGTTGTAACCAATGATTTTTTTTTTCAAACATTTTACCGGTAGAACAGTATGTTCATTAATGATTTACCATCTATATGTAAACATTGCACATTTATTCTGATGATGTTCAGTAGAAGTAGGCTCAGCTTCTTGCCAATAAATCTGAACTTGTTAGGAATCTAAATAAGGACCTTCGTGATATTTTCTCTTGGTCTAAAACTAATGGAATACTACTAAATCCTAGAAAGTCACAAGTTATACCAATATCTAAAAAAAAAAGAGGCTGGGTGCGACCCACACTGATAACTTCCCATTTGTGGTCTTGAAAACTTTTTATATTTAGTTTTTTTTAAAATAACCAAATTTTCAGCGAAACAAACTTTAGCTGTAAAATTAAAACAAACATTATTTTAAGATGTTTTCTCATTAAAATAATGTTGCCCCCTGAAATTTGTATTATTCGCCAAAAAAATTATGCTAAGCGACATTAATAAAGATCTCATTGTCGTGAGCAACAAAAAATTTTGTTAGATGTCACTTAATTTAACCAAAATTGTCTCTTAGCACACTGTGATTCAACTAGAACTTTCTTCGTTTTTTTCGTTTCCTGAACAATTTTAGAAATGTCGCTTAGTATACATTCTTACGGGAAGGTATCGATGTATAAAACAACATACTGTAGAAGGCACTATCGGTGTTCATTCCCAAGAAATTCGACTTGAAATACAAGCTTAACTAGTTTTCACTAGAATTTTTAATAGTTTTTTATTTAAAAAAAAAAACTATTAATTCAATATTTGCCAACATTTTACCAATTGCACAAAATTATACTAATTATAAAATAAACTAAATTAGAAGTCAATATCGCTACTAGTTCTCGAGAAATTTGAGTCGAAAAACAATTTTTACCAATTTTCAATAGAATTTTATATAGTTTTTTATTTTTTGTAAAAAAAACTGTAAGCTGATTTTTTTTGAAATTTTCACCAGTTTTCAAACACATTATTTTTCGTAAAATAAAATTATTTTGAGTTTCAAATCCGTTCTTAGAATATCTGGGTTATAAAATTTTTTTTTCAGTTTTTTTTATTTAAAAAAATAACGGTATGTTCATTTTTTTCCAAATTCATACCAAATCTGTATGACCTTATAATGAGTACACTAAATTATAGTTTAAATCAATAGCATTATTTTTTCGTGAGATATTTGAAACTAACCAAAATTTTTACTTTTTTTTTTAAACCGTTATAGTGAAAAAACTACTCACTGAATTTTAATAAACCCCCTTTCAGCCTCTTTCGAAGTTATTATCTATTAAACAAAATTTATTTGAAGTCGATATCTTTACTCGTTCTTGAGATATCGACAACGAAAAATGGTACAAGAACGTACGGACGTACGAATGTACGAACGTACGTACACACACACACACAGACATCTCTCTAAAAATGATTGATATAGCCTCTAGGGACCTTGAAACGTCGAGAAATATCAAAAATTCCGATACTATACTTCCTGATGTCTTACTTTCTGTATATAAACTGAAAAACGTTTAAACACACGTTCACAAGTCTGGCTTTTGTATTGAACTCAAGCCTATCGAGATATGATCATACGAACCATGTAATAGGTAAAATATATGGATGGAAAAGCGTGGATGGCTACAAGCTTTACTCCTCCTAATTCTACCCTTAATCACTTAAATCACTTAGACTGAGGTTGTATATCCTAATGTCGATTATTTTTCCCAACGTAGATTTAAAATAACGTTTAAAGACTCGGTTAGATTCATTTATGGGCTTCGCAGATATATCCATATTTCTCACAATACAAAAAACTTTTTAAGAACAAATTTAAATCATTATATTGACGCCATAAATTGTATCTTCTAACATAATCTTGTAAAAGATAAAACTCCGATGTATTTGTCTGAGAGACTTAATTTTGCTCGCTCCCTCTCAATTCATCTCGTTTATTTTTTATTCATGTCGAAAAAATATCGAACTCACTAGCAATAATAATAAAGTCTATTTCTAATGCCAATCGCTTCAAAAGTGCAATTTTTCTTTATTTCACATCCCTAACTTAAACTAGTTATTTTTTTCTGATGTCAGCTTATTTCCTAACATTATTTTAAATTAATTTACTTGATTATCGAATTTATTATTATTGCCATTCTTTAACGTAATAATATAAAATAGTACTGTGGAAATTGATCAACAAAAACGGAATTTAGGTATGTAATTTATTTCATACGACTTCAATTAAGGACGAATGTAGAAGCGTTCCTGAAATTGAGTAATAGTAAACACAAGCAAATTTATATTAAAGGTTTGTCGTTACTTATTTCAGAGTTCTTTTTGGGTTAAACAGTTTAAAACTTCAGCAGAAATTTCCGATCAACATTTAGGTTTCGTTCCCGAATAACAAGAAAAACAATCCACTTGTACCGTCTATAAAGTTTCATATAACTGCTTCAAAAAAGTCAGATTTTTATTTTATTATTTTTTTGCTCAACCAACCAAAACTTACCATTTTTCGAATGATTTTTTTAAATAATCTTTTCGCTAATTTAATACCCTTAGTTCAAAGATTCATCAGGTATTATGTCAGTTACAAACGGAACCACCCCGAATGTTTTAAGTAAAATCGTGTTTTTTTCTTTTTAAAATTCATTTAATTTGTCCGCACTGAGTTTCATTTTGAATACACCTTTAGGCGCCTGTTAAAATTTTTTTAGTGTTGTACATAATTTATATATTTTTCAACAACTTTTGCATTTAGAAAAGCGCAAAAATCCTATGTAATTTGTAAGGTAAATTAAGAAACACGATTCTCAAAAGTAATCTGTTTTAAATAACAAAAAAACGAAATAACGCTTATCCTAAAGATCCTTCTATAAACGTTATTTTTTGAATTAAAAAAAAAAAAGCCAAATTCTTAAAAATGATTTTTTATTTATCTAATTAGCACGTTTACTTATATTTGTGTAGCCAATGCCTACACATGTCATCAAAACTTGTTGAGCTCCCGCCGGTTTTTCATCTTCATCCTCCTCCTCTGGGTTTTCCAGCTTGAATGTGATGGCGAAAAAATCCCGTAAATGTTGTAAAAAGTGCACTGTGTATTGTGAAAGTGGTCCTGAAAATAAAAAAGGCATCAGTGCAATTGTATAATTGTTTATAAATATAAATCACACTACCAACATACCAGTCAAAAATTTAGAGACGTTCTTCTGCCCGAGAGCCATAAAGAGGGCAGCCATCCATTGGAAAGACGAGTCGACACAGCCTCCTCTATAGATTTCATCGAGAAGTTTGTGTGCTGCTTCTTTTCCTAAGTCTTCTGGAACAGATGGTTCACTGCCCTGAAAGTTGGAGGTAATGATTAGTGAAACTAAAGCTTAATGGAACAGAAATTAATTACCTCCTCTTTAACATTTGACACACACTCAGCTGATAATATTACTCCCTCAGTTGTTTCAGCCACCAAGTTGATGCCATAGCCAGGACTGTTACCTGAAAGCTTGCCTTTATTCTGATCGGTGTAGATGTATACGTCCGTAAGGAAATTCAACATGACTCCTTTCGCCGATTCGACGGTACGGTTCGCCATAGCCGGAGACACTTTACAGGCATACACAGTTCCGCGGATACGCTTGACCATTCCTTGCTTCACACATTGTATTGCGCGGAAGCTCTTTCGCACCGGACATCGAAAAATCACTTCACCACCTCCTTCGGGCATAACTCCTCTTTTTGTGACTTTTAATTCCAATCCTTCGTCTACAATTAGGAAACGTTTTAGCAATGACAATGCTGAGGTCTTTACGTTATCTACCGAAGGTGATTCTTTGCTATTTGTCACTCCGCGTAGTGTGGCATGAATTGAATTTTTACAAAAAGGTCCAAGGGCAATGAGCACATCCAAATAATATCCGATACCTCGTTGAAGGCAACAATCGTGATGAATGGTTCCCCCGTTCAACAGTCCCGGGCTGAAGACTACTGAAGTTCCAGAGGGATTCAACTCGATCTTTGTGCCATTTGTGATTTTGTCCAGCAGACGAATAAGACCCACCTCGAACTCCCTCAATCCGGGCACATTGTCATTGTTGCGAATATCTATGATTTTCACTGGTTTTCCACTCAGGATGGAAAGTATGAGACGTTGTTTTAGGAAATTACTTCCTTTGAAAACAAGAAGATTATGTTCTTGAGCAAAAACTGGCATTTTTTATTAAAAAAAAAGTATGGGTTTTTGAAGAAGGAAAACAAAACAGCGTGTGGTTGAAAGTTGAGTTTGTTGACAGTTCTATCTAATGACGTTTTGATTTTGAGGGTTGAAAGAGAATGAAGTACTGCCAAGTTTTTTTATTAGGGGTATTCATGTAAGCGCGGAAAACCCTCGTAAACCTCGTAACCAGATAATTTTATCTCCGCAGAAACGAGCTGTCAAAATTTGTATAGGAAAAAGTTTCTGCAAATCGCATAAAATTATCTCACAAATTTGCTGCGGAAAGTGCAGAAATAAACCTCGTAAACTAAAGAAGTATGGATTCTGACTTTTAATTTGACATTTCACAAAATATTTCCCACATTTACGCAAGTATTTCTTAGGGGGTGTTCATGAAAACATGCTGCGGAAAGTTATATCTTTCTACAAAGCGGAAAATTATCTCGTTACATGAATACCCTTATTATCTTAAATTAGTGTAGACATGTTCAGAAGTTCTTAAACGACGCCATTTAACTACTTTTAAAAAATGAAGTTAAACTCTGATTTTTAGGTGTAATTGAAATTGCAAAAGTGAGTAAAATTGTAGATCTCGTTTTCGCTTTTTTGTGATATTCGTTATTTTTTCAGATATTCTCTGCTTTCGAATACACATTCACTCAGGGAACTTCTTTAAACTACGTAAATTAAATAGTTTGAAGAGGTGACTATTATTTATCTGAACAAACTTAACCTTAATTAAAAATCACAATATTTAAATCCACTCATGCAACAGAAAGGAAATCAAATAGAAGAAATAACCTACGTTTAAAAGCAGTCTTTTGTGTAAAAACATTCTCTACGTGAATTTTCGGTAGTTACTCCATAATTTTCGTTAAAACACAACTAATGTCAATAACGCAAAATTTTAAACAGCCTTATGTTAAGGTATGATACTACTTGACGATTGGTTAACTTTAAAGTAGTTTGCTAACTCTTCTTTAATTTTAACTAGTATCCTGCTAATGCTATGGTTTATAATAGATTGCTTTTGAACACACAAAATTAATGACAGTTCACGCAAAAAACGAAATAAACAGAACTGTTTCAAAATTTATAAATGTCAAATAGTCATATGAAGTTAGTACGATACTAAAAAAAAATAAAATAGGTATTCGATGATTTTAACTTTACTAAAAGGCTAGAGAAAGTAACATGATATATATTCGATTCAAATTTGCAAAATCGTCATTTTAAACAAGTATAATACTAAAAGAGTTTTAATAAAGCACTAATTCGACAAAAATTTTGCACCAATTTCATATTTTGATTTTGAAAAAAAGCATATAGACTATTTTGTTCCTATGTATTGTTGTTTCTGTCTGGAAAAGTTAACGACGGTTTCTTATGAAATAAATTATTGAGTGTATCTATTTTAAGTTTTCAGAACCTTTATTTTGAACAAAACAACTTATTTGAAAACTTTTTATAGAAATTTCATTTATACATGAACAGAGTACTAGGCCTAACTAAACGTACCTTATAATATAAAAAGCTCAATAATCTGAACATACCTATTCATTTTCATGTCAAATTTCGATAGTTGTCAAACGTCATACAAACAAAAAAAAAAAAAAACTTGTTTTTTATCAACTTTGTCTGCCACGCTCTTATCGTGTTATCTTGCTTCATTGCCGGCACCCCTCTGCCCCCGACCAACGGTAAAAACATTATCATATCCCTATATAGTGTTATGTGCACATGCAGTTGCAGTCATTCAAGGTCGAAACTGCCGAAATGTCTACTTTCTTAAACACGCACCGACAGACGCATTGGTAAGGTCGAATGTTAACTTCCTTTAGGCACACTTCAATAGATTTCCTGACCAACCCGCATCCGACACATCGTACTAGATACAGAGTTTGAAAAGTGGATACCCATGAATTTAGCTTTTCAACTGTATATTCCGGACTGACTGGCATTAAGAGCTTCTTCTTCTTGTACATATAAAGGTACATCACTTTTTTATTAGACGGTTATCAAAAAATAAACACTCAGTAAATAGTATTCTCTAAAAAGTAAAAGTTATTCACGAAAAAGAATAGTTAACCGTTGGTTTCAGTTTGTCTTAAGAGTCTTCCAATTTTTTTAGGCGCAGATGCTCAGCCTTGCGGAAGACCTTTCGCTCTAACGGTGGAGCATTCTGGCACAAACGCAGAACTGGTGCTGTCGAAGCGTACGTCGTTGGGTCGTACGCAGGTACATCTGGGTCGTCATCCCAGTTTTCACCCGTTTCAACTTCTGGCACATTAACTGGAGATGGCGCCGAACGTGTAGATGTTGATGCCACACTGTACTTGTAGTTATCAAAGGTTTTTCTATCTGGACAAACTTGGACATGCCACTGTAACAAATTTTGATTGAGTCTATGCTGTGGAGGTTTACTCACAATAATTTAATACTTACGTTCAACTCGGGTTCATTTAGGCGGTGCGTTACATTAAACGGACATACAACCAACGGTATGTTCTTATAAGCCCTTCTGCATCGGTCCAAGTGTACTTGGAAACGGCAACGGTCTATTATATGGCTGGGCATGTAAGGACATTGTAGCTTTTCATATTCCGTTCCCAGTGGCTTATTCATTATGATCGTCAATTTTTTTTAATTAAAATAAAGAATTCTCGTTTTTACTTTGGTTTAAATAAATTTTTATCACAAGTTCACAAGCACACACAAACAAAGAACTGCCCAACTGATCTCTTATAGTCCAATTGACGAATTGTCCGTCGGTTTCTGATTCTGTTATTAAATTGCACAAAAAATATAAGAAACGTTGGAAACCAGCAAGTTGAAAGAAAAAGAACTGCAAAATACAAAAAGAAAAGTGGTGCCAGTACACCGCTGAAAGTTAAGTCATAATTGTAAACAGGGATGATTAATAAAGCCCAAAATTAAAAATTCTCTCAAAAGCTCCTCGCAGTCAAGCGGTGATAAGTAGATAACTTGTTGGCGGCATTATTCCAAAAATTTTGCTGCTGATCAGTATCGCACAAAAGTATCAGTGAGAGAGCACACTACTTGCTACAGGGACAGGTGAGGAAAACTGGAATTTGGATTTAACTTGGATACATCCGGTTAAATATTCTATGCTGACTGCTTTCGTTACAGGTGTTTCTTTTAGGGATTTTTTCGTATTTATTTTCAACACTGAACACATTTAAAGACGTAGATAGTACTACCAATTTCGAGGGAAGATAGCATTTTGTCAAATATTATTTCGCTAATCCTTACTTGATTAAAAAAGCAGCACAAATAGTGCAAATAAATATAGAAAAAATATAGGTTGGTAGATAATGAAATTACAAAAAAAAATAATATTTTTAGAGGAGTATTCATGAATTAGAAATAAAAAACAAAACGTATTACGACAACTACAAAAACGTAGGCATTCGAAAAATCGTTCAAAGTTAAAATCGATCATTGTTTCGGCTGGCAGAGAAATTAATAAATTCGATTTTTAGGAATCGATATGAGAGGAATATTAACACAGTAATTATTGCGTCCACAAATTCATAATAATTATTCAAAAGTGCATTTATTTTCTTCCTAAATCTAGATAAAAATGCATAATTTCGTTTGGTCTAAAAAAAACGGCTGATTCAGTTTAATTTTCTAAATCTATTTCATAATTTTAAAAATCCAACGTTAGCTCAGTTTTATATTTTCTGAAGAATGATTAAGTTACAAAGAACCAATCAAATTATCAAACAAACAATTATCCAGCTATAAGCAAGCTTTGCAAAAGGTTTTTCAATAAAAGGGTGGGTAGGTATTGAAATGGAATAAAACATGCTGTGTGTGAGGTTGTAACAAAATTCGTTTTTTATTTGAAATGCCCATACGTATAGAATATGAAGTTGTTCCCGCCTCAACCTCTTAGGGTTATTGTATCACGGATCCGACTAGTCCAATTTTGAATGACTTCCGCGTAAATGCGGCTGAATTCGAGCGATGGCCTGGGTTATGTTCGCTTTAAGGGCATCAGTAGACTGGTTTATTCGCATAGACCTGCGGCTTAAGGAAACTCTACAAGAAGGTTTCTAGAGGCGTCAAATCGCATGACCTTGGAGATTAATTCACGTCACCCCTGCGAGAGATACAGCTCTGTTCTACGATTCATCGAGGGGAATTTTTCTTGAATTTTCACTACACTATCCTGCTATTAATTCGAAGTGAATCTGTATTTAAGTCGGTAATATTGCGTGGTATTCTGTTATTCACGTGAACAGATTCATTCTATACAAATCGGATCCGCATATGAAATGTTGCGGATTTTTCATTTAATGGATCGTCTGTCTATGTAATTTAGAATATTTTTTTGTAAGAAATGTAATTTTATTAACATTTTTAGGGGAAGAAGGACAAAAAGATCAATTTACTAGGTAATCGATTACTTATGAATGATTGTAATCAGACTTTGGTAGCCTTTTCTAATGTACTATGTAAAAGAGATGTGGGTTTTGATAGAAAGTCATTATGGGAATGTGGATACCCTAAACGCACATAACAACTCTAGATACACAACATTTTGGGTTAAACAAGAGTTTTACTTTAAGTTTTTCTTCTGCCGTCATTTCTAGAGTAATCCAATTGGAACATAAGTGGGCTTTAAGTCCGTCCCGTAATGTGGACTAAGTGAAGCCCGCATCCAAATCTTGCCCAACGCCATGTTGCAAATTATCTACAGCAAAAAACCTCAAACAAGCGATTAGTTTCTCTTTTCTTTATATTGACTCATTTCGTGGAGGCGGAAGCTTTCTGTTGGAGGATTCTCTTATTCCTCTGCTTGGAATTAGGACAAAAAAAGTTATTTTCCAAATTTATTAATAAAGATGACAACAAATTAGAAAATTATTTCTGTTTAGGTAGAGCGGTTGAACTTGAATTTTTAATGAAATCAAAAACAATTATCCAAGATTCAGAAGTTTATCACATGAACAGCTGTTTACGTGAATGTCAAATTGGTTAGGGATAATGTAGTTCACCCGATGGAAAGCAGAATGCAAAGCCAGTGAGAAAGGGAATCGAACGGGTGGAACAGATATGCGATTCACGTGAACAGCAGAATAGGGCTGATAAACTTACTCTTAAATCATTATCGTTCTACTTCTAGAACCACATTTCATCTTGGTTCATATGGTTTAATTTGGGCTAGGTAATCATCATTCTGTATTACTCGCAATCGCCTCACGAAGGTCGTTTTCGAAAAGGTACGGACCAATGGCGCCTCCGCTGGCCCAACACTCACAAAAAAATAACAATTTATCTGTCAATAATCCAGCTCTTCTAAACCAACGTCAAATACTCGGAATGACAAGTATACTTTTGTAGTATTTTTTTTTCGGTAGTCGGTACTTTTTATAGTACAGGATCGAATCAAATAATACAATCAAACAGAGCTCAAAGTAGTATGTCCAAAATTGTCATTTTTATAGTTTTGTTGTTTATTAAAACAATTTGACTATCAAGAAACAAATTCAAGTTTACTTTTTCAGATTATTAAATAAAAAATCCTATTTACCCCCGAGAACATGTTTTCAACCGCTAAAGACGATGATATGGTTGAATGTCCTTACAACAAATACCACCAAATGACCCGGAAACGTCTCATACCGCATCTCATCAAATGCCGACTTAGTTATCCGGATGCTGAACTCATCAAATGCCCTTTCAACGCTAGTCATTTAGTTCCCGAACCCGAATTTACGGTAATTTATTTTAACATACGTTTCGCAATACTATTTATTGCAACTATTCTTACGCTAGCACCACGTAGCCAATTGCAAGGATAAAGCAATCATCCATCAATACAAGTATAACACGCTGCCAGTGAAACTCGACGAAGAAGATCGGCAGCAAGTGGAAGTCGATTGTTCCGAGAACTGGGACGACACCGAAGCTGTTGACTATGATCCAAAGAAATATGTCAGCCAAGCGAATGTCATTCGGACGCATATTGGAAACCTGCCGTCGGTAAGAAAGGAGTTCCGGAAAAGTGAACGTAAACGTTTAGGCGACGATGACTCGTCCGACGATGAAGCACAAAAAACATTCGGCAAGAGAATTTATAAAGATATGGATTGCAAAAAGAAAGAGGAAGTTAGAGAAAATAACTGGTTTGAAGATCTTGGGCCATCTTCCAGCTCCAGAAGCGGTTCACAACGCAGAGACAGCTATCAAGACTCTTTAAATGAATTTTCTAAGGAAAGGGGCCACGATTTAGGTAATGAAACAAAAATCATCAAAAAGGAGTACGACAATAGGGAAGAAGTCACAAACAAGAGACGTAAAGATGATTGTCCAGAGAGAAGGCGAGGAGGAGAAGAAAGTTCAGATAGGATACCAAAAGATGATTATCGCCATAGAAGGCGGGGGGAAGATAATTCAACGAAAAGGCGCAGTGAATATAATACTCTGGATGATGATCCCTATTATAAGACTCATAACAATAGACACGAATCCTTGCGAGCACGAAGAGGACGTTACTAGCAGTAAGTAGGGCTCTAAGAAGTAGTTCTTTAGATTTACTTGAGAACAAAGCTTAGATGCTTTTCATAGTGAAGCTAAGCAAAAAATAAAATCGATAACCGTTTACCAAAATCTTTTAATTCTTGCTTGATAACAATAAAATTACGATAAGTTTTATCATCCAAATACGTGAAGCATTTTTTGAGTATCCTTGATGAAAAATATTTTAAAGATAGGAACATCTCATCGGCTTTGATGTTCTGTGTTGTTAAATAAAATCAGTCCATCGTAATCGTTTGGCCAAATCCCGAAAAAATTGTCACAGAATCCGTTGGAGAAAATATCATTTAAAACTCCATTATGAACGGATTTGATTTTAGCTTTTTCGTAAATGTTTACTATTTCGATGGGATTCGTGATAGGGGTTAGTATCACTGGACTTGAGAGTGTTTTATTTTTGGTAAAAAGATTCATCGTGAATGTGACATTTTTTGTAACTCTAAAAAACTAAATAGTTAACGATTGTTTATGTGCAATCCATATTTAAGTTTGCACTCAGCTGTTGTATTTATATTTTTTCTTTGGTTATATTAAATTGTTTTATTTTTATAATTTTCATAGGTTTACACAAAATTATTTAAAATATAGATTGATTTGTATTTTCCCAAGTTTGCGTATAAGTTTTTTGAAAAACAGATTAAAACAAACTGAAAAGATAAGTAAGAGAAATGTAGGAGTATGATTAGAATAAAAGTGGGATCGAGGAGGAGGGTTAGAAGTGGGTTACGGGACCCCGATGGCATACTGGTGAAGAACTCATGTCTGGTCGCCGGTTGTAGGGGAACTAGACCTCGCCTGTTTCAAAAAATATTTAAAACATGCCAACAAACAAAGGAGTCTTAGCCGCCACACAATCACTTCAACCTATTATCTGCTTATTTTAGTTCTTAGTAAAAGTATTAACAATTACACAAGCTTAATTTTTATTCGCAAAATCGTAAACTTTGTTTCTGTTTTGGACGTTAAACAATAAAGACAAGAACATTCGAGTTCCTGAATTATCAAATCCAGATTGTGGACGTAACTTAGAAATATTGTAAAATTATTGACAAAAGATCAACTTTATAGCTCGAAAGTCTGGGTATTTTGAATACCTACCAAGATAAGTATCCTACTTTTAAATTCTGACCAGGACCAACTCCCTGTTTTTTGCTAAGAAACTCATCATACATATCTCTTTGCTGCTTATGAACAGAAGTTTACCATCTTTCAAACTTGAGGTCCCAGAAGTTGGTCCCAAAAGTTAGGATTCCATTGCAGAATCAACGCACCTGGGATTTTGAGGCAAATGATCTGCATCAGTTCTACAATGTGAAAACTTAAGGATGTGTGTTTGTGATTAAAATGTTGGCTTTGAATAAATATAAATTATTTTTGTAGTTCACATTTTTGCTTTTAATAAACAGGCACAAAAGAGATGGAATAAATATCTGTGAGCATCGGGATTTGTACCAACTCCCGTATGCGTAGCCGCAACAAGACAAGATTCCTTACCATTGCGTTCAGTTACAGCTGCTTATTTTTTTTAATGAGCAAATGTTGACAGAGTCGTCAGTTCGAGGTAAACTTTTGTTTTTAATGATTTACCCTTGAACAGGTTGTCAAACTGTCTTGGGCGCAATCCAAAACCATGGGTTTCGAACGTCATTTTAAGTTGAACAATTATATTATATACGCTGATGTTTTATGGTCTTGGTTTCCATATGCTAAACTATTGTCGTTTTTATTTGGCAATCCGGAATCTCTCTCCGATCCGGGATCGCAACTGAACACTTTTTTGATTCTGATGATTTTGAAGTTTGGTGTGATTAGATTATGTGAAACGTCAAATGTGGACATAGGATTACTTATGAGTATGTTTTTAATGTTATCCAATGACCATTTCAAAATCAAAAATAATGTTTGTTGAAAGAAAGTCACTTCGCACAAGGCTTCCGGATTGCCAAATAAAAACGGCAATTGACAGATTTTTCAATTTTTTTCTTTTTTCATCAAACAAGAATCTCTAACACTTCAAATGTAATATACAACTTTTTTCTGAACGTATAACCGTCTTCTTCTAATTTATTACTACAATTATTGTTTAATTTCTAAATGGTATTGTGGTTAAAATTTAAATTTATTCCATTATACCATGTACGCACAAATTGTTGAGATTTCTTTGAAATCCAAAATTTTCATTGAGACCACGTTAAAATCTCCATGAAATCGTTTTCCATCAATTTTAAATACGAGTATCAAAAGTTTTCCACCGAAATCGTTTTGGTGGAACAAAGTATTAAATCTTTGTTTAACAAAAACCAATACTCGACGTTGTTAACAAAGAAACAAAGTGAAATCTTTGAAGGTATTACACAAATATGAATCAAGAAAAGTTGAATTCTTCAAATTAAAAAAAAAAAAAACTACTTGAGCTGTTGTGGGTTATAAAAGCCAAAAACGTTAAGGAAATGTTATAAAAAATATGATTTTTTTTTTGTATTATTTTGTATTTCTTGAAGTAATTTTTCAAATATAAAACTAAATATTTTTTTTTTGTTGAAAAATTGTTAAGTAGACATTCATAATAAGAAAGAAAAGTGTTACTCAACAACTTGCTCGTTTGAATGAAATGATATAAAATAAAAACGAACAAAAATTTTTAATAATAAATTGAGGAAAAGTGTTTATTTGCAGTTAATTAAATTGAAGGCCAGATTAAAAAGTTTAAGAATTCTTATTGAAAAAAGTTAAATATTAAAATAATTGTTGCAAGTTTGGCAAAGACAATGTCAACTAAAATAAACAGCATAAAAACCATTATAAGTAACCAAAAAGAAGTGAAATTGCCTCTAAAGTTTTTCGACTAAAAAATAACCCCATAAATTCATGGTTCTCGTCTCAAGCGGTGACTTTGGTATATCCTGTATAAATACAGTGTACAAAATTATTACAAAATGTGACTAAAGATAATTTCAAGTCTGGAAATAACTAACAAAATTTAGAATTTTAGAAAAAAACCTTTAGTAAAACCGCGATACGTACATTTATGCATGATTTTTCAACCGCTTTCGATCATTTTAAACTGCCCAAGTAGTCATGACACAAGATAAAAATAAAAATAATTCTTGGCCCGTAGCGCGTAAGACTAAAACGATCGCTTATTTGTCTTTATCATATAAATAAAGAAAGGTAGGTACGATTTGATTCCAAAAATGTGTACCACAAGACATGTAGCGATAGTTCCGACAAATTTTATACTAAAATATGGGAATAGTTATCACTGCTTATAGCCTAAAAAGAACCGTTATTAAGCTTAAAATAACAAATAATTTTTGATACAAATACAGTCCGATGAGCATTCAGAGGTGACATTTCATTCTGTAAGGTGAAAAGGAAAAAACGTTTCTTGTGCGCGCGGGCGATTTATCTCATGTAACTTAAAAAATGATATTTTTCATTCACACATGCGAAAGAAAATAGACCACGGGGGGTCAATTCTCTATCTGTGAAACTGTGAAGTGATAAGTTTTTTCACAACTTCACACACGATTCGCAATTCATGAAAAAAAAATAATAAAATGTCAAAATATTTTCAAATATTTAATTTGTTTTCACCCTCAAACGAATTTATGAAAAGCCCTGATAAAATATGGAAATAACAAAAACAACATTATATTCAAAAATGAGTATCGTGTATCAAAAATGAGAGCATTTCTCATTTTAGTACTGTTTAGTACATATTTTGACAAACATTCATCAGAACGACCTATGACGTAAAAAGTGAAAAAGGAATTAATATTCACTCTGAAGAAAACGCAAACAAACCTCTTACCTTGATGGTAGACAAGTAGTGGCCAAACCCATCCAGTAGAGACTATCTGCAAAAAGAGGAAATTAAAATCCAATTTTTGAAATTATTTAAACAATAAATTTATTTAAAATTATAACAAAATAAAAGAAATATTTTTTCTTATGTCTGTCATGGTGGTTTTCGCTGTTTGTTGTTTAAAAATAAAATTCTCTTGATGTTGTCGTTATTTGAGTCCATCTTCTTGTACTTGCCAAGAGTAGCTGAGTTCCGGTGAAGATGGCGTGATCTGAAGCCTATCATCCACCATTTTAGGGGAATCTAAAAATGGCCGAAGATTCCTAAGGAAGGGTGGGTAATGGCTTCACTGCAACAACATCCGCAGTGCCCTTGGTGTGTTGAAAGTCCGTCCGTTTCTTATTAGTCCCAAAATGTTCCTGTGTTGTTTACCTGGCCTGATTTATGTATTTGTTTGCAGGCGAGATTAAGTTTCGGGGGCAAGATCCCCTCCGTCCGACGAGCACAGCAAGCAGGCCGCGTCCTCCAAAACTTAACATTCCTACCCTTTTCTAACCTATTCCAGTTTCCTAACCTTTCCTTTTTCCTACCTATCCCTAATACCGACACTCCTCCGCTCCTCTTGCCTCGCAACAGTGAGTTCATGAAATGTAAAAATGAAAAATAGCTGTGAAAACTGAAATGATAACTTTTTTATCACTTCACAGATAGAGAATAGACCCCCAGCTTATTCTTCTCTTCGTGAGCTGTCAATTTATCGAAAAAAAATGTATCATTTATTTTCGCATGGTTTTCTGCTCCGAAGGGTACAGTTTGTTTGTCCTGATAATCAATCGGAAAATGAGGTATTTGAGAAGTATTTCGACTACATCCTCAGACTCCGATGATGTCGTGTGTGGTTTTTGCTGCTAATTTAGATGATTGATTTCGCCACAGAACGTTTTTCCGCCAAAAATTTCACTACACTACCGCCTGTTTTGTTAAGTGATTTTTTTATTTGTGGAAGACTTTTTCTTCGTCAGTGTTTGTAATCTAGCCATGTCTAAATATAACGCATGTTTTATGTTCATAATAATATAATTATTCTAACAGATCCTTCTTTAATGTTCAAACACAATCTCTGTCAAAATATTTGTGATGAGAACACTTGTTTTCCTAGTTACATGTTTTGTAATGCAAAAATCCTCTATTCCAATGTTACTGCCAAATGAAAATCAAGTATTTAAAGAGGACAAGATTGGACAGTAAATAGTTAATAATAGACGTACATTTCATTAGATTAGCAGATCTTGCCCAAATTATGCTAAGCGTAGTTATCTGCTCTGCAAATCTTTAGAAATTCGGTTATATGTATATGTACATAATAGTTGGGGCGATCATTTGGTATCTAATGAAGGATTAATTCCTAAACGCAATAATTGCGAAGCGGAATACGCACATTCCCGTCAATTGCGCAACATTTACACAATAAAATAATCAGCCCTATCACGAATTCCATCGTAATCGGAAACTTTTACGAATCCCGAAAAAAGATATCACCAAATCCGTTCGTAATGACAATTTGAATGAGATTTTCCACTACGATGCATTTTATGATAGTTTTTTTTTCGGGATTCGTAACAAGTTTCTAATAACGATGGAATTCGTGATAAGGCTGAATAGGTATTGAATGCATTTCGAGACACTGCTTAGCAGTGACTTTGATATTTGCATTTTAGAACTGTGAGCTCTATTTGCCCAAGATATGTGTTAACAGACTTCAAAAACTTGTCCACATAAATTTGATGCTCACCAACATTTTGATAAATTGCTTTGTCGGCTTTGATAAGTACAAACTTCTCTTGTTCAGATTTGACCATTTTGTCATACCTCAAGCCTATGACTGCGAATGAGCAAGCCCTTAAGGGTATATAATCGAAACACATCACAAACAACTTGGTTTGTATAAATGTAGCCCAAACTTCACCTGAATTATTTGATCTAGATGAGTTCAAAACGCAGTACCATTTTAAAACTGCGACTTGACGAAAAATATAAACGTTTAAGACACACAAGTTGTTTTTTCCTTTTTTTATTTAGTTCTTTTTTATAAAATTAATCACAAACAATAAGACTCAGTTTAGTTGTTGTCTGACCGAATGATATCTGAATCACCTGGATCTGTGATGGACAGGGTGCACACGCGGAAGTATTTACCGCAGGCTGTGCCCAATTCAATATTGGTACCGCTGTAGTGCTGGACTTCTGTCTTTGCCAACATGGCGTAGTACTCAATCTCAGATTTCCTAGAAGAAGAGAACACAAAAATGGTTAAGAAAATCCGAAAATCAATCGTTAATTCTCTTTTTGACAAAAAACAACTTCAGAAAGAGTCTCTAGAATATCTTCATTCGCTTCAGAGGATATAGATCATCATATCGTGTTTTTACAAATAAAGCATGGTATACAATATCGGTCTTTAGATACAGTTCTGCTCGGACCGAGTGGGTTCGTCACCCATTCAGGATCGGTAATGTGTACCACGTTTTAAAATTATCAAATCTCACCATTCAAATAGCTGGAACCATGGTCCGGTCGTCATCTCAGACTACTCCATAGTTTCCCATAATTAATAACATTTATGAAATCATACTTCTTAGTCAAGAGACTCCATATGGTTCCAACTATTCAAGAAAATGGAAAACTACTTCTCAATAGTCAATTCTCACCTCAGAGCAGGAGTGTTGCTGGCAATAAGGACCAATTTAGCTTTGCCTTGACGAAGAGTCTTCAAAGTTTGTTTGTAACCCAAGCAGTATTTGCCAGATTTCATAACAAGCGCCAAACGCGAGTTGGTGGAATCCAAAGCCTTTTTCTGTGAAGCAACGATGAGGTTAGGATTTTAACACGTGGATTAAATAATTTTGTAAAACTTACGTGTTTCTTGACTGCAACCATTTTGAAATAAGTTGTTAGCTTTTAAAAAAAGTATTAATCAAATCTAGAAAATAAAATAAAAAGTAGAAAAATATTATACTGGACTTTTAAAATTTTAAGAAATTTAAGATGACACCCACCTCCAGCGACGGATACTTGTAAAAGAAAGAAAAAGAATCATGGCGGTTGGATTGTTGGAATTCAGCGAAAATATGACATATCATGAAGTTAGTTGCAGTTGAAATCATCCTCACGTTGAAAGTTATGGGATATTCATACTTTGATTATGTGCCTGAATACAGCCAACGCTACACGAGATCACGACACAGACGCTTTGTCCCCTTAAGGCTAGCCGCGCACTAGCAATTTTTAGTTGCGAAGCTGCTTGGTTCGAGCAACTAAAAAGTTTGTGTTTTGACACAAACTAAACGATTGCCTAAAATAAGTTCGCCATTTTATTGAACATATAATTATCTGCAAATTCATGGACATTCAACCAAACAGTTCATCTGTTTTCTATAAGTAACCAAACAGTTTCGCAACTAAAAATTGCTAGTGCGCGGCTAGCCTAAGCCTAGTACGCAGATCGAGACAAGACAAATTTTATCTCTACGGCTAGCCGCGCACTAGCAATTTTTAGTTGCGAAACTATTTGGTTACTTATAGAAAACAGATGAACTGTTTGGTTGAATGTCCGTGAATTTGCAGATAATTATATGTTCAATAAAATGGCGAACTTATTTTAGGCAATCGTTTAGTTTGTGTCAAAACACAAACTTTTTAGTTGCTCGAACCAAGCAGTTTTGCAACTAAAAAATGCTAGTGCGCGGCTAGCCTACAATTTTAATCTCTACAAAACTTTTCCAAATCTCACGCAAAAGTTTTAAGTTGGAGAGAATAAATCTAATTTAACGTGTTTTTTAGTGTATCTCTGGAACGGGTTGTCTTACAAAAGTCATTCATACCTTTTTGGAATCTCCTCTCGATGATTTCAAGAGAAGTATCAGCACCTTTTACATAAAACGGTGGCTGTCAAAATTTGTCCCGCAAAATAATGCTTGTATCATTCTTTTTCCTGGAAAAGTTTAGTGGAGACATTTTGTACAGCAATTCACAATAGTATGAATTTTGCGCGCGAACTGCGTACTGCTCGGAAAAATATCCGAGACAAAATTTGTCCCAGGAAAAAAAATGTATGGAAGACGAAATTTTTCCCGATCTGCGTACTAGAGGCTTTACACAATACCTCGTGAGACATGTGTCATTTTTGACTTTCCTTTTAAATTTGTATCCCGTGAGGCAAAAGCTATAACACGTTGACTCATGTCTCATGAGACTCATGTCTCAAATCTGACAGTTGTTCGTATTTTTTAATGCACAACATAACATAAAACGAAGATGAGAAAAAGAAACGTCAAAATGAGACTCCTAAAAATCAGCCCAGTATACTCACGGGAATATTTTGTTTGCATCTCATTTCCTCATATCTGCTTTCTTTTTCGCACTTACGTGAGCCTCGTCTCGTGAGACATCGTTTAATAGGGGGCTTTGAAAAGCCGCAATAAATGAATATTGTAGGATGATTAAATTTTACTTAACTATCATTTTCATTATTCTAGGTTGCTTTGTATTCAGAGATATGAAACACTCAATGGTAAATAAAATTTCCCTTATCTATATTGGTGAAACAGAACAGTCTTAATAAATTAGAAGGCTTTTGGCAAAAGAAATTTTAATCCATATTTATGGCTCATTTACTATTTTACTTTTTTACTGACTTCATACACGCACCAATCTAGATAAATATTCGGTGTCTCCGCTGTTCAAACATGAAAAAAGTAAAAGGTTACTCAAAGATTTTTTATAATTACAAAACTAAGCAATGGCTAAGATTTTGACATAAATCAAAGGAACTGGAAACTTGTAAGAAATATACAAACATGCATCATTTTTTAAAATGTTCAGTATTTATGTAATAAAGAAACATTTAGACGCATCTCATGCAACCTAGCCTAGGCGCGCACATGCAAATGCGATCGAAATCAAATAGTTTAATCACCAGTTGATAGAGTAGCGCTCACATGCAACACTTGAGTCACACCTACACTTTTATCTCTCGGGCTTATAGAAAACAACTTAACTATATGCCCGCAGGTGTAAATGATTATGTGTTATACACAAAATAGCGAACTAATTTTAGGCAATCGTTTCTTATACTACGTTTCCACTGAACGATAATCTAGATTATTTTCCAGTTTGATTTAAAATAATCTAGTAGTGTTTCCACTGGACTTGTTAGATTTATTTTGACATCTAAAATCTTAATTACAAGCAGTGTCAGTTATTATGCGCGAAACAGATTAAACCAGCAACAGCACCAGCATCGTCAACAGCAAACAGCACGCTGACCAGCAAAAATTTCTCAAACACATTGCACCAGCAACTTCATTTCATCTGCTTGACATTTCATATGGAAAAAAAAAGCTTTTCATTGTGGTGCCACTGAATATTGCAGTGGGAAAGTTGACAACACCGCACCAGCAACAGCAAATTTAGGACTTTGGCCTAACGACGCTGTTGGCGTTGCTGTTGCTGTTCTAATGTGTGTTGAACAATTGAAATACATTGGCTCTAAATTAATGGCGGCCGCTGTTGCTGTTGACGGTGCTGTTGCTGGTTCAATCTGTTCCGCGCTTTAGAATGTTTTTTTTTTGTTCAGTTTGTCAACAGACTGTTTTTTTTATTTTTTCTTCCATCAAACTGTCAGATTCATTGGAAATGGAAAAGTGAATCCGTTCAGTACAGTAGATTTCAAGTAGATTTATTTGAAATCTCGAATCGAGATGATTAATTTTTGTATGGTAAATCTAGTGATTTCAAGAAGATTTCAAGTAGATTTGAGTAAATCTCAGATTATCGTTCAGTGGAGACGCAGTATTAGTTTGTGTCAAAACACAATCTTTTTAGTTGCTTGAATCGAGTTGCTAATTATATGCGTAGTCCCATATAAGCCCATAGGTTTCATTTTAGCAACTAAACAGAGTTGCGAAACAAAAAATTTAGTGTTGTTTTCGTTTAGATGTCCGGTGTATTCCTCTTTCAATCCTTTTATCTCAATTTGTACTATTTTTGGAGTCTTTTCTGTTTCCGATTTCAAAATGGAGTGACATGAATAGAAAAGGTACTTGATTTTTGCCAAAAGTGATAAATACTTGCAGAAGTTATTTTGAGATATGGAGGTAAGGTGACAAATTAGAATCGAAGCGAAGGGTAAGGCTAGCCGCGCACTAGCAATTTTTAGTTGCGAAACTCTGCTTGGTTCGAGCAACTAAAAAGTTTGTGTTTTGACACAAACTAAACGATTGCCTAAAATAAGTTCGCCATTTTATTGAACCAAACAGTGAATCTGTTTTCTATAAGTAACCAAACAGTTTCGCAACTAAAAGTTGCTAGTGCGCGGCTAGCCTAAAGCCTAGTACGCAGATCGCGCTAAATTTTATCTCCCATACAAAATTCTCTCCAAAATTTAGCCAAGCTAAAATTATGTCAAGCATTTTAGCCGAGAGGTATACTGCTCCAGCTAAAAAATCAAAACTTCTCTTCCAACTGTACATAACTTATCTGTCAAAATTTAGCGCACGAAATAATTGTCCGGCACATTTATTCTCGAGCTAAATTTCAATTTCAATTTGAAGTGGAATAATATTTGAATAATATTTGGTGACGGGAGTCTTACAAGATTTTCGACAACAAAAATCACTCATAATTCATAATTCTCGTTCGTTCTCATTCATAATTCTTAAAAAATCATACTTTAAAACAAATTCTTTTAAATCTTTGAAAAAATTCATTTAGAGAACAGCTGTTTTCTGTGACATATTCTCCACAAAGTGCTTATGACAAAATTCAGCTTGGATTTTAAGCCTAGTACGCAGATCGGGATAAATTTTGTCTCCCATACATTTTTTTTCCTGGGAAAAATTTTGTCTCGGATATTTTTCCGAGCAGTACGCAGTTCGCGCGCAAAATTCATACTATTGTGAATTGCTCTACAAAATGTCTCCACTAAATTTTGCCAGGAAAAAGAATGATACAAGCATTATTTTGCGGGACAAATTTTGACAGCCAAAAGTGATTTTTGCCAAAACTGGTTTTATGTAAAAAGTGCTGATGCTTCTCTTGAAAGCATCGAGAGGAGATTCCAAAAAGGTATGAACGAATTTTGTAAGACAACCCGTTCCCGAGATATACAACAAAACACATTAAATTATATTTTAATTCTCCAACTTCAAACTTTTGCGCGAGATTTGGAAAAGTTTTGTAGAGATTAAAATTGTAGAGATAAAATTTGTCTTGTCTCGATCTGCGTACTAGGCTTTAGCTGATGTTTGGAGAAAAATGTGGGAGATAAAATTTAGCGCGATCTGCGTACTAGGCTTAAAAATAAAACCAGATCGTAAACTATATATGGTTAAGTTTTAATTCAATTAATATCACTGCGTCTCAAATTCATTTTTTGTCATGGAGGTGCATTTATTCATGGAAACAAAAAATATAATCTGCACATCAAATTCAATTGAAAGATTAATCCAACTGCACAAGGCGCGTGATGAAAGCGAACACTTTATTTTGTTTAACACTTAAAATTCTGTTTGTGAACCGATTCGAAAACACATGTGTGGTTCAGAGAAAACGTCAAATTCATAAAAAATTTGACAGAAACTGAACGGTACGGTAGACAGTTTGAAGTAGAAGCAAAACAAGATTATTTTATTTCAAAAAGAATACAGAATTCAAGTATCTGGTTTTCTATAATTCCAAACAAAATGTTAAAAATGAAAACAGCAAAAACATTAAAAAAGACTCCACCAATTATTACAGCACCGCCTGCACGCGATCCAGACGCAGAAATCCAATTCCAACTAGAATTGTATTGGTGTGTCCAGCAGCTTGAGATATCAGTTGCAAAAGCAAAAGCGGTCAAACAGAGTAAGCTTTTTTGTTTTTAATATAACTAAAATACATAATGAAACATATAAATACCTTAGGAGAAGACTTGATGAAAAGTCTTAAGACACTGAGAAGCAGCACTGCGCCAGTGATTAAGAAGCGGCAAATAATGAAGGCATCGTTTGGTGATTACAGATCGAAGATGAAAGAGGAGGAAAAGAAGTTAGCGTTGGGTAAATTTTAAAATGTTTAAGCCAATTCAGATCTCTGAAATCTCATGACTTTTGTTCCGTCTAAAAGAGATGTCTGAAGACTCGGCAAATGCCAAATAAAATTTCTATCTAGCTCATAAACTGTTGGGAACAAAGTGTCTAGTTGTTCGCCGCTAGAAGACAGGATTTGCGAGCTTTCAGAGGTCTGAATTAGTTTTCTTTTCGTTGCAGGATTCCGACCTTCATGAATTATTTGATAGGATGAAGAGGAATTTTCTAAATCTATTTGTTACTTGCAGCAAGCCGCCAAATTAAGTTCACTGCAAATACTGATGCACCAAACAAATCGAGCTTTGTAAAGAAAGCGGCAATCCTTACCTCTGGGAAGGACTTTAAGTTCAATTTTAATACTGAAACCTCATCGTCGTCGGCAGAAACACAAGCAACGGAGAGTAAGACTAAAGAAAACGAATCCTCTGGCACGACTGCTACACCAACAAACAACTTGGACTTCTCATCTGGAAGTGGCTTCAAATTTAACTTTGATATCGAAACCAACAACGAACAGATCAATTTTGAAAAATTGAGTATTTAAAATTGAATAGGTAGTGGAAACCACCGAAAAACTCTTAAGTAACATTAAATCTTCCTTTACAAACGGGAGAAGAGGATTTTTCTAAGCGTTTTAATACACAACTTCATTTGAAATTTGTCTTAAATTGTATGAATTATCGAAAAGTAACTTTTTTTTTTATAAATAAAAATGATCTTTGTTAAACTCTTTATTTCAAAACCTCTTATTTTTATTGAGTCCGAGTATTGTAGAAAAGTTGCAGATTGAGAGTGATTGACCAGTCATTTTCCAAAAACAATTGGACAGTTTTTGTTCGCTGTGAGGCCGTATGGTATTTTGTTATTTAAGCTACCAAGCCTTATCTCTGAAACACAAAAAGCTCTATCATCGTATCCATTCGGAAATTTTCCGAACAGAAAATTTTTTCTGTTCATAGAACAAAATCGTAAAATAAATGTTTACTTACTCTTCTTTTTGTGTTTGTGTAGAAATCGGAAAGAAAAAAGTCACAACGTGCGAAACACGACCCGTAGTTTACATTTTGATCTATGCATCGCATAAATTACAAATTTTAACGCGGTTACGATGATACCCCTGTGTATTTCCCATAGCAGTAAATTCCGAGCAAACCTTTTACTATGGAGAACAAATGAAATTTGTTTTAAAAAAAGTTGTTTACATAAGTGGGATATAGAATTAAGTTAAATTTAAAAAAAATTAATCTGTATTCATAGTTTTGTTTCAATACATTTCGCCGCCTGAGTACATAAATGCCCCATATCCAAAAAAATTGTTCTCCAGAAAATGAATTTTAAGGTTTAAAAAATAATTTCTTTACTTTCTTCTTGAGAAATATACCTAATGTTTGAATTTTTATATACATTTTTTGAAAATATCTTTGTTGGAATTTGAAGACAAGAAGTCAAAAACTGTAACGGTTATTTTTTTTAAAATAAAAGTATGAAAAAAGTCGAAATGGATATAGGACCCTCTTCCATACGAATGCGAAATCGATGAAAACCAAATTGAAAATTTCCTATAGATATAGGACTTTTGTGCACTGAAAGGAGGTAATTCAATGTAAGCAAGAAGAACCAAAAAATTCACAAACACTGGCATTATTTATTTTTTATAATTTTATTTTTACTCAGGCGGCGAAAATGGGACACATGGGTACTTATGAAGCGAAAGCAGTCTTTTTTTTGCTCTCAAATTACATTAGGTGCAAAACTGCTTAAAACTACCGTTGTGTGGTGTTCCGTTGAGAACAAGGACTTTTCACATCTTGTTTTGAATATTAAAGTTATTTTCTTGTAATTTGGTGAACCATTGAAATACAGGGTGGGTCAAAAGTGATTTCCTCATTTAAAGTGATAATAACTTTTATAGATTTAATTTTTTATTAATAAAGTATGATTTATGGAGCTTTCTTGGGCTAAGTATAATGTCTCTCACAGAGGCGGGCTCTTTCTAGAGCGCTTTCCATAACACTTCGTATGACATCATTTTCAAATTAGGAAGAAACAAAATTTCAGTTGAGAGTAAAGTAGTCTGCTTTATGTTCTTCGAGCTTCTTCTAAAGTCCATCATGTTGAAAATTTTCATGAGTTTGTATTATTTTTTAGAATTAAAATTTAATGAATTCAGCAATACAATTTCTCCATACGCGTTTCCCAGGGCTTTTCATTTTGATACCCACATGTCCTCGTTTCTTAGCTCATAAAGTGTCAATCGTTTTGTCAGACGGTTATTGTGATGCTTAAGAAGCTCATAAACCTATTCACCAAGCAATATTAGTGAAGATCTACGAGCGCTCTTAAAAGTTAGGAGTGGTCCCGACCACTCCTAACATACGAGCGCTCTCTTCGAAAGTTTGTTCGCTTGTGCGTGTGCCACGCACGCATTTGACTCGAATCCATGTGAGCAATGCCAACTAGAAGATTATCCATTTGCTGTCAAGACCAACATTTCACAGTTTGGGTATGCCTGAACAAGAGAGAGTGACTCTCATTTTCGAACTTCGAAAAACACTTGCGAGTGGTTGGTGAATACCCCACAGAAATTTCAAGTTAAGAGCCTCGTAAAGTTAAGAGCCGTTTAGGAGCGCTCGGTGAATACGAGCCTAAGAAATGTTACACATTAACACCCACATTAATAAAGATGGTTTAGTGGAGGTTTATCGTTAAGTCCCGGACTAAGTGCGAAATTTCATTAATAAAACAAATTTTCTGTTAAGTGACGTTTACTAATTATGATTAAGTTAAACCACCGAAGTAGGTGATTTAGCGAAGGAATAAGAAATAGAAATGTCCACAGTCAGACACAAGCGATTGACAATCAATTTAGGTAGCCACAGAATATAAAAAAAGAGATTGCTTACTTTTGTAGAAGATATTCTTAAAAGGATTTTTGGTAAACGTCATTTTACTATTCCGGGAACATTTTGTTTTTATTAATATAAATATTTAAGCCAGGACTAAACTCCTATTCCATGGTTTAGTAAGACAGTGGACTAAAGAAGGAATAAGCGTTTTTTATTAATATGGGTGTAAGCTTATTTTGCACATGTAAATACAACAACAACAAGTTAACAGCACATTCACTCTTCAGTAATTTTAATGTAACATTTCTTAATGTGTACATTAAGAAGCTCAACAAAACACGCCTAATGTAGTCTGCTTGTAATTTAACCGTGCTTGTTAACATTTTTGGGAGACCCGTTTCCAGATACAAGGTATAGTTTGGATTAATTAGAGGCAAATTAAAAATTTTCTTCAAAAAACATCTGTACAACTTTTCTATCGCCTGGTATTCGTTGATTTCTCACACCTGGGCAGCATAGCAAAGTGGGTACTTAACAAAAGCATTAAATATCTTGTATTTCGTTGAAAATATGTTTCTCCACGACAGATTTAACAGACTTTGTGAAGTTTTAGCTTTAACGTTAACATGACTGTTAAAATCTATGGCGCAAAATTTTAATTGAATTAGTACGATGCTAAAGCTGTTTTAGTATTATACTAGGTTAATACAACGAATTGGCAAATTTTAATCGGATATAGCATCATACTTTCTCTACCCTTTTATTAAAGTTAAAATCATCGAACACCTACTTTATTTTTTTAGTATCGTGCTAGCTTCATATGACTCTTTGACATTTTTGCAAACATCAAAAAAGGTTGATGTACTTACTTTTTTACATGAAATGTCATAGTTTTAGGTGTGTTCAGAAGCAATTTATTAAGAAAATTCTTTTAGTACGATACTAGTTGGAAAATGTATAAAATTAAGAATGAGTTAATAAACGACTATAAAGTTAGCAAATTGTTAAGTAGTATCATACTAATACCTTAATAATAGGCTTCTTAAAATTTTGCGCCTAACTCATTCTTAATTTTAAACATTTTCTAACTAAAAACATTTTGTGGCGTTTTTTAATAGCACGATACTAAAAAAATAAAATAGGTATTCGCTGATTTTAACTTTAATAAAAGGGTAGAGAAAGTATGATGCTATATTCGATTAAAATTTGCAAAGTCGTTGTTTTAACCTAGTTTCATACTAAAACAGTTTTAACATCCTACTAATTCAACTAAAATTCAGCGCCATTAAAATCAGATCTGAATGTATAAGCAACAAGTTAGTTTATCAATCCATGATATTAGTAAAATATTGAGAATGTAAGCGCCTCTTAAATCGCTTTCACTCCGTATTTTGACGTAAAACGAAATGGCTTGATGCGTTTTAACCGATTGCTGTCACTTTTCATTATATCGTCTGCCACATTCTCCCATCTCCCACGCAAATTCCACAAAAAATTGAAACAATCGAAATTTCGAAACTATCGAACGAAACAAAACGCGAAAATTTTTTGCTATCAAGCGATTATTATTTTTTATTTAATTATTAATAAACCAAATAGGAATCATTTCGTTTGTGATGATAATAACAAAATAATATACTAAACGAATAAATAAATTTTCGAAAAATTACCCTACCAACAAATTGCCAAAAGAATTCTGCTTTAAAACAATCGATTGAAAGTCTTAATTTTTATTTAACCAAAATAAGCTGTAGATAGAGATTTTGATTATTTTTGGAATTACATGTATACAAGAGTTAAAGGCGGCGTGGAAAGAAAAGGGTTGTAAATTATTATATTTCAATCAAGTGTCTCGTCGAGATATCTGTTTTTGGGGACTAGAAAAGCCAAATTATTAGTAAAATGTCACGTCGTAATCCTAACCTCAAAATGAAATTAACTACCGAGACGGAGGTTCCAGTGTAAGTTTTTGCATCAAATGCAAACCGAAGGAATGCTTCTCAAGTACCAAGCAATTGAGTTTTTCTTTGATTGTAGAACACCACCGAGAAATCTCGATCAGCGGACAACAATCACAATTGGCGAGAAAACCTTTGAGGTTGATGCTGATCGCTTGGAGAAAATCTGTGATCTGGGCAGGGGTGCTTATGGAATTGTAGAGAAGATGAGACACACACAAACAGGCACAGTAATGGCTGTGAAACGTATAACTGCCACAGTAAACATGAAGGAGCAAGTAAGTTGAAAAATAGTCTGCTTAGTTTCTAACCTAAACATATTTTTTTAAGAAACGACTACTAATGGATTTGGACATATCTATGCGATCGAGTGATTGTATGTACACCGTTCATTTCTACGGTGCGTTATTTCGGGAAGGTGATGTCTGGATATGCATGGAAGTCATGGACGCCAGTTTGGACAAGTTCTATCCTAAAGTATTCAAAAACAACCTTAAAATGGAGGAGGACGTTTTAGGAAAAGTAGTTCAACTTGCCCAAGTATTAGTTGCTAACTGTTAAAGTAATTCTTAATTTTGTATTTTAAAGATTGCCATGTCTGTCGTCAATGCCCTGCATTACTTGCATGCTCAGTTGAAGGTTATCCACCGAGACATAAAACCATCGAACATTTTGGTCAATCGACAGGGAGAAGTTAAAATGTGCGACTTTGGCATATCTGGTATGTAGAAAATCTGTTTGTTCTTTGTAAAAAATTTATTTTTAACATGTATGTACATATATGCATGCAACAGGGTGGGCCATCTTGTGGTTTCTTTTTAAGTCTTAGGTTATTTTGACCCTAAAATCTGTTTCCCGCTCGAAATCTTGACAAAAAGTCAGTATCATACCTCCGCAAAACGAAATGAGTCTCTTTACGCTTGAACAACGTTGCTAAATATTTACTACGTTTATATGGAGAATTGAATCGGAATTGAATCAGGATTTAGCTCCGTGTATACCTGGATCGGATTGAAATAGGATTTCTCGATCCAATCACACTTAACGAGCTGAATCGAATCGAAATGCTTGTATAGCTGAATCGAAGAATCGAGTGTGTGTACAACAACAGTGTAACAACAGATTGTCATTTCGATTCCATTTCTTGGATCGAAATCTCAATTCGCATTCGATTCGATTCCTCAATCTACTCTTGTAACCGGGGTAATTGAAAACTTATTTCCAAAGTGGGTGCTATGTGCATTTTTTGAAAAGAAGTCTTGGCCGAAATGAAGCACCCACCGACCTGCTGTACGCCAGCTTGTGCAAAAAGTTCGTGAGACTGGTAGGCTAGTGGACAACACTCATGGTCTCTGTCGTCGTACGGTGCGCACAAACGATCATGTGGCTGCTGTAGCTGAGAATTAGAGACTCAATTCACGAACATCAACTCGCCATCGATCTCCACAGATCAACGAGGTCCAATTGACTCAGCAATTGAAGGCACACGATCGTCCACTTGAACACTGTTGCGTTCAATAATTAATGGAAATATTCTACTCCTGCTAATAAAGGCATAATTAATTTAATTGTGTTCATTTGCATTTTTCAAAAGAAACTTGTATTTCGTATATAAAGACCTGAAAGCTTAAAAAACAATGAGTTATCCAGAATCGGGGACAATACTTAGAATTGATTATTACTCAAGTATGCATGTAGATAAAATCGGGTCCAATAGTTTTTAGAACAGCTTTTTGTTCAAGTGTGTATGTAGATAAAACACCAATTGCGTTTTTTCCTCATAAAGGGTATACCTTGGAGAGTCTTAATCCATATAGTTCGAACAGAGAATAAAAATTGTACATTATCAGCTATTCCGAGAAAAGTTATAAGACGGCGGCGCACAGTGGGGCGACTTGTATGGGAGAGCGGAAAAAAGTCCATAAAAACCGAACCACTTAACCAATTTGGATCAAATTTTCAGAAATGAAAGTAGTTTTAGAAAGAAAGCTCCACAAGAAATTTCCATCCACTGCCACGCCCACTAACAAAAAACTCGTCAAAATTGATAAAAATCAAGGTTTTGTTCCAAGTCAAGGTTAAAGATGGTGCTTTTTTTAAGGAAGTTGGCCATTCACATTTTCCACACCCTCTTTTTGGGCGGTTTTTAATCTTTTTTTTAACTTTCTTGTACTTGTTTTGTACCTACATAATGTAGACAGGTTTTGTTATTGCGATAAAATCGGAACCACACAGCTGATTTAAATAATATTTTCAAATATTATAAAGGATAGTTTTAGAAATGAAAACAAACTATTTCCACCCACTGACACGCCCACACAAAAGTTTATCTAAATTCCAAAGTTTGTAAGCTAAATTTTGAGTAATTAGAAAAATATATTTTCGCGAAAAAAAAATCAAATAAAATGCTAGATAAATGCAACCATTACGTATTTATCGGTTCAGACGTTCAGTGTTTTTATAATATATATAATGGATTTCATTTTTGTATTTCATGTTTGTTATTAAATTAAAAAATAACTTTTTATGTGGTGGTGAATCATAAAAATAATGTAACCATTAAAAGCCGACAAGTGTTAATTTACAAACGCATAGTCAAACATAAAACCAGCAACACGTTTTATGTTAACTGTTCACTACTTATAGCCCGGTCAAAATAGACATTCAAGGTTACATTAACTCGCACAAAGCTGAAAATTGGCATGAATGTTGAGAACACTATTACAAACAATTTGTCAAAAGTCCCCATCGATCCGACGTGTGCAAAAAAAATTATTCAAGGTCAAATGTTGCAAATTTCGGTTTTTTGCATTTTTCAGCTGAACGGCAAGTTTTATCATAAAATAGGTGAGACAAAAATTATTCATCATGCAATTATCTAAAGAAATTGTCTTAACACTTTTTCTCCTAAGAATCACCATTTTGGAGATATAGCGAATCAAAAAGTTGAAAAAAAATTATTCAAGGTCAAATGTTGCAAAAATCGTTTTTTTGCATTTTTCAGCTGAACGGCAAGTTTTATCATAAGATAGGTGAGACAAAAATTATTCATCATGCAATTATCTATAAAAATCGTCTTAACACTTTTTCTCCTAAGAATCACCATTTTGGAGATACAGCGATGTTGAAAAATTTGTGTTCTTCATAATATGTATGTCAATTACCGTTATATACATTACACAACGGTAATACAAGTAAAAATATTAGTTTTCGTGGCGTATAGATACATATTATACAATTCTAAAGCCAGATATACACTGTTCAAATGCATGACAAGCACGCGCAAGTGTATTGGTGAAAAAATCACACGTATAGATTGGATTTAGGATTAAAGCAAAATGAAAATCTTTTGAGTTTCTTTCAATCTAGCGTCCTGCATTGAAGTAGTGTATATGCAAGATTGATGATTGACCATGCATTTATTGGTTCATTTGCGTATAGTTCGTTGAAGAGATGAGAACACAGTACAACATAAGCACTGATTGAAATATTAAAATAGTAAACAAAAAATGTATGATGAAATGGACAGACAAAATAAAACAAATTACCTACTCGGATAAAATTGAAAAAATCTCAAAGACGTTCTTATATTCACAATTTCGCCGAAAAAAAACTCACAAAGCGCAACGTCCTCTCACCACACCGTCCATGTTAAAATAAAAGATTGAAGACTCATGCTTGGTGTGTGTATATGCAACTTTAATCCGAATTTTCGAATACACTTGCACAATGTATATTTGGCTTAAGAATATAAAATCGAAAGAAAACCCAGTCCCTCATTTTATGTGACCGTACGGCCTTGAACAGCATCTGTCTGCGACGCTCGTATACCAGCTCCGTTTCTAAGGGCCCAAACAAAATAGTATTAGTCCCAAGCGTTCCTTCGTAGTAAGAACAAGTAGTTATTGCAAACAGAATTTGTGCAGTTTCTTGTTTGTAAGAGAAATGTATCAATTTTGCTTTATTTGTAGTAAACATTTGGCGGAAAAAGTACACTCAAAAGAGTACCATTACCGTAGTTAAAAGACGTCACGAACAAGAACAAGCTGGTACATCAATAATAAGTCCTCCTCGTACTAGAGCACGCGTAAATGAATCAGTTTTTTGTTTAGGTTACATTACCTTAGGTTAAGGTGGCTGCTGACCGGAAAAGCCAAAACACTTAGACCAATATTTGGTCCGTTGTGATACTACAGGTTTTCAAAAATCAATCTTACTCGTTAAACCATTAACAATGAAGCATTTGAGACAGTGAATGTCAGAATTGTTTTTTGTTTAAAAGAGTCCTGTTTATTCTGTGGCAATGAATTGAATAAAGCGTTTGAAATGAAAAAAAGCACTGCAATATCGGCGTCAAATTTGTAATGTAATTAGGTGCTTAGATAAGTTTTGGTACTTATCTTTTGTAAAAAATACTCATAATCGCTTTCGTCATTTCCAATAGTAGTATTTTTCAATTAGATACAAAATTTTCAACTCAATAGGACCACAATAGATCGTTGAATAGGCCTACCGGGAAAGCCACCTTTAAAAAAACGCGCCAAGTGTACTACTTCACGGGTGGCGCGGAACCGTGTGCATATTATGAAGAATACAACTTTTTCAACTTTTTGCTTCGCTATACAGTAGACTCGCGGTAACGTGAACTATTAAAAACCGAGCGTGTTCACGTTTGCGAAGTTGTTCATGTTTACGAAGGTGCAATTTTTAAAATTTTTCAAATAAATTAGACATTGTTAAAATTAACTCAGAGTGGCAACACTTAAACATAAATCTTCTTTTTATAATTGTCATCTTTTATTTTCTACTTCATTTTCTTTTTGACTTAAATCTCATTCTTTAAATAAAACTCCTTGTGTCAAGAAGGTCTCCACGTGTTTCATTTCTAATAGGTTATGGGCCCTTTAAGATTAAATAATTAAATAGTTTCAAGTTTTTTTTTAAATAAAATTCCAGCTAATTAGCTTGCACATACCTAGCTAAATATAAAAGTTAAAATTAAATAGATTTAAAATGTCTAGTACAATGTACGGCAGAATCACGCTCCTATGCGGAGAAAATTATAGTACATGGCGTGCACAGATGGAGGGAATTCTTCACAAACAAAGATTCCTTAAAATCGTTGAAGGAATTGAAACTCGGCCAGCAGGTAACACGGAGGCAGAAAAATGGAGCGAGAAAGACTTCGATGCTCGAGCTGAGCTTCTTCTCGCAATGGAGCCTCACGTGGTTGCGTTAGTTCGACATCTGCGAACGTCGAAGGAAATATGGGACTTCGTCGAAAAAACATACAACAGGAAGGGTGTGCGGCAAAAAGCGGAGGAATTTAGGAAACTACTCAACATGAAAATGGACAGCGCCCAGAGCATGGATGAATATCTAAGGGAGTTTAATGCAGTTATAAACCATTTAATAGAACTGGAGGCCAAACTAGACAATGATCTACTCTCTATCATTCTGTTAGACAGCTTGGACGATTCGTACAAAAGTGTGCAAGCAGCATTTGATGCTCAAGAAAAATTCCCATCGTTGGATACTATCCGGAGTCGTCTTATGGAAATCGGCGACAAAAGAAAAGACACAGTGAGTAATAATGCCATGAGAGCTATAGGTAATCAAACACATTCAGGTAATTCATCTTTCCGAAACAAAAAGTTCAATAATTTTCGCCAAACATCATTTCAACCAAACAGGTTTATTAACTACAACTGTCGACGATGCGGAAAAAGGGGGCACAAGGCAAGAAATTGTAGATCGCAAACAGAAACTGCAAAACAAGCAAATGACGATTGCGGATTCATCACACAAGAGCTTCTCAATTGCTCCTATGCAAAATTCGACACGGCTGGGAAAGCGCGTTGGTGTGTGGACAGTGGAGCCACGTCCCACATGTGCCACGATAAGAATTTATTTTCGAAGCTCACTGAAGGTCATTTTGGCATCGTTAAACTAGCAAATGACAAACAAATTGACATTTTGGGTATCGGAACTGTAACGCTTAAAAGCGGAGTAAATGGCCAGGTGGTTAATTGTTCTCTTTTTAATGCTCTTTATGTTCCAGACTTGAAAGAAAATCTAATTTCAATAACCAAGGCGACTTCAAATGGCATCAAAGTTGTTTTCGAAAACAGTGTCGCAAAAATATTTAACAAGGACGGAACACTAATAATCAAAGCCAGACAACAGGATGGACTATACTTTATAAAAACTACTGAAGACAAGGCCTACAACAACACAGAAACCAAAAACTACAGCAGCACAGAAGGCGACAAAAAGAAATACGTATCAACTATGCAGCATCCCATTCATAACAACAGTGATCTGTCATCCAAAAACAGTATTTTTGAAATTTGGCACAAAAGACTTGGACACTTAAACAGTGCATCTTTAAAACAATTAGAACGCGAAAGCTTGGTGAGAGGCCTGCCTCAATTTAAAAATAGTGATCTTAAGTGCACTATATGCATACGAGGTAAACAGACACGATTGCCCTTTACAAAGAAGCTGGAAAAATCAACATTGCATTGTCTGGAGCTGGTTCATTCGGACATTTGGGGTCCAATGAGAACAGAATCTTTGAGTAAGTCACTCTATTATGTTACTTTTATCGACGATTTTTCTCGAAAAATATTTGTTTATTTCATTCGAAAGAAATCAGATATGATGTCGAAATTTATTGAATTTAAAAATTATGCCGAAAACCAATTAAATTTAAAGATAAAAAGGATAAGGTCTGATAATGGAGGCGAATATATAAGCAAAGAATTTATTGAGTTTTGTCGCTTGCATGGGATAAAACAAGAATTTACTTGTCCGAGTACACCGCAGCAGAACGGTGTTGCCGAGCGAGCAAATCGCACACTTGTTGCAATGGCTAGGTGTTTGAAATTTGAGGCAAACTTACCAGATTATTTATGGGCAGAGCTAGTGTATACCGCGGCATACCTAAGAAATAGATGCCCTACGACTCCAAATTGCAATAAAACTCCAGAAGAACTTTGGACTGGAAAGGTTCCAACAATTTCCCACTTAAAAGCAGTAGGTTCACGTGCATTTGTTTTGAACAAAAAAGGCAATTTAGGAAAGTTTGAGCCGAGAAGTGAAGAGTTTGTGCTATTAGGTTTCTGCGAAGATAGTAAGGCATATAGATTGTGGAAAAGGGGTGCACGATCGATAACCAAAAGTCGGGACGTTGTAATTATTGAAAATATGTACGAAAATAGAAACCTGAATAAATCTTATGAATTTGTTCTTAGCGAAAATAAAAAAGATGAGTTCCAAATTAAAGAAACGGAATGTATTAAGGAAAATTTTAATGAAGAAGAATTTGGTTTTAATGAGTATGGAAAGGAAGAGGCAGAAGTTAAAGAAAAAGAGTCAATAGAAAAGCAAATTAAAATAGAGCCGGAAAAAGAAAAGGAAAATAAGAATTTAGGTAAAACCTTAGATGAAGAGGCGGTTGATAAAAATAAAGTTTCATATAGAAAGCAAATACTTCCAAAAGCGGTTACGCTTCGAAGTGAAAAGGCTAATCTAGCAGAGATCGGGGACCCTAAAACAATGAGAGATGTTGAAAAATCGGAAAACGTTAACGCTTGGAAACACGCAATGAAAATCGAGTTTGATTTGTTAAATAAAAATAAAACGTGGACACTTGTAGATCGGCCTAACGACAAAAACGTCATCGGTTGCAAGTGGGTGTTTAAAACAAAACGAAACACAGATGGCACAATTGAACGACGAAAGGCTAGATTAGTTGCCAAAGGTTACGCGCAGATATATGGAAAGGATTATCTTGAAACATTTGCACCAGTAGCGGAAATAAGCTCGATTCGTATTTTGTATGCCATTGCTGCAAATGATGATTTAGAACTTCGTCACATTGATGTTTCTACAGCGTTTTTGTACGGCGATCTTGACGAAGAAATTTATATGGAGCAACCAGATGGTTTCGTTGAGGGTGAGAGCAAAGTTTGCAAGCTGGAAAAATCGATTTACGGCCTTAAGCAATCGGGACATCAGTGGAACAAGAAGCTGGATAATACGTTAAAGCAAATAGGTTTTTCAAATTCAAATTATGACAAATGTTTATATTTTCACAAAAATGGTACTAAAGTCACGTACTTAGCTGTTTATGTGGATGATTTAATCATTGCAACCAGTAATATGAGTTTCTATAGAAAAATTAAGGAAGCACTTGAAAAACATTTTGATATTCGCGATTGTGGGGAGCCCAAATTAACAGTTGGTCTTGAAGTTTCTCGAAACCGAAAAGAAAGATCCATTTCGATATGTCAATCAGGTTATATCAAAAATTTAATAAAGGTTTATAACATTAATAATTGCAGGCCAAACAAGATACCATTGCCGCCGAAGCTCAAGCTACAAAGGGAACCAGACATTGAAGGAGAGAAGCAGAAAGTACATCAAAAGGAATATCAAGAGCTAATCGGCAGTTTACTGCATCTGTCAATCTTCAGCCGACCTGACATAACATATAGCGTAAACGCCCTTTCTCAATTTAATCAAGATCCCAGAGTACAGCATTGGAACTCTGCTTTATCAGTTTTAAGGTATTTGAAAGGGACACAAAATTTTAAAATTACATATCGTCAAACAGGGAAATCACTGTGTGCCTATGCTGACTCCAGTTGGGCGGAGGACACCAATGATCGGAAGTCACAGTCTGGAATGGTCTTCGTGTTATCTGGTGGGCCGGTCGATTGGGAATCAAGAAAACAAAACTTCATAACCCTATCCAGTGCCGAAGCGGAGTACGTAACACTTACCTCTTGTGCAAAGCGAGCAAAGTACTTCAAACTACTACTCACTGAAATGGATTTATTTGATGCGGAAACACCAATTGTTATTTTCACTGATAGTCAAAGTGCACAGTACATCGCAAATTACCAAGGCAAGAGAACACGTACAAAACATCTTCACATACGTTACCATTACATTCGTGAGGCAATAACGGATGGAATTGTTATTTTAGAGTATCTTTCAACTCAAAAAATGCTGGCCGATGCTTTAACTAAACCTACAACGATTTCAAAACACCATTATTGTTTCAACAAATTATTGGATTATAATATATCTGAATTTTTAGATTGAATAATTTTTTTTTATCTCATATATTATGTACATACATATCTTAACTAAATTAATGAAAAAGCTAAATTAGAACTACTATTGTAATTTTAGATGTTTAAAGTTAAAACATGCCTTAACATTTTTTGAATTAACTATCTTTGGATTTAAGCGTTGAGGGGGTGTGTTAAAATTAACTCAGAGTGGCAACACTTAAACATAAATCTTCTTTTTATAATTGTCATCTTTTATTTTCTACTTCATTTTCTTTTTGACTTAAATCTCATTCTTTAAATAAAACTCCTTGTGTCAAGAAGGTCTCCACGTGTTTCATTTCTAATAGACATATGTTGTCACTAAAATTCATATTTTTTTTTGTGTTTCGGTTTGTAAGTACCTAATCCATTAGGTTAACAAAACAAATTACGTTGAAATAAAAAAGGAGTTATCTTTCTTTGGATTTTCTTTTTTATAAATTTCTGTAAAGGAATGATTGTTTTGTTTGTTCATTGCTTAACAGCTCTCTGTTTGATGTCCTCTAACGCGGAGGTTGCAACGTCGCGTCAAAATAATCTTACCGTCGCGTCAAAATAATCTTACCGTCGCGTTAAAAAATCTTAACGCGGCATTGAAAACGCGTTCTGTTTGACCGAGCCTTAAGTACGCTGATATCTGTTAGACTTATGTTTTCATTTTCCGTCCATTCCAAAGATTTATTGAAAATGTTGATTGCTTCACTAGGCTCTATTCTGGTATGTGCTCTTTCCAAAGTACTGTCCTCACTTTCTTTTTCATCACTCGTTCGTTTCGGTTGCGTTCGGAAGATCTTCAGTCCATTCATGGATATCAGCAAAAGAAAAAATAACCTACCTGGACTAACGAGCAATCATTTACGGGGGATTCCCCGTTTCGACTAACCGACAAATGCAGAAAAGAAAACTACGTTTTGTACGTTAAATTCATTTTAAATTTGTTCACGTTATAGGGCCTTCTCATAGTGTTCACGCTACAGAGTATTCAATGTAAAAGAAATTATGTTCACGTTAGCCGGTGTTCACGTAAGGCGGTGTTTTTGTTAGCGCGAGTCTACTGTATCTCCAAAATGGTGATTCTTAGGAGAAAAAGTGTTAAGACAATTTCTATAGATAATTGCATGATGAATAATTTTTGTCTCACCTATTTTATGATGAAACTTGCCGATCAGCTGAAAAATGCAAAAAACCGATTTTTGCAACATTTGACCTTGAATAATTTTTTTTCTACTTTTTGCTTCGCTATATCTCCAAAATGGTGATTCTTAGGAGAAAAAGTGTTAAGACAATTTCTTTAGATAATTGCATGATGAATAACTTTTGTCTCACCTATCTTATGATAAAACTTGCCGTTCAGCTGAAAATGCAAAAAACCGATTTTTGCAACATTTGACCTTGAATAATTTTTTTTGCACACGTCGGATCGATGGGGACTTTTGACAAATTGTTTGTAATAGTGTTCTCAACATTCATGCCAATTTTCAGGTTTTTGCGAATTAATGTAACCTTACCCTTGTTTTTGAAGCTAATTTGACCGGGCTATTAAACTTGCATCAAATAATGAGCAAACTTCAAAGCAGAACCAAAAAACAACGCACAACATGTTTAAGACATTTTTCTCAATTTTGAATAAGAGGTTTTTGGAAAGAAGGAGTACGTTACGAAATAGAACTATATGAATGTAAAAAAAAAAGAAAACAAAGATTTAAATTTATATTAATATTAATTCTAAGTCATTACAAAATGTATACAAGTTCTCCCATGTTACACCTAATTCTTACTGATGTGACATTTAACTCTGTTTAAAAAAAAATTAAAAAAACACTAATTTATTCAATATTGTTATCATATATTGCAAGCTTTAAGTAATTATTGTAAATTTTTCCTAATTATTGACTAAAAATTGTACAAATACAATACAAATATTGCTTTTTAGGACACAGAAGTGAAAAAAAATATGATTTTTTTGCAAGATATCGTAACTTTAAACCTGCTCACTGTGCGGATTTGTAGATATTTGCAGCTAAATTTTGTTTGAATGTAAACTTGGACATGTCTACATCGAGAAAATATCTATCTCAGAACAAAGGAAGTGGAGCTTGTTTTTAATGACTACAACTTTCCATTACTGTGGACTGAGTCTTATTTTGTGCTTCCGTAATTCACTCAATTTTTTTTGCTGAGTTTGACCGCTGTATTGTATTATTAGGCATCCCAATTCCCAAATAAGCAAACAAAAAACAATCCCATTTTTAGTTCATCCCGAATAAACGTAACACCCTAGGAAATTCAAATCAAATTCTGACACTATTTCAAATATTTCGACTTTGAGCGTCTTTTTAGGTGTTAAGACTTCAGTTTTGGCCCAAATCCTTAGTGTACCCAGATTCTCTGGCTAATTTAATGTGAGAAACATGAATCAGCTAATCGAAATCAGCACTTGCAAAATCGAGTTTTTTCCGCCTTGGCCCACTGTGGGGCGTTGCGATTTATTTTGTCTTCTATTGATTGTAGTTTTGATAACTCTCCGCTAAAAGCTTTTAAAAATTTTAGAACTACAAATGGTTTATCGTTTATCTCGCTTCATGTTCATCTAAATGGAATTTTTGTTCCTACACCTAAATTCCAGACTAATATTCGAATAGTTGAAAACTGATGATGGGATTGGTGCGGGTGTGTACTCAAACTAAACTTGAGTCTGTCGTTTCGTCTACCTAATCACTGTGCCCTGTTCCAGGCGGAACATTTTGGCAATAAAAGAAGCACCGTCTTCTATCTTTTCAGATAGCCATGCCGTTATTAAAATTCTGGGCTCTGTCTCTATAACAACCCTAAACTGCCGATAATGTCAAGAGATGGCACAGCAGTTCAACATAAACCTATGTACAGATACATTCCGGGAAATGTAAAGCTGATTAAATCACCAAAAGTGGAATTTATTACACCACTTATTTTGCCATATAAAGCAAATATACCTACATATATACCCATCGCCACAATGAAATTTATGCTGAAAAAAGATGCTATTAAAAAGCAAGCCTTAAATAACATAACCACTTGTCTAACTATAAACAAAATCTAGCCACAGCTGGAACTGAAGCACTAAGCGTTTTTTATCATCACATCGGCTCCGTATTAAGTGTCATAACCGGACACTGTCTAATAGGTAAACATGCAATGAGATTCGGAGTACTCCAAACGACTTTTGTAGAAGTTGTATGGACAAGAAAGAGGAAAAATCGATTTCTCATCTTCTCTATACAGCTCCTGTTCTATATCAAAGACGTAGTCTTCATCTAGGAGAGTTCTATTATAATGATTCCAGCGACCTGGCAAATATAGACATTAGTAGTCTTACACGCTTCGTAAAGGGCTCTAAGTGGTTCAACGATTAGGGGAAAAGTCTACCTGATTTATATGGTATCACAAATGATCATATGGTCTAAGTGCGTAAAGCATTCACACGGAAAGCTAACCTAACTTAACCTAAGGGGTTAGTGAGAAAACGAAATTGATACTCATTTTTTCCAAAAAAGTACTTAAAAAATTTTCATGGATCGCTGATGACAACTGCACCGTTCGTGACCATAGATCTTATCATGGTAGCTTAAAACAAACAGCAGACTAAAAAGTACAGAAACGAAACAATCAATTTTGTGTAATTTTTAATTAAAATTAAAACAGATTTCAACCACATAATTCTATTTCCTTTATTTTTTTATAAGGCCACCTTAAGGCTATCCAAAACCAACTTTAAAAATTCAGAATGACAACGAAATGTACGCCTGTTAAAAATAATTATTCACATAGCGATGAAAATGTTTATACTGTGGGTCATGGCACTTTTAAGCAGCCTTCAAGTTGCAGTTACACAAGACAAATGTGAGTTACATCGCAGACCCTGCTTACATCTACATAATTTAGCATGACATTTTCTTTGGTCATTGTGTTTCAAGCATCTGCATATATTTTCAAAGCCAAATTTCAATGAAACTTTAAAAAGTAAAAAGAAGCTTTAAAAAGAAACTTGAAGTCCATGGCCCAGAATAAAAGCAAGAGAATTATCTTGAATAATCTTCTCACTTTCCTCTACTTCTCTATTTTTAAAATGTAAACTTACTTATATTATTTATTAATAATTTATTTATATTTTAAATTTTCAGGTTATCTTGTAGACTCGGTTGCAAAAACTGTAGATGCTGGATGTAAACCCTACATGGCACCCGAACGAATTGATCCCACAGGTAATCCGCAGCAGTATGATATCAGATCTGATGTATGGTCATTAGGAATAAGTATGATTGAGATGGCCACAGGCAGGTTCCCTTATAACACATGGACTACACCTTTCGAACAACTTAAACAGGTAAGGATTAGAAATTTGTTTTTTTTTTTTTTTTGATTTCTTAATTTGCTTAACAAATTTCATTAAAGGTTGTGACCGATAATCCACCTCGACTAGAGCCCAACACATTTTCCCCTGAATTCGAAGCATTTATCACGAGTTGCTTACAGAAGAAGTACGATGCGCGCCCTAACTACGATCAACTGCTAAAGAGCGCGTTCATATCTGATCACATAAGTAGAAACACCGACATATCGGGCTTCGTTGGGAAAATCTTAGATCTTCCAGAATAATTCATAAGTAATGAACGTTTTCTTTGTTAAAAATCATGTTTTTTGCATGCAGCAATACTGCGTTTCAAATCAGCCCAGTATGTTCAAAACAATTGTTGTTGATGCACTTTAACTATAATACATTTATTTATTAATTCAAGTTAACATTAACTAAAAGAAAAGCCTCCACTACACATATTCATAACTCCAGATGAAAACAAAATGTAACAATCGAGCAGGATAACTTCATGTATTCCTTAAACAAAAAAAAAAACAGTTAATTTTAAGTCAATTATTAATGTTACGAAAACAAAGCAATTAAACTAAAAAGTAATGAGCAAATGAAAATCTAAAAAAGGGAGACATTTTCAGTGGATGTAAAATATTTCATTAAAATTGAAAATCAAAGGCCTTCGAGTTTTTTTTTTTGCTACGAAATACACATTTGAGCCTTAAATATGTAAAACATAATATATTTTTAATAAACAACACTTATTGAAGTGTTTTTTGTTCATTTAAGCAGAAATAATTGTTTCTTTTTTTCTTTAATTTTTTTTATAGTAGTAAGAGTCAGGAAATTATCTGCGGTAAGCTTTACCTTTGTGCATTAACTCGTCTTTTTTTTTTACTTTATTAAATCAAAGTTAACTACACATCAGTAATGGGAAAAAATGATAACATTGATAATTTATTACAAAGTCGATTACAATTACAAGTAATTGAAGCTTTATCAATTATAATAATTTGTAATTTATAATAGATTCCTTTTTTAGTAAGGTGGTTATGAAAATTGTAATTCATTACGTACAAATTTTGAATTCCTTGAAAAATGATAACATAGATAAGCAGACAGCCTGACCTTCCCTCCTCTGTATTTCAAATGGGAGGTATATTTGTGTTTAAATATTGTTTCAAGAAATAGTTTAAATATGGCTTACAAATTAAAAATATGACCAAGGTATTGGGTTTGACGCAAATTTTAAGGATTGACCCAACGTTACGGTAACTATTAAGGCGGTACTTATATAGCAAAAGTGACTTACGTGTGACATATTTGTATGACGTTTATCATAAACATACAAATAAATAAAAGGTAATTTGAAGTTTTCAGAGAGGAAACTCCAAATTTCAGCAATATGCTTTCCAAATGTTCTTAAAAGTGTATACATATGTTCGTTTATCTTCGTTTCTCTAATTAGAGTTTTGTTACATGTATTTGATTTTTTCGCAAAAATTCAAAGTTTTGAAATCACAAAACCCATTGTTGAATTGCAATTTCATCAAAAACAGTTGCATTTGTATCTGTTTTGCTTTTTAAAAACCATCACCGATGACTTATCTTAAGTTTTCTCTTGCTGTTAGCAGTGATCACTCAATTTTTTAATCAATTTCGAACACTTTGATATCGATTGATTGTAATTGCAGTGATTGAAATCAACAACTCCGCAAATAAACTTGAACTTACTCATAGTTTTAACTACTTCACATGCATTTGAAAATGAGCTTTTGGTATATTCATTTAAATAAAAAAAATATTAAATTATAAGAGTAAATGGCCTTAAGAATGTAAGGAATCTTAAACGTTTTTCCCAAAAATGCGCTTCCTTTAACTGCTACACCCAGAGTTCGCAAGAGATATGTACATGTATGTGGATTCGATATGTGAAGTGGTGAATCGAGATATCTGATAGCGAGTTAAGTGTCCTATATTTAAGCTTTTTATAACGTATAATTACAATTTTAATGAGGTTTTCTTTTTTAATGCTTTTTAAAGGAAACACAACTCACTCCATTTGTGCTACAAAAAGTTCAATTTACTTCCGTTCATAATAGTCAAACGTTAAGAAATAAAAACGAAAAATATATATGCAATCTTTTGTATAAAGGTACATTCAACAACACATTCGCCCACGGAAAATCCCTTTCCACCTCAAATAATTGACATTCAGACAGCAGCACATTTACTTTTTGTCATCAAAATTAATATCGAAGACATAAACACCCAGTTCCTTTTCACAGCGTTCAATTTGTCGGATATAATCTGATATCTCTTTGATGGCGTCCACCTGTTCTTGTAGGTATTCGGATTCTAGGAAATCACACAAATTCGGGTCATTGTTTTCGGTAGCTACCGCATGCACTTGCAAGAGGCTCTATAAGATAAAATTATTGATTTATTTCATAAAAAAAACACTGAAAACCCATAATTTCTATTAACCTGGTTGACCGATTTTTCCAAGTCTAAGACGTATTGCATTGATTTCATAACCGATTCATATACAAATTTGGGCTTTTCAATATCGCTTAGGACAATGGTTCCGCCACGTTTGTTAAGGTAGGTCATTAGTTTTTCAGCATGAACTTTCTCTTCGTCGCAGCATTTCTTGCACCACTTGCTTAATCCGGGCAGCGCCATATCTGTCCGATCAAAGTGAAATGCCTAGAATAAGACAAATAATAAATTATTGTAAACATGTTGAATTTTATGTTTTTAATACAATAATTTGCTATGTATATCTAACCAAAGCCATGTACTCGTAGCTCGCATTGAGTTCCATATTAATTTGGCGATTAATTTCTTTTTCACATTCGGCATGGAAATTCTGTCTAACCAAAAGACTCATACGACGAAGGATTTGGAGATTAGGAAGCAGTTTCATTTTGTTTAAAATTTTTGATTAAATTTTCAAAGGCTGGGTGAACAAAGTATTCTTATCTAAAGGAAATCAACTACGAAGCGATTGTTAAAATTTATTTTGACAGAAAGGTTTCCAGGTGAAGGGCGCATGATTCGTAGTTATGTCCTTGTAGGATAAGGATAACAGAATAATTTAACAGTTTCCGAATGAAAATTGAATTTGAAAAAAAAAAACGTTGATTCTATAATCTGAAGGCAATTGATTCAATTTATAGTCTTACTAGCGTACCCGTGCGGGAACTCCCGCAAGCAATTTTTTTTTTCAACTGAAGTTTTTCAAAATAAATCATGTGTCTAAAAGTTTCTGTAGATTCGCTTAGTTTTATCTTGCGTAAATGAAAATCTTGTGTGAAGTATGGAATGATGTTTTTGGGTGTTTATTTTACTTCTGTGTGTCATCGTTGAACAGCTATATTTGAAAAAAGAAGACTTACAACTGAAATTTAGCTTAGCCAAGAACTGTCACAACTGATCTCCTGTTCAACATGAGAAGTTGAAAGCGTACGAATTATTTTAATTTAACGTATGCATGTACCTGGATTAAAACAAAACAGCAAACCAATAAATCCAATCAAGTCCTTTTCTTAAAGGTACGAGTAATGGAGCCAAGCGAAGGATATTTTGAAAAAACTAACAAACAATGAGCAAATCACATACGTATGTAACTATCCTATAACAATGTATGTAGTTAAACCTGTAGGCACATAAAGTTTAACTTACCTTAAAATAGTTAAAATTCAAAGACACACGAATATTTGTCAAATTTTTTTTGTTCTTAATTCGGAGAATTTTATTTTTGTTTTATTTTTTTTATTAAACTTTTTTGAGTGTTTTTATCGTTACTGCTTGGATAAATTAATCAAACAATGCCCCTCCTCTGGGCCCGCACCACCAAAGTATGGAATTTCAATGCAACTACTTATGTACATATATGTACTACATTTCAGTGCAATACGAAGATAGAAGTAGAGATAAATAATTTTGGGGTGTTTCGACCACCCAATGCAACTCCCCTGATAATAAAAAAAGTAGCCTATACGGTAATCCAGACTATAACTTTTTTGTGTGTTAAATTTTATCAAGATCTATTCAGTTGTTCAAGTGTTATTGAGTAACAAACATCCATACATCGTAACATTCACATTTATAATATTAGTAGGATAGGATTATTTATCCTCTTCGTTTTAGTCTTGGTATACATAGTCCTGACAAAAAAAAAAGTTTTTCTTTAAAACTTTTTTACTTCTGAAATTTATATTCATAAAAAACATGAACACCAAATTTTCCTGCAATTTTGTAGCCTATATTTTGCTTTAGCTTGGTATCTAGCGTTTTTTGGAGATTTCCCCAACACACATTTATTATGTAAATCGTAGGCCATCTAGTGGTTTCTTTTTAAATCATAGGTTATTTTAACACTGACAGCTGTTTCCCGCTCTAAATCTTGAAATCAGTAGGTGTGTTTTTTTGCAAGTCCATATAGAATTGTAAAAAAAACGACATCGGGACTAAGCGCTTTACATGCAAATGCAACACCTACTTAAATCTATACAGAGTTAGCTAATAGCTAAAGCTAAGTGTACACGATTGGTAGATCTTACAATATTGTCAGATCTGTCAGTGAAAAACATGCTTACAATGTCTTACAATCGTGTAGTCTTACAATTAATTGTCAGAAAATTTGTCTGACAATTAATTGTTAGATCATTGTCTGACAATTAATTGTAAGAAACCTGACAATCGTGTGTACGCTAGCTGACAATCGTGTAATCTTCCAATTAATTGTCAGAAAATGTATCTGACAATTAATTGTAAGACGGTAAATTGTAAGGTATTTGATAATCGTGTACACACACAATTTATTGTCAGGCCTGCCAATTTTTATCGTTGTCTGACGTTTCTGACAATGAAGAAATTGTAAGATGTTCGTTTTTTAGCATCATACAATTTTTTCATTGTCAGAAAATTTGCAGCTAAGGTTTAATTGTCAGTTTCCATAACCAACAAAAACTGACAATTAATTGTGTGTGTACACGGTTGGTAGAAAATCTACCAATCTCTTACAATTAATTGGTAGGTATTAAGCGGACTATCTGAAAATGAATTGTCAGCCAACTTCTGACAATTAATTGTAAGAGATTGGTAGATTTTGTACCAACCGTGTACACACACAACTTATTTGTCAGCTCATTGGTAGATAATTGTCAGACATTGTAAGATCTTACAATATTGTAAGATCTACCAATCGTGTACACTTAGCTTTAATCTAAGACCCGATAAAAATGGTGATGCCAAAATAGAATTTTCTATATGTTATCGATAATTTGCTCAGAGACGTCAAAAGTGAAGTTTTTGGATTGGTTGATGCTAGTCGTCAATAAGCTGACAAATGTCATAGCGTACACAGTGCTTCCAGCTATGTGGAAAAAAAGCTCCTAAATCCCGATGTCGTTTTTTTTTACAATTCTATAGGTGTGTTTTTTTTGCAAGTCCATATAGAATTGTAAAAAAAAACGACATCGGGATTTAGGAGCTTTTTTTTCACATAGCTGGAAGCACTGTGTACGCTATGACATTTGTCAGCTTATTGACGACTAGCATCAACCAATCCAAAAGCTTCACTTTTGACGTCTCTGAGCAAATTATCGATAACATATAGATAATACTATTTTGGCATCACCATTTTTATCGGGTCTTAGATTAACGCTCGATAATTATCTGGTCTTAGCTAACTCTGTATAGATTTAAGTAGTTGTTGCATTTGCATGTAAAGCGCTTAGTCCCGATGTCGTTTTTTTTTACAATTCTATATGGACTTGCAAAAAAAACACACCTTATATGGACTTGCAAAAAAAAAACACACCTAGTATCATACTACGTTTTCACCAAAAGATAATCTGAGATTTAAGGCAAGAGATTTATGTGGTGTTTTCACCGCACTGAAAGATTAATAAGACTGCTTTTAAACGAAGCAATTTTACCTTGCGATTTTTAAGCCCGTTGGAGAGAGACGCGTGTGTGGTGGCGGGGGTACACAAAATTGCTAGGGTTGGAAAAATTGCAGAGTTATAGTTCTCTTCTTTGTGGTTTTCTTTACTTGTCAGGTATGTTTCATTTCTATTTGGCGTTCGCTCAGTGAACTTCGATCTATTCACTAGAGTAAAGAGTGCGGAGAGATGACTCCTTTTCAATAGAAGAAAAGTTAACTTTTATTAAAAATCGCTGTGTTTAAAAGCATTCATGCAATCGAAAGGAAGTCAAAAGAGAATCAAAAATTAAAAATCGCTTTCGTGTAAAAGCAGTCTAAGAATATTAACTTTGACAGCATCTATCAAAATGCTAATGTTGTTTCAATTTTTCTTATAAAGTAGAAGCGAGATAAAGAAAGTTTCATTTGTGCCAAACGATGAAAAATCATCGAGATAGCTTAGCACCGTATGGATGTTAGGTCAGTTCGAATTTCGACCGATCGATCCTATGAAGATTTAGTAGAGATTTATTTCTAATCTACTAGATTTACGAAATAAATTTGTATGGTAAATCTTCGAGATTTAAAGAAGATTTATGGTAAATCCACTTAAATCCCGGATTTACTCTTGGTGAAAACGTAGTATCATACCTCCGCGGAACAAAATGAAAGCTTTACGCTTGATCAACTTTGGGAAATATTGAAAATTTATTTCTAAATTGAGTGCTGTGTATCCCAAAGAATGCGTTTTTTGAAAAGAAGCCTGCTGCTGTACGTAGGTTTGTGCAAAAAGTTCGTCAATCTGGTGGGCTGGTGGACAACACTCATGGTCCCCGTCATCGTACGGAGCGCACAGGCGATAATTTTGCTGCTGTAGATAAGAGTGTGGGACTCAATTCACGAACATCAAAAGAAACTTGTATGTAGGTACTATATGAAGACTTATGAATTTGAAAATGTATCGAACTTTTTACTATTCAACTATACCCTCAACAGCTTAGTAGTCATAATTCCAAATCTTATTTTTTTTGAAAACGATTCCAAGATAATCGATCTGTATTATGAAATTTGTGCGATCTACCATTTTATATACAGGGTGCGTCGATGTGTTTTTTTTAACTTTTAAATAGAATATAATATTATAATTTATATTTTATTGATTAATTTTATTGGCGTAAAATTTTAATATGAAGTATTAAGATATTAGTATGATACTACTTAACAATAATCTGACTTTATTGGTTTACTAACTATGACAGTTCGTGCAAAAAAACAAAGTAAAAAGACCTTTTGTGACGTTTCTAAATATCACGATAATTAAAAAAATAAAATAGGTAACCAATAGTTATAACTTTAATAAAAGTGTACAGAAAGTATGATGCTATATTCGATTAAGATTTGCAAAATCTAGTTTCATGCTAAAATAATTTTAACATCGTACTAATTCACCTAAAATTTTGCGCCATTGTCTTTAACATTATGTATGGAATATGATGTCGGTCCAGTGGATGCTCAGACTTGTGTTGTAATTTCAGCAACTCTGTTTCTAATGTTGTCCTTGAACAACGATGTTGTAATTAGATTTTTTAATTGACACATTTTTTCTTCAAGGACCCTCGTAAGAAGGGGTAGTCGATATCACCACTTTTTTACATAATTGGACGGGAAAAATTTCTCGTAAAATTCGCATCGTACGAGCAGTATGCCATGTGGCACCGTATTCACCGTCACTTGCATGTTATTTAGGTCTAATTTATTCAATTCGGGCACAAGAAAGTTTGCCAATATGTCCCGATATTATGGTCAACAGTAACTGTTACAGCCTATGGCATCCTCAAAGAAATATGTCCCAATGACGCCGCGCGCCGGCCCAAATGGCGCACCATACAGGCACTCTACGAAGGTGTAGTGATCTTTCGTGTATTAATCCAGGGTGCCCCAATAGCGGCTGTTTCTCTGCAACTGTTGTGTTAATTAAATTTAAGGTATAAATGAAAATATTTTTTGAGAATTTTTAGCATTTAGTACATACATATGTTATGTTTCAAGAAAAATGTCCAACCAAGGCGTGCATCTATTGTACCGGAGTTCATTTCATCTATCTATTTTACCGTACGGATTTTTTTATTCATTCCAAATTATTTTCATCAATACTTAATAAATGATTCTTCATTTCTAGAGACGTCTATTATACATGATTAGTGATTACTGATTACTCATTAATAACTATTGTCCTTTGTTATAATAAGTCATTATGCCTATTACTATAACTCTATTGCCGAAATCAATCAAACCTTAGATGAGTTTCAAACAACAACAAATTTGTTGTAAAACTATCAATGTTGACTATAATATTAGAATTAATTCATGCGTATCGATAAAGCTCAGATATGACACCTTTCTATTATATACTAATAGAAACATATTAACATCTACTTCCCTAAAATTAATGAAAAGAATTTCTACTGATTACACACCCTTATTCGAAGGTTAATAATCAACATTCAAATAATATAAATGTTGATTAATTGAGAGAAGTGATTCTGTGTGTAAATGATTAACACATGTCATCTCTATAATACCTGCGTAGATGTTTAATTATTGGACCTCCTTCGAAAAAATCATTTGTAGAAAAAAAAATAACTGAGGAATTAGGCTTACAAATTACCTTAGAAATAATGGACTGCTTTAGTAAAAATATAACATTTAAGGTTTTTGCGGTTGTTGGACATAATTAATAAATATTTTCGGATTAGCCTTGGTCACCGGTGATGCTCAATGCAATTTGATGCGAAACGTTCGGGATGAGTTCTAAATTGTACTCTAATTAAAATTCAAATAACGCGGCTGATCCGAAAATATTTATTAATAAATTATGCTTTAATAAAATTTGATAACTGCGATATAAATAACTATAGAGCAAATTTTATATTATTAGTTTAATTATATGTACATGGAATGATTATATTATAATACAATAATACAATATAATTCTTTAAAAGAATTGAGACAAAAGTGGGTCGCGCAATTCTTTCTGTCTGTCTGTGCCTCCCTGAATTTTCTTCAAACTTGAAGCAGAAGGTGATTGATTCCCTGACAGGACTGATTTTTTATAGATATTAGTTTTTAACGGAAATGAACGGAAATATGTTGTTTGATGAAAATTTAAAAAAAAAATGTGAGTGAAATTGATTGCATGTATTAATTTCATCTAGCAAGTTAATAAATTAATAATTATTTGTATAGCTTTTGCTTTATGTGGATGCTACAAAAGCTCCACAATCTTAATTTTAAATCAATGGTTAAATCGTAAAAAAATCCCACAGAATTGCCTACCAAAATACATTTTTGTACTTTTTCCGAGATTAACCGATATCGTTGTTCTTAAACTAAGAACAGGCTAAACTAATTGACAGATCTTAAAGGATAAGGTCGTCGAACAACATTTTTGTGTATTAATTAAGAAACTTAAAAGTTTATGAACAATTTCAGAACTTTGAAAACTATTATTGTAAAAAGTTTTTCTCACAGCTTTGTTTTTCGAAAAGATCGGTAATTTAAAAAGAACTAAACCCAAGGGAAGGAAAATCTATTCGAATTTTTTAAGAAAAAATCGAAAGAAATTCATACTTGTAACTGAGTTTTGTTTTGAGATAAAAAATATGCTTAACTTAAGCCTACATAAATAAACATAAATAAAGTAAGTGAATTTTAACTATATGTAAAACATTTAAACTATGAATTATCATTTAAACTAAAATATATTGAACCTTTAATAGATCTAAAATCAATATAACACTTAATAGAAATAAATTGCACGACTGGATCGCACGAACTCGCTCTTATGTAAAAGTACTTTGGAATTTAAAATACATTTTATAAATATAAAACATGGATTTAATGAGATAAAAATGTTCAAATACATGAAATTGCGGTCTGATTTCCGGAAAAGTATGAATTTGCGCAAATAAAGTTCAAAAATCGATTTATTAAAGTAATTTTTTATATAACAAATTTCTTTTAATTTTTTCTAGATTTGGGATTCCAATTTTAAGTGCTTATTAATATAGATTTTAGGAAATAATTTCAAAAAATAATCGTTCACACGTTTTCAAGATATTGATTTTTCAAAAAATAAATTTGAATTTTTCAAAAAACAAAAAAAAATATTTGTTCGAATATTTTTATATACAATATTATTTTAAATTTAAGGGGGCTTCTGGTGAAAATTTTTGGTTAAAATCGTTACAGCCGTTAATGAGAAAGTCGAAAATAAAAAAACGGTTCTATGACACGTACCATTAATAACATTTTTCCCCAAATTTTTTGTTTTTTACCAAAATGTAGTCCATATCCATAATATCTAACTCATTTTTTTTTATCAAAATCGTTAGAGCCGTTTTCGAGATAAATAAGATTTTGCTATACAGATGTATGGGGGGTACCGTTAATTTTGGAGCTAAAAAAAAACTTTCAATTTCTCCTCTAGGGAATCACCGAAGACTCTTAACTACCGGGATTGAAGAACATAAGTCTAGTGGTTTAGGCCGTAGGGAGAGGTACAGACATACAGAGACACTGAAACATGTTTTTTGAGTACTAAATTTTCCTTAAAATTTTTATAAAAAAAATTGATATGCAAATTGTAAGTATTCAATGAAATTCATTTTAAAAATTTATTCGTGTATCCGTTTTCAAGATATTGAATTTTCAAATTTTTTTTTTATTATTTCTTAAAAACCCAAAAACTATTTTTTCGAAAAAATTTTTAAATTATATTTTTTAAAATGCAAAGGAGCTCCTGCATAAAAATTTTGGTTAAAATCGTTAGAGCCGTTGATGAGAAATTCGAAAATCAAAAAAACCGTTCTATGACAGGTATGTGTCTTAGGCTCTAGATCGAGGTACAGACATACAGACATACAGAAAGTCAGACGGAATTGTCGGACCCACTTTATTCATCTTCGCTATCATCGTTATGTCAACTTTGATCAAAATCTCGAGTTCGATTTTTTTCCCAAATGCAGAACTTGCCCTATAGTACCTATATCGCAAGTAAAAAGAAATAAGCAGGCCAATTACCAACAGTTGGGAACAATTTCTAAATATCTACTAAGCTCTGGAATATTATCAGATATAATCTATGGACTTCGGACGCTCTGCTTGACTTCCGAGTTATTGGAGAAACTAAGGATATTTCAATTCAATTCAATTCAATTCAATTCAATTAAGTTTATTGGATAATACAGTAAGACTGAGTCTTTTATAGTATTCTTACATTGGTTATACAAGAAAATTACGTAATAAAGTTATTGAGAAAATAAAATAAACTAAAATGAAATTATTCGTTTCAACAAAAATCTAAAATATACATTATACAATATTATTATTTTTTTTTTTTTTTTTTTTTTTTTTTTTTAAATCTTTCCTCTTTTTTTAAATCTTTCCTCTTTTCTCTCTCACTTATGATAGCTTTAATAAATTTGTTAATGGTTAGAAAAGTGTTTGAAAACTGCACATTTGAAGTTTGTCGTTTCTCTAATTTGTTTGATGCTATGAGGCAAAGAATTCCAAAGGCGAATGCTATTTACAAAAAACAACCGTGATGAGTTTAAATACTTAAAAGAAGGCACCATAATGTTTCCTGTTCTTGACGAAATACAAAATCGAATTTTTTCGTAAAGGTATTGAGGTGATCTGGTACTAATTATTTTATGGAGAAAGATGCAATTTCGAAAATTTGTATATTCCTGCAATGTACAATTAAGAACCTTAGTTTTGTAGGGTGATATATGGTCATATCTTCGAAGGCCATAGACATATCTTGTCATATCGTTGAAAGCCACCCGGAGTTTATGTTCAGACAATGAATCTAATTTGGGATAAACAACTTCAGAGAAAGAAATTATTGGCATCAGTAACGTTTTGACTAAGCGAAGTCTTGTTTCTTTAGGTGTGAAGCTGCTTGCAATGCAAAGTTTTCTAAGAGTACCATATATGCGTCCAATAACAGAATTAATGTGCTCCCTACAAGATAAATCTTTAGTTATTTTAAAACCAAGGCTGGTCACAGAGGTCACATAGGGTACCATTGCATTTTTTAAGAATATCGAGGGAAGATCATCATAACCATTCAATTTCTTTGATACCACTATTGCTTGGGTTTTCCCGGGATTAAGGGAAAGACCATTTTCTTCAACCCAGTTACAGATTTTATCCAGATCTTCATTGATACGGAAAACAAGATCGTCTATAAGTCCAATTCTTCGTGAAAGGTAAATTTGTATGTCATCAGCATACAGATGAAAAGAGACATGCTCGCAAACATACGGTAAGTCATTTATAAAGATACTGAAAAGAATTGGGCCTAAAATAGAGCCTTGTGGTACACCCATAGTCAGGAGTGTAGGTTGTGAAATATCATTTTGAACCACCACGCGCTGTGTTCTGTTAGACAAGTAGCTTTTAATGAGGTTAACAGCCAAATCAGAAAAGCCAAAGTAATATTTAAGTTTTTTACAAATGACCGTATGGTTGACTTTGTCAAAAGCCTTGGAAAAATCCAATAAACATAATACTGTTATATTATCTTGATCGTACTGCAGTCGAATGTCTTCCAAAATCTTGACTACTGCTGTAGAACAAGAATGGTTCGATCTGAAGCCCGATTGATATGTAGACAACAGATTCTTTGAGGAGAGGTGTTCAAGTATTTGTTTCACAAGAATCAAATCTTTTCCAACACTTTTGACAAACAGGGCAGAATACTTATAGGTCGATAATCAGAAGGTTCAATTGATATGGTTTTTTTCGGGACAGGAGTTATCCTAGCTGCTTTCCAGGCAGTTGGAAAAGTTGAGGACGCAATACAATGGTTGTAAAGATGCGTGAGTGGATAAATTAAGTATGGTAAAATTAATTTTATAAACCGTAGAGGAATTCCATCTTCTCCAATGGCTTCGGATTTAAGGGTCTTAAAGGTACTTACAACTTCATCATCAGGTACAACCTCGAAATTAAAAAGATCAATATATTTATAAAATAGATCAGCTTTGGGCTTGAAATATGAAGGTATTTGGGTAGAGGTGGTAAATTGGTTGTTGAGTACATTTGGGTCAATCATGCATTTAGAAATTTGCCGTTTACCAACACCAATTTCACGTAAGTTTGCCCAAAGCTGCTTAGGAGGAAGCTCAGTGTTGAATTTCGAGGCAAAGAAATTCCGTTTAGCTGAGCGGATGAGGAAAGTTGCCTGGTTACGGATACAGCAGTATTGTCGCCAAGTTTCAGGATTTGGTGATTTTCTCCATTTCAGGTAGTACTTTCTACGATTACTGATTGCATATTTAACTTCCGTATTATACCACGGACACTTTTTACTTTGTACAGCTACTGTTTTTAACGGGATATGTTTATCAAACAATCTTTTAATTAGGTTTTGTAAAAAATTGAGTTTATCATCGTCGTGGGCAATGTTTAGACAATGATTCCAAGCCAAAGAACTAGCATCAGTGCACAGAGAATCAATATTGACTGCTTTGAAGTCTCTGTATGTAAAAGAGAGAGGGACTTGAGAATGAGAGAAGTCAATATCGTAAGTGCAAAATACAAGGTCATGGTCTGAAATTCCATCAAGAAATAATTGATCATTTAAAATCAAGTTATTTGGATCAGACACAATAATTAAATCTAAAAGACTTGGAGAGCAATTCGGCGCGTATCTGAAGCAGCAACTGAATCTAGAAGCTGAAGAGAGCGAGAATCAACCTTAAGGAGATCGGCGTTGAAGTCTCCACAAACAATAATGTGCTCGTGTGAAACTAAAAAAGGTTCTAATGCGGTGAAAAAAGGGACGGGGGAACAACTTCTGTTAGGATTATAGACGCAGGCTACAATGCATTTCACATTTCCCTCAAAGATTTCCAAAACTATAAATTCTATACCATTAGCATCCGATTTGGTTAAGATTTTAAACTTGAGAGTGGATCTACAATAAATTGCAACCCCACCACCAGTTGTCGTAGTATTTCTATCATTCCTTATAAGGTTGTAGTTAGTTAAGTTGCGTATACTATCCGGAATTTCATGAGAGAACCACGTTTCGCTCACACAAATAACATCGACATTCACACCATTGAAAATATCCTTAATGTTGTCAAATTTAGTATCATTAAGACTTCTAGCATTGAAGTGACATACTTTGAAACCATCTTGTGCTTTAGTTAGATAGTTCATCACACAGTGTGCAGATTTGTAACTAGCATTGCCATAAATAGCGTCATGAAACAATGACATTTGATTTAATGTTAAAGGCAATCACAAAAAGAGAAACAAAAACTAAAAAATATGCATAACAACACACCACATATTCCTCATATAAGAGAAAATATAAAAGTATTAAGAAAAAATAAAAAGAAAAAGAGAAAAGTAAAAAAGAAGAAAGATTTTGAAATAAGAAAATATTATAATAAATAGAAGATTTCAAATAATTAATAATAATATGTAATGTAAACAATATAAGATTAAGAATACTATTAGAAAATAATAATAGTATGAAAACAAATAGTTCAATATTAATTAAACAAAATATAAATTGGGAGCACTGGTATACAGTGGTGGAAAATTAATTAGAAACGATATTTTTATTTTTTTAAAACTGGCTGTATCTACATATTCTTTTAAGTAGTTGGTAAAAATATTTTTTTGTTTCATTTGTTGGTTCTTTAACTTCATTTTAACATAAACAAAATTATTTTTTTTTTACAAAGAAAAGCTGCATTTGATATATATATTGCAACAAAATGTGTTTTCAGCTGGAAAAATAATTAGAAACATATTGTAGTTAGCATGTGTATATAGCATTATGATTTAATCCAAAACAAATTTAACGGATTTTCCAACTTGAAACGTTAGTACTTGGTTGGGTAACCCTTATTTTTAATCACGGCTGCACAACGCCTTGGAAGGCTGGCTACCAGGTCCTGAAATCTTTTCACGTTAATTTTTTTCCATGCTTCGTCAATGTTTTTGAAAAGCTCAGATGCATTTTTGGATTTTATCTTATGTAAAGCTCTCTTTACATCTCCCCACAAATATTCTAATGGATTGAAGACCGGAATTTGAACTGACCAATCCAAAACTTTATTTTTTTCTTTTTCAAACAAACACTTCACAAGACATGAAGTGTATTTTGGATCGTTGTAATGTTGAAAAATGTAAGAAACAGGCAAATTTTCAAACCCTTAGGGCTTCATTACATTTTCCAGTATATTTTTATAATGCTATTGATTCATGCGTCCTTTAATTCGCACTATAGGACCCACACCTCGCCAGGAAAACCCTCTATAAACCATCACATTTCCGCCCCATGCTTGATTGTCTTGATTGTTTATTTGAAATTTAGCTCCTGGTTAATTGAACGTCGCGCATACCATTTGCCAGCTGATCCAAATATGTTTACTTTTAATTCATCACTCCATAAGATATTTTTTTCTAAAATGAGAGCGGTTTTTCCAAATGTTCTCGCGCAAATTAAAAACCACGTTTAAAGTTTTTTTTTTAAACGCATGGTTTTTGAAGAGCAATACATCCCCGCCAGCCACTTTCGAGAAGACGATTCCTTATAGTCCGTACTGTTATTTCATGGCTTAATTGGGATGAAATGGCATCACGAATTGCTTGACTGGTGGCAAAAGGATTGACCCTACTCTGTTAGACTATGAAATGATCTTCTCTTGGAGTTGTTTTTCTTTTTCTCTCTTTCCTCTTGCGGTTTTCAACGCTGCCAGTCTCGGTGTAAAACTTTATGGCATTATGTACCATCTTCTTTGAGAATTTTAACTGGCTTGCACTGGCTGCCATGGAAGACTTTCCTGAACAAGTACATACGCACAATGATCTTACGCATTTCAGGTGTGCAGATTTTTTTTTACCCATTTTGCGTATTGCAGATATAAGTTCAAACATCAGAAAGATAAATTAAGAATTTTTCGAATCCAATAACTCACCATGTTTGCAGTTAACTAACAAAATTGAACTCGTTTCTAATTATTTTTCCACGGAAATTGAATATTTGTTTTGGAAAAACTCAAAATTTTATAATTTTTTTCGTTTTCTAACATTAAAAATAAAAAATCCAGCGAAGAAGAGACTAATAATAGTTATGTTTAACTATGTAAGTTCTTACCATTTGTATTGAATAGTTAATATGGCCAAAATTTAGGACAGAAAAACAATAATTGTTTTTTTTTTTCATCGTTTCTAATTATTTTTCCACCACTGTAGCTCCTTAATCAGTTTGTTTATTTTTATCAGTTTCATCTTGATGTATGATATGCTGTGATGAATCAAGGTTGGATGTGTCATATGAGTGTGTTGTTGATGCAATTTCATTCAGTTCTTGTAGGCTTCTAATACAAACAGCTGGTCCGTTTTTATTTACTGTAATGTGTACCAAACCTCGAGTGGTGAAAGTGGAAGATAGTAAACGTTTTTTCTTTAACTGGACAGCATGAAAGAACCAAAATTGAAAGAAAACTGCTCGAAATAAGATAAAACAAAAGAATTAGAAGCCAAGATATGAGATAGCAAAGCAGAATAATTGACGTGTTAGAACGATCTTGAGGACTTAAATGAAATAGGGCATAATCGTAACCAACAGGAATCCGGAAGATCAGAAAAGAAATGGGTTGAAGCTTTGGTAGATCAAAACCAAAACTGGTTGTTAAATCTTCATCTTAATCATTTTGTTATTATAATCTTTAAATGAACATTTTACTTATACTTCTTACTACTCATATAATTTTGATTTAATCTTATAATACTACATACTAAATATACTACTTAATAGAACTGATTATTCCAATTTGATACAAGTCAATGATAAATGTCAAATATATTTTCCTAATTGTGCTTACAGTGATTTGGAACTTGTGGCATGGGAATGTACATATTAAAGCGGTTGTTGAAAATGTTCTTTAGATTAATCGTTCAGAAAACTGGCGTATTTATGTTGAAGATATGCTCAATGCTTTCGTTCGAATCAATGTAAGACTATCATTAAAAATCCACTTCCTCCATTATAATTCAGATAAATTCAACGAGCAATCACCAGTTGAATTTGATGAACATGGCGAGCGACTTCACCAAGTAACCGGCTTTAACAGTGATACAGTGGAAAAAAAAAAACTGGATTCCCTATTGGGAGATACATATATTTACATTTCAATATTTTTCCTTCATTTGAAAAAAAGAAAAGTTTTTTCTAAAAAATATGTTGCATAAAGAAATCAAACCAATAAATATCAAATATGTCCTTCATTTCTAGTCTATGGCACTTAAACTTCAAAGGAGAGAATCTTTCTTACCAGCATAGCTAAATTATCTTTTTTAGGTATCAAGAACGTCTGTCGGTTTTTGAAACTAGCACAGTGCTTTTTAAGTCTATTTTTAAATATAAACTACAAGTATTAGTACGATTTTATAAATATCCAGTCAGCTTCATTGTTCGGAAAATTTTAAAATAGAAGTCCGAAAATGGCTTATTATTTCGGCAGTTCATTTCTGATCTTCAGAAAATAAAATAAAGCAAAAATGATACTGCAATCCAAACATCAATATTACAATTTTACTCGTTACAAAGTTTTTCGAACACTCCTAGACTCGATACACAATCTTTTTAATTGAATTTAATTTTGTAGTAAATGAAGTGAAAATTTATGCAACTTCATAGGTACAACCACAACAACATCAAAAAAATTGCATCTTAAATTGCTTTTGCTTCAATCTCTCTTGCATGAGCAATAATAAAAAAAGTAAAAAAAAAAATAAAAAAGTTCCATCCAATCGAACACATAACAAAGAGTCATGAAAAAAAAATTCAAAACGGAGTACTTGAACAACAAGAGGAGAAAACTTTCGCAATTATCCAGCAAAAGCGAAACAATTTCTCACAAGTCCTTTGTGCAAGGAAAACAAAGCAGATTCCTTTCAGAAGGCTTTGCTAAACGGTCCATCTCGATCTCGATACCGACCCAACCCGACCCCGACCCAGAGCGAACTTATCTTTCGTAACTAAGAAATGTGTAACCCAGTACGTGGAGTGTCGCGTCCTAGGCCAGTGTTTTGTTGCGTCCTTTTTCTGGATAAGCCAGGAAGACACCGGCTGTTGTGATGATATAGAAGTTAAATGGGTTGCACTTAAGAGATTATTGCTTTGTGTTGAATTTGAAGAGCATTTTAAGTGCCGTTTGTAGTTCAATTGTTTCATTGACTTTTTATGGAAAGGTGTGTATCACTTTCAATGATGATGCAGGCTCATATGCAGTTAGATTTTTGAGATGGTAAACAGTATCTCTATTCAGGATTTTACCAACAAGAGGAATAGTTTCGTATGTATTTACTCGTATATAAAGTGGTAATTGACATTCACATTGGAAAATGCAGATATCTGAAAATGAGTTCAGTTCTGCATGCGCTTATGGGAACTAAATTTTATGAGACTTTAAACCTTGACTTAAAGTCTAAATAATGTTATTTTCAACAGAAGTACTTATATCGTTAGAATTTCGAGTATTATGAATTTTAAATTATGATGCCTTGAACCCTCAAATATGCTGGGCCATATCCCTTCCTTCCGTAGAACTGGTCCCACTGGGAATTTGATGGTACATACAAATATTTCGCCTAGCAGTGGAAGAAATTTTAACATCGTACCACAGACGCCTTCAATCAGTGTTTCCAGTATCACGTTATTATCAAACAGGTAGCCGAAACCAACCACCACAGATAAAGAATTCGTGGTATGATGATGAATACTTTGAACTGAAACGAGTGTTAGAAGATGCACAAACGAATATGCTACAGCGCAAAACAATATAGCAGCGAGATAAGGGTATCGAACAAAGAGGAGAGCTCGAAGAGTTTCGTCAAGAAACAACACCCGGAAGTTATAAAAGCCAAGCAAGTGGCTACTGGTTTCAAGACCAGAACACAGGGTCTTCGAAACAACTAAGGTAACCAAGTCACCGAACTATAGTGAATCATGAACTCTTTAAAGCAGCATTTCCAGGAGTTGCTAAATGAGCATCATGTAGAGCATTTTATAGGGCCAGAAGACAACCCGCTTCCAATCAATGAGGAACCAGTTGCACGACTAAGTATAAAAAAAGGGGTAGGCTTAGCTATAAATAAGCTTAAGAACAACGAGGCTGCGAGATCTGATGGCTTACTTGCAGAGCTCTTCAAATACGGAGGTGATGTTTTGGTAAAATGCATGCATCAAACAATCAACCAAATATGGGTAGAAGGGAGCATGCCCGCTGACTGGACCATCAGCTCCATACAAAAAGGGTGATCTTATGTGTTGAAAGAACTATCGAGGCATATCCCTAGTAAACATCACATACAAGATCCTATCCAACTTGCTATTTGAACGTCTTAAGCCGTTCTGTAATAATTTAGTCGGCAAGTACCAGTGTGGCTTCCAGCCCGGAAGATCGACGATAAACCAAATATTCACATTTAGGCAAATCCTGGTAAAAAAACAACGCATTTCAAATTGAGACTCACTATCTATTTATCAACTTCTAAGCCACATATGACAGCATTCATCCTCAGGAGCTCTATATGGCGATGGTCGAACTCGAGATACCGGGAAAATTGATCCAACTGTGTCGTGTGATATGGGAAAATTCGAGGTACAATTTTCAACTCGGGAGCAACACTTCTGAACTATTAAAGAAATTTACGGTGCTTCGCGAGTATATGCGCTATCATTTGATATCTCCAATCTAGTTCTAGAGCAGTTGGTGCGTAGAGGTATTAATACTGAGGGCACTATGTTCGACAAATCTATCTAACTGTTGAGGCATGCGGATAATATCTACATCATTGGACGTTTCCAACATTTTGTAATAAAATCCTTCAGGGCAGTTGAACATCAGGTTAGACTTGTTGGTTTTGAAGTAAATGAGGACAAGACCAAGTATATGCTATCAACAAACAAATAAACATCTGTCCATCGACTAGGGCAAAACGTCACTATTGACAATTAAGTTAAGGAGTTCATCTGCCTCGGAGTTGATATTAACACCACGAAAGACACCTCAGTGGAGATCCGACGAAGAATTTTTTTTGGAAACCGTTGCTACTTAGGATAAGCTAAGCAAATGGGTTTGAAACTACACACTCTTAAGATGAAGTACACGCTCTCTTAAACCTTTATACTATCAGTCCTGATTTACGGTACCGAGTGTTGGACTATAAGCAGAAAAAGAGATGATACTTGGCTCTTTAGAAAGAAAAATTCTTCGACGGATATTTGGTCCTGTTTGAATGAAGGAGAAGATATAACCGCAACTCTATATCAGCTGTACCAAGAAAGCCAAAACACGTCGACTACATCGATTCGGCCATATTGAGCGAATGGACAACAATGATCCAGCTAAGAGAGTCTTCGAATATCAGCATCGAGGCAACTCCAGTTTAAAGACGAATCCATCGCGGATACCAGACTGCTTAGACTGCTTAGATGACTGGAAGCAGCGTTCTCGGAATTACAGAGGATAGAAAGCTACCGTGTCTCAGGCAGAGACACTTCTTAGCCTTCAAATGAATGAACAGTTCATTGGACGTACAAAAAGTTCACTCAAATTCATTAATCAATTCGAGAATGAAATTTAATTTTTGAAAAAAAAATAAAATAGAACGCACGACTAGGTCACACGAACTTGCTCATATGTAATAGACTAGGAATTATAAAATGAATGTTATTTGAGAAAACTGTTCATAAGGATACATTTTATTTTTTAAACTCTTTTAGTAGTAAAAGATAGAAACAGAATACTATGCAAATATGAATTTATGCAAGAACAAAAATTATAAGTCGTCGTAGTGGTTTCTTAAGAAAAGTAAGCTTTTATATACAAAATTTTTAAAACATTTTTAAGAAAAAATTTTAGTGCACCAACTTAAAGTTTTTGTTATTGTTCGAATAAAAATTTAATTTCCAAAAAAAATATTGAGTCGTTTTTGAGATATTGAATTTTCCAAAAAAATAATTTTTTTTTTTAAATTCAAAAAAATAGTTTTCTTAAAGTTTTGAAATGCAATGGTTTTTAAACTTTTTTGAAACTTTTCTATAAAAACTTTCATTAAAATCCGTTATGTCAATAATGAAAAATTCAAAATTCGAAAAAATCGTTCTATGGTAGGTACAGTCAGTAATATCTTGTTTTCAATTGTTTTTTATTAAGTTATAGATCGTAAGAATCAATCGAAAGGAACAAAATTTTAGCAAAATTCTCGGAACCGTTTTCGAGAAAAATACGATTTTCGAAAACCATTTTTTAACATTTGTATGGAGAGTAGCTTTATTTTTAGGTAAAATAATTTTTTTATATTAAGAAAATATTATTTATCAAGTTTTAAGATAATCTAGTATGGGGTTTTCGAAATATTGAGTTTTCAAAAAAAAATTTAGAAATTTTTTTCGAAAATTTGAATACACAATAATATTGTAACTGCTGGGGAGACTCAACATAAAAAAATATCAAAATCAGTTGAACCGTTTTTGAGAAAATCAAAAACCCAAAAAAATGGTTCGAAGGGGGAATTTTTTTTCAACCATTATGTTACCTAGTTTAGCTAAATCGAATTTTTCGATTTTTTATTTTTTAAATTTGTGGGAAAGTTTTTGAGAAAAAAATTTTTATAAGATTTCGCTATCATCGTAATGTCAACTTTGATCAAAATCTCGAGCTCGATTTTTTTCCGAATGCATAGCTTGCCTTATAGTTATAGTACCTATAAGTCGCAAGTAAAAAGAAATGAATACAAATTTGAATTTATTTTAATCTGGAAAAATATCCAAACGACAATGTTCTCTGTTAGTTCCAAATATTGAAGTTAATACAGAGATTTTTCTGCAAATACTCTATTTTCTAAAGTGCAATGTTTACCCAATAATTTAATTTGCTTACTTTTGTAGTTTTTGAGAGCTAATGATATCAAGACACCTGCTGGAATGCTTTATTAAAGTATGTTGAACTATTTAGAAAATGCATTTTAAAAGCAGTGACTTTAAAAATGTGAAACTTCTTTTCCATCGAACTATCTAGTTTTTTCAAAGTCATGAAAATACTGACTAGGGATTTCGTCATGAACTAAAGGGAATATATGCTTCTTTATGGCCACCATTATGGTTCTCTGTGAAACTGACTGTTTTGGGGACGTAAGGTAATAAGCCATTATTTTTTGTATCCGTATGATTTACGACAATCTTTGTTTCGAAAAAGAAAAGCAATCTCAAATTTTTCGATTATTCTCTGACTGGCTTTTATTAAACGTTTCCTGCTTAAATAATTTTTATAAGATTGCATTGCAATAGGAAATATAATTTTGCACAAGAAGTTAAATGAGTTAAATTGTAAAATTCGGTCTAGATTTCGAGTTATGTCAGAAGTATTGAAAATTTTTTATCAGAAACGCTAGGGTAAATTTATATCGTAGTATTTTGTGGTTTGATTATGTTAAGTATGTTAAGTCTTAGATATAATAACAAAAAAAGAAAACAGATATTCAAAGAACAAAGAGAAAAACCATTATTATACAAATTATAGTTTTTGTATTTGCCATTGATGAGGACAACCGTCATCGCTGAGTAAAACGCATTTATATTAGAGGGGGTAAAATCTATCAATTGTGTATTTAAATTTGTTTAAAATTGTATAATGATACATATATGATTTTCTGTTATGAAAAATTAACAGAAAAAAAATACTCCATAGGTTTCATCCTTTCACTTAACTCTGATTAAGCTTCAACACGAAATGTATGCAAAGCCATTTACAAAAGAAAAAGAAACACCATCCACTTGCATAAAGGCGATCTAAAAATAGAGCCTGGTTAAATCGTCCTTATCATATGGCAACGTAATTAATGCGACATTTATGATATCCTCAAATACTGCTACTGTTATTCCACGAATGCTCCTTCTCTTTGTATGCAACTTTATAACAACATTATTGTAAATGTAGCAGACTCTAAGAGGATTTTGGCAAAGGATACTAAAACGGGGGAATTATCCAAGATATTAGCTCACCCGCATTGCATACCATACACCCCCGAAGGGCTTTTAGTATTTCATTCAAAATGCACACATACGACCGGAACCGATTATATGTAAAAATATTTTCATGCGGCAAAAGAAAATAATCTAATTCAAATCCATATAAGCCTGAGCTCACCCTCTGTGCTGCGCGGCACCGTAGTTGTCGGCTGTAAAAGAATAAAAATGATTTCAGAGTCTAGAACAAAGATGAAACCCGGAAACTTGGTTTATGTAGATTATGGTAGCACATCCCGGAATTAGAGATATGATAAAACAGTTTAACTTTTATTTTGGCCTTTAAGAGCTTAGTCTGCTGTGTTTATTTGAGTGGGATGGTTTTTGTCTAGACTTTGCAAGGATGCCAAAAAAGGGACTACCCGAATACAAAACCATGTATGAAAGTATGTCTTAGGATTCTTAAAATAAAAGTGAATTAATAAAATATTCATAATATTAAGGCAGCTCTGTTATGTGTGTGGATGAATTTGGTGGTTCGAATACAAATTGTTGGAAGGAACAATCGATGGGATATAAACAAAAGAGATTTTTAAGCATTAGAACTTAGAAGGATACATTTTGACATAATTTCGGAGGAAGAAGTCAAAGTAACTTATTTTCCAGACCTTAGAAAGTCAATGTGAGCGATTATTTGTGGGAATTCTGTTTTGATTTCAGTGAATACAAAGACTTCTGAAAGTGTACACTGTGGCGTATGTGTAATATTTTTAAGAAAAAACTCAATAGTGAAATTTATTTGAAATTAAATTATGTTTGTCTGAAGAAGGGAGTAATCACATCCGAAACGTCACAAATAAAAAAAAATAACAAAAATTGACCTTGAGCCCACTTAAGGACAAACATAATCTTATAAAAAGAAAAGATCACGAAGAAAGGAAACATTTATTTGAAATGTATCGTATGATTTCAATTTAATCCCTCGGGTAATGGTCTAGAATTTAACAACACATCATTTTCTGCCTATTTATAAACTTTCATTTTCAGGTATATTCTCTCTGACATGAAAGACAGGGAGGCTAGACGTTTTTACAAAGAAAAATTAACATAGCTATTAGCTATACAAATTTATTTAACCTGCTCCTCATCCATGAAGTAAATTTTACCACAACAAGGTTCACCAGCCCTTCGTTTCCCTTTTTCCTTACCATCCGTTCATTTATATTGCGGCTCCAAAATGCTGGCAGAGTTTAGTATGATCCCGGGACCATCAGCTAAGGCCTACTCCTAAGTCCTAAAGCATTTTAGAAAAACAACAAACGCAGAAATTCCTCTCTCAAGATGGAATAGATGGTCCATTTCCAACGGCATGTGATTGGATTGAGTTTAACGGAGCAGGCTGCTAGACAACGGGCAAAGTCTTACGTTATTCCCTTGACCGAACGCAGCACAGTGGGCAGAAATCGTGATTTAAGTGGTCAAAAATATTTTTTTTTATTTTCGAATCACATAAATTTTATTTTAATTAAGTAAAGAAATATTTGTACGTAAAATATATGACATTTTTTTTAAATAAATATGCTGAGGTTAAGAGAAAAATAAATTCAAAGTGAGGAAAAACTTATAAATCGATGTATGAAGCATTTTTTAGCATAATTTTTACTTCCCGATTTTCTTAAAAATCCTTTTGGAAAGTAATCGAATTCATTATAGCTAATTATTTCACATATTTATATGTTATAATACGCAAAAAAATAAAAAGAAACGTTAAGTAGTTAGCACCGTTTGATTTTGAAACACCCATCTTAATTTTACTCAATTTTTCCAGTTTATAAAGGCGATGCAAAAATTCACAACTTTTCACAACTTTAATTTATTTACGAATTGAAAATTGAATATGTGCTCTATCGAAACTCGAAAGATTCATATCCGCATGTGTCCGCATTTAGGAGTTAGAGCGACAAAAACACATTACATAGCGACTCTTCTGTATGCAAAATTTTACATTGAGTATGCCATGTTGTTTTTATTTACTGCAGTTGACAAATTTGCTTGCACTTATTTTTTGTGACCGACAACATTTTTGTCCCGTTACATTTAATAAGGTTTTTGTTACTATTTTTAAGCAAAGTGTTGTCTGAAACTATGTGGAACTACAAATTTCTTCTTGAGTGTTTTTGTGAAGCCCCAAAGAGTTCAAACAAATAGTGACTTGGATCTTCAAGAAAATTCTCTCAATATAAGTTTAGATGGGATATTTAACCAAATAAAGAAGAAATACAAATTGTATTCATACAACAAAAAGAATTTTATGAAAAAACATTCAAAATGGCTGGAAAATTCTTTTTGGTTAAAAAACCTTAAGGATGAACAAATGACCACAAGAGGACGACCAAAAAAAATGTACGAAGAAAGCTCTGATAGGACGAAAAGACGAAAAAGAAAAGAGTTTAAAGCTAATTGTTCAAGATCCGAATTAAATTTATCAGAAATATACAAGTTTAATTTGAAAAAGAATCACCAACATATAAAGGCAGAAATCGTTAAAGCTGTAGAGAGGGCAACTAAAAAATAAATTGATGGAATTCATGGCATTATATATTCAAAAGAAGTTGACACCACAAGTTTTTCAGCACAGGAAGCGTTGGCAATATTCTTGGACATAGGACTTTCGAAAGATAAATACTTAACCTTGAAACAACATTTGAAGAAAAAAAAAATTAATGTTCTTCCTCCTTATACCTCAATAAGTCAAGCCAAGAAAGACTGTGTACCATCAAATTGGAATGTTTCGGAAACTTTGGCTGAATCAAATCTCCAAGACATCCTAAATCATACTGCAAACAGAATTTTGCAAACGATAAGCGAAGAAAAATTGGCTTCAAATACCTCATCCAATTTTATTTTATACACAAAGTACGGATTTGACGGTTCTTCGGGGCAAATGCAATACAAACAACGTTTTTCTTTGGAGAACTCATCGGAGTTTTGTGACAATAATTTATTTATTACCTCTTAGTACCATTAAGACTCCAAAACTCTTCTCAAAATGCAGACATTATAAGCGAAGTATCGGAAATATGGAAGAATCCTAAGCCATCATCACCTAATTTTTGTAGACCTATTGGATTCAAATATATAAAAGAAGATCGGGAACAAATACAAAAAGAGACTAGAAAATTAAAAGAAGAAATTAATAACTTAACAGCAACAACTATAAATAAATATGGTAAGGAAATAAAAATTGAACACAAACTATATTTCACAATGGTAGACGGAAAAGTCGCTCAGCATGCATCTGACACTACATCGAGTGTGAGGTGCGTAATATGTAACCAAACAATGAAGGAATTCAATATGAGTGAAAACATAATTATTGAAAATAATTCTGAATTCGGCTTATCACCCTTGCATGCGAGAATTCGTCTTATGGAATTTCTTTTAAGCTTAGCTTATGAAAAAATAATTAACTTTAAAAAAGCTAAAAACACAGAACTAAAGGAACAAAAGCAAATCGAAAAAAAACAGAATTCAGAGAGAATTTCGGGAAAAAATGGGATTGATAATTGATACTCCTAAACAAGGTTTCGGGAACACCACTGACGGTAATACGGCAAGAAGATTATTTGAGAATTTTGAAATAACTGCGGAAAAATTAAATATTAAAGTTGAAATAGTTGCGAGATTAAGAAACATTTTAAATTTAATTAATAGCGGTTTAAAGTTAAATGGACTCAAATTTGGGAAATACGCCAAGGACACATTAGATGAGCTCAAAAAACATTACCCACAGAAATTAATTACACCAACTGTTCACAAAGTTCTCTGCCATGGAGAGTATATAATTAGTTCTCATATTTTGCCAATAGGAGAGCTGTCTGAAGAGGCTCAAGAAACCAACCATAAGCTATATAGGAAGTACCGGTCAAGTAACACTTGCAAAATTTCAAGAACGAGGACAAACGAAGACTTATTTCGAATGATGTTGGTATCTTCAGACCCATTTATATCGTCACTAAGAAAATTGCAAAAAAAAAATGAAATTCAAGATAAATGGCCTACCGAAATTCAAAATATTTTTGAATAACGATTTAGTTACTTGATTTTATATACTTTTTTACTTAGAACAACAACAATTTTTATAGTTTTCAATTTTCTGAAAAACTGAAAGTTCTTAAACCCCAGATTTATTTTTTATTTTTTATTTTTTAAAATAAAGCTATAATTAAATATTCTAATTTTTTTTGTTCGTAAATTATTTTGTATCCAATTTAAGTCAATGTTTTGATTTGATTTGTCCTCCCACATTAACAGGGAGAAAAACAATTTTTTTTTCGGTAATTTTTTTTTTTTAATTGAAATAACACATATTTGATAAATTAAACGTTGTATATTGATAGGTACTAAATAAAGTTACAAACAAAAAAAAAATATAAAAAAACCTCAACTGGTTCAAAAGTTATGGATTTTTGACCACTAAATTAACGATTTTTGCCCACTGTGCGCCGCCACTAAAGAGGAAGTTAAAAAGAAAGAGCAACAAAGAGAGGAAGCGAAAACTTACGAAGAAGGCCGGGGGGCCGGGCCACCATGATGGCATTTTTTTTAGCAAGATTCTGTGTGAGAACGGATCGTCAGAAAAATTTGATAGAAGAGCGAAAAATCAGTTTACGTATTAATTTTACTAATAAATTGAAAATTTTGAATTTCATCTGTGAGAATAATTTGCTGGAGTGTCCCGTAATGGAGGCCCAGATAACTTTGAGAAGAAAAAGTCCTGTGAACTGATCCACTTCGATATGTAGGGCAGGTGGGCCAGAAAACTCAAGAAAAAAAATTCCATTTCCTAAGAATAAAGATATGTAAGTATATCTTAGTTTTTAGAATAATCGAAATTGTTGTCTTTTTGGTAAGGTAGTTTGGCCAAATAAATACATATCCGGAAAGAACTTTTTTTAAAATCTTTGTTTTCCGAAAATAACTTATTTTTAAACCACAGTTTGTGCTCTTCTCTGTGTTGCGGATATCTTTCCCAAAATCACCTTCGGGTTTTTTACGTTTTACGGCATATAATAATATAATATAATAACGTTATCTTTCAATACAAAAACTGTTTTCATTTATTTTTTTTTTTACTTTGACCTTTTGCCAAATTTATTCATATTTGTAAATTTTTCTTTTGGAAATCAAATCGTGAGTACCTAGTTATTGAATTTAGAAGAGGAATTTCATTTATTTCAGGTTTTGGTAAGTTTCACCAGTGATAAAAACTTCCTGGCGCCCATTGAAGTACTCCGCGCTGTACTTCCCATCATTTGATTCAAAGTTTTATCAAAAATCATTCAATTTTATTAAACCAGCGTGTATAAGGCATCTCGTCCTCTACAATTCCAAACACGCTGCTTGTAGGTTTCCAGATCAAGAGCCTTAGTATTACTTCGAAGACTTTTTTGGTACAGCTCATATAGTACGAGCACGAGGTTGTATCTTCTTCTCCATTCGTTCTCCCAGCACACCGGATCAGAAATCGGTTGCAGAATTTTTCTTTTTAAAGAGCCTAGTGTATCAGCCAACACTTTGTCCTTGTTGTGAGTAGTTTTGATCCCATTTGTTTCACCAAACCGAAGATGTTTCTTAGGATAATTCTTGGTCAGATTTCCACTAAAGTATCGTACCTACGTGAATTTAATATTTACTTCGAAGTTGTTGCTATCAATAGTGACAGTTTTATTCTAGTCATTGGACAGATGTTGCATGTACTTGGTCTTGTCCTCGTCGACTTCAAGACCAATTAGTTTATATTTTATTCTAGTTTTTATTTAAGTTAAGGTGTTTTGGGCTTACTGTTATAGTACGTATATTTAAGCAAAAGTATATAGTACATATATTTAAGCAAAAGTAGAAGGTTCACTCTTTACAAATTAAACACGTCTATCTGGTTTGGAGGCAGTAATTTGACTGACTCTTCTTTATTCTTTTCTTCTGTGCTTAGCCTAGGGGAAACTTATACATGAACAAATAGTATGACTTATACATAAATAAATAGTATATAATATGATGGCTTGGGATATTTATATGAGTACTGGTATTGTTTGTATGTATTTATATATTAACATATGATAAGCTTGGGATATTTACATGGGTATTGGTATTGTTTGTATATATTTATATCTTAATATATAATAGCTTAGGATATTTACATCTTAACGTAGGGAAAGTGTTGCCACATGGCTCTGATTACTACAACTCGGCCATCTTGACAATTTAAGATCCCCTGATCTTTATTTAGCGAAAATCTTAACGTTTGGTACCTCGACTTCCGAACCATGGTCGCATATTTCCAACAGCCCACACACCTTGATAAGGCAGTCTTGTTTGTTGAAAATTGTCCACATCCTTGAGAACATACCGATCATTTCTCAAAATTTTCGTTATTTGATAAGGTCCTTTAAATTTTGGTAATAATTTTTTAGACGTTCCAGAATGAGAATCAAAGTTTTTTACTAACACGTAGTCTCCTATTTCATATCTTTTAGGTCGTTGTCGTTTCTTATTCACATATTTTTCATTATAAGTCTGTGCCTGTTCCTGTTTTAAAACTGCTTCTTGTCTTATCTGTTTATGATTGTCTTGAACTATCTTTTGTTTAATATCTATTAAGTTTTCTCTAAGTTCGTCTATTGTTTCGCCTCTTTGACCTACTCCGAAGAGCATTACGCTGGGATGTTTTCCTATCATTCGATTTATTGTGTTGTTCAACGTAAACTCTACAGTTTCCACAACATTGTCCCAATAAACTCCCTCTTCTGGTTTGACTAGTTTAGCTATCATCGGACCTATACTCCTGTTCACTCTTTCTACTTGGCCATTAGCTTGCGGTGACCCAGTCGCGATTTTTATGTGTTTTACGTTATTTTCGTGTAAAAAGCTTTCAAAATCAGTGGACGTAAACGAACTACCTCTATCTGATATTATACACTTTGGTCTACTATAAGCACGAAAATAGTCTTTTAATGCCGTAACCACTTCCTTGGTGTTAGTTGTCTTAGTCGGATAGAGTCTAACAAATTTTGTGAATGCGTCGATTACTACTAGTATATGTTTCTTTAAGTTTCGTGAATGGTCTACAGGTCCATAATGGTCTATGTGAACTACTTCGAATGGGATATCTCCCTTTGGTATATTATTTAGAAACCCTTCTTCTTTACCATGTTTGGATGAATATACGATGCACTTTAGGCAGTTTTGTATGTGGTTGCTTACCTTTTCCCTCATTTTGGGAAACCAATAACTTTTTTTTATAAGTTCTATCACTTTATCGGTACCCGTGTGCCCCATTTCATCATGGTACTTATACATAACGTGCCCTTCCATACTTTCGGGGACACAAAATAAGATTGTACCATCATTTTGTTTTTTATAAATTACACCATTTCGCATTTCATACAAGTGGTGTTCCGAGAGTAGCAACGACTCTTTAAGTTTTTTCAAAGTATCATCTTTACCTTGTGATATGACTAAATTTTCTTCAAAAGTATTCGTTTCCAAAATCAAAATATTCGTTGAACGACTTAATGCATCTACGTGTTGCATACGTGTACCAGCCCTATGTTCGAGTTCATAATCATAGTTCTGAAACTCGAGTGCCCACCTTGCTATTCTTGGATTCAGTTCTTTTTTGTTGAGTGTCATCGTAAGTGAATTGCAGTCTGTCACTATCTTAAAATGTTTGCCTTGTAAATATACTCTGAATCTTTTAAGTGCACTAACAATTGCTAACGTCTCCAACTCAAAACTATGGTACTTTGCTTCGTCGTCTGTTGTTCTTTTGGAAAAATAAAATATTGGGTGTAATTTTCCATCACTTTTCTTTTGTAAAAGGATAGCTCCTAAACCAATCGCACTTGCGTCGCAATGTAGTTCTGTATAATCTTTTGGGTTATATAACGCTAATATTGGAGATTCTATCAGTTTTTGTTTAAGTATCTCGAACGACTTTAACTCTTCTACACCGAAGTGAAATGCTTTATTTTTTCTTGTAAGGTCGTAAAGCGGTTTAGCCAAAACTGAAAAATTTTTAACAAACCTGCGAAAATATGAACACAAGCCTAAGAAACTTTGAACTGAATGTACATTTTGTGGTATCGGGAAATTTTGTATTGACTCTAGACCTTTATCATCAGCCTGTATACCTTCGCCACTGATAGTATAACCCAAGTATTTTATTTTTGTCTGAAGAAACTCACACTTGTCTAACCTTAACTCTAATTTGTTATCCACCAATCTTTTGAACACCTCTTTTAAAATTATAAAATGTTTACCAAGATCTTCGGTTGCTATCATTATGTCGTCAAGATATATCGTTACCTCATCTTTTCTAATCATATCTGCAAAAATTTTGTTTACATGCCTCTGGAAAACGGAAGGAGCATTTCGTAGTCCAAATGGCATTCTCAGAAATTCGTATTGCCCCAAAGGTGTTACGAATGACGTATACTTAACAGACTCTTCGTGCATATATATGTGAAAAAATCCATTTCTCAAATCTAGCTTTGTAAACACTCGTTTATCTACTAACCGATCTAACAAATCATCTATCAAGGGGATAGGAAAACTATCTTTTGTTGTTACTTTATTGAGTACTCTATAATCTACACACATTCTAAGATCTCCGGTTTTCTTTTTTACTAGCACTATAGGAGAAACAAACTCTGACTCACTTGTCCTAATGTACCCTTTTTTTAAATACTCATCTAATAATTTATTTAATTCTGACTTTTCTGTATATGATAATCTACGCGGTGGTCCATAAAAAGGTTTGGCGGAATTCAAGTTTAACTTCATTTCTGTTTTTACCAAGGGTTCTTCTGGCCGTCGAGGTACCAAATAACAATCTTTGTAAACATCTTGCAAATATTTTCTTGCCAAATAATCTACATTTTCTCCTATAGTTAAATTTTCTTCTTCACAATTATTAGGTTCATAATTTATCATAAGCAAAGATTTTTCAAAGTTTTCGTTTTCATCTACTTTAAAGTTTACATTTTTTATATTTTCTTTTAATTCGTTACAATTTTGATCTATTAACTTATTTGTCTTGTAAAAGTTATCGTAAAAATTTATTTCCTTATCTTTTATTTCGTTTGAAAATTTATCATCTGTTTTGGTTTTTATTCGTATACTATCTTTTTTAACATATGCTTTATTTTTTAACTTATCATTGTTCTCATCGTTGTGTTCTACTATCTTATTTAAATTTCCATTGTTTATCTTTGTTTTTAACTGTGAATCATTGTTTTCAATACATTTTTTGCAAAGTCTAAATTTGTGATCATTGTCATAATTTTCGACTTTGTCGACATACATATTATCGCTTTTATAATTTGAAACTAGTTTAAATTTTCCGGCTTTTAAAAAACTTCTTCCTAGAACCACCTCAAAAACGGTAGACTTGTCATCAACTACAAATAATTCCGCTGAAATAAGTAAATTTTCCCAATGAATTACGCACGACAACCTTCCAATAATTATTAATTTACTTTTATTGATTCCATAATACGATACATAATTATTGTTTTTAATTAACTTGACTCCTTTAGGAAGGCGCGACTGTCTTATAAAGCTGATTGGGCTACCAGTGTCTATGAGGCATTCTAGGAAAAAATTTTTTGTTTTATTACCTATTTTTAGCGACAAATATAAATAACTTACAAAATCTTCGAACTTGTCCTCCAGAATTTGAATGGTGTTCTTCCTTTTTGGACACGATGACAACCGATGTTCTGTTGACGCACAACCGTAACAAGCCCCGTATTCTCTTTTTGGCTTCCTGCACTCTGACGCAATATGTCCGATACAATTGCAATTGTAGCACCTTGGACCCTCTTTTTTCTGCTGTAGCGCTGCCTTCGACGTTGACGGTACACTGCTTGGTCTTGGTTGCACCACTTTGCTCATTGTTCGCAACAACTGTGTCCGGTCATTGAAGTTGCTTACGTGGGCATATAACCTTAAATTTGTGTCACAGAATCCCTCGATGACATACTCGATAAACTCGTCTTCGTCTAGCCCCAGTCCATTGGACAACACAACCTTGTCATTATAATATTCGGGGAACGCCTCGTCGTATCTCCACTTCCTTGTTTCGAACTTGCGCCTCATCGCTAATTTGTTATCTTTGTTGCTGAACATTTCCGTCATCTCCTTTAGCAATTCTTCCAAATTCTCTTCCGCAAAATTCGGTTTTGAATATAGCCACTGCTGTGCTTTTCCTTTCAATTTGTTTACCACCAGTGTACGAAGCATTTTATTTCCAACGTTGTATACTTTTTTTACGCTTCGTAACTGTGCTATCCAGGTATCGAAATGTATACCACCATCGTACTCGGGTAACATGTCTTTGTATGTATTATACCTTCTCTCCTCGTCGTCGTCTTCGCTTCTTTGTCTGTCATCTGTGGTCGCATCGTTGTCTTTATTTTTTGCTATCATTTGTTGCTCACCAAATTCAATCCTTTGTCGTAAAAAATCGTTCTCCCTTGCCAATAAATCTTTTTCTCTCTTCAATAAACTGATTTCCTTAAGAAGTATTTCGTTTTCTTTCGTTGCTAACTGCGCCCCATTACCCTCTCCACAACTTGTGTTCTCCTCTTCTATAACGTTGTCGTTGCCGTTGTCGCCGTCGTTGCTTTCCTCGTCTTCTCCCTCTACATTATTTTTGTTGTTTTCGTCGTCTGGAATTTTCTGAGTGTTTTTTGGTTTTTCTCCTCGTTGTTCAGCGGGTATACCGTTGAGGCGTAATACCAATGCCGACTTCGTCCCGTTGCTTGGCATTCCGAGACGTTGCAGCCACTCGCGCAACTGTACCACCGAAAATTCGTTATGTTCGATTAAATTACTATTCATGGCGAGGAATATATGTGTGCTGGGGAGTAATGAAAATAAAAAAAAAATATACTTCGTAAGGCCGCAGTACACACACGAAACGTGGTAAACGACACGCGCACTTTGGTTTGTAATTTGTAACGAGAGGAAAAAAAATGTTTTCGTTTTAAAATATTATATTTTTTTTTGTAAATGTTTATTTTTTAATTTATTGTTTAGGATGAATCCCACTTCTGAGGATTATAGTACGTATATTTAAGCAAAAGTATATAGTACATATATTTAAGCAAAAGTAGAAGGTTCACTCTTTACAAATTAAACACGTCTATCTGGTTTGGAGGCAGTAATTTGACTGACTCTTCTTTATTCTTTTCTTCTGTGCTTAGCCTAGGGGAAACTTATACATGAACAAATAGTATGACTTATACATAAATAAATAGTATATAATATGATGGCTTGGGATATTGATATGAGTACTGGTATTGTTTGTATGTATTTATATATTAACATATGATAAGCTTGGGATATTTACATGGGTATTGGTATTGTTTGTATATATTTATATCTTAATATATAATAGCTTAGGATATTTACATCTTAACGTAGGGAAAGTGTTGCCACATGGCTCTGATTACTACACTGTGCTGCTAGGTTAATAAAGAAAACGAAATCAATAAAACTTATACAAATTTAATCAAACTTGATACCTACAACACAAAAAAAAAAAAACAACGATTTGGAAAGTCACATTTACTGAAAATTATAGACTACATAAGTTAAAAAAATGATGCATTGGAAGATCAATAAGTAGCAAGTTTCATTAGTAAAAGGTCTAAAGGGTATGGCAATTTTTTAAAACTTTAAATTTCCTGCACGAAATTTTAAATTTGAGAGATTTAAATAATATGATGTTATTTGATATATTATTTCTTTAGGTTTTGGTTCTGTAAGAATCCCATAGCCCATACTTCTAATTATGTGTAATGAAAATAAGAACTCATACCCCTGTGAATCTTTTTATAACTTTAGATTTTTGCGGTCACATGTTCCTAATAGACTAAGAGCCCACAGCAATTTTTGGGTGTGATTGATAACAAAAAATAATAAGCATAATTAGATGGGCCTTCTATAGTTATTTACAAATGTGAAAGTCTTGCATAGGTACTCTAGTGGGAGCAATAGTGCATAATATTGCATCAAGTATGCAGTTCTTTCCAAGACCAAATAATTGTGATAACAACTTTGCCAAATTGTAGAGTTAAGCCCCCTGATTGAAAATATCGAGGTCCAAGACGTTTTACAGACAGCCTTCTGCCTACCAGACGTGATGAGAATAGACTACTTCTTGCACTAAGAAGGCCACCTTCAAAACGTCTTGGACCTGGATATTTGCAATCAGGGCACTTAGCTGTTCATTTTGAAGTTATGGCAAATTTTGTATCCCAATTTTTTAGAATTTGGAAAGAACTGGATACTTGATGCACTATAGTGCACTATTGCGCCCACTAGAGTATACAAGACGTTTACATTCATAAATTACTATAAAAGACCTATCTAATTATGCTAATTATTTTTTGTTATCAATCACACCCAATAATTGCTGTGGGCTCTCGGTCTATATGTTTTCTGGTGATTTAACTATTCGTGCACCTTCACTTATTTCCTTAAATTTAAATTTTATTCGTGGTTCCTATCACTTTAAAAGATGAGCATGGATGCTTCTTCAACACCTTATGAGCAGAAAATTAAATACTTAATGGATTTCTAATATTTTATCGGATAGTGTTCTATTTTTCGAAAGCCGCAATGAGCCTCCCTCTTCCCTTACTACTAGGTTCGTTAGTTTTGTGAGGTGATCATTGTTGTTTTTCTTACGAGAAACCGATTTAACTAACATCTTTGACTTCATTTAAAACAAAATTTAAATGATGGCTAAAAACGACATGAGGTCGTCCTTGCGAATAAAGATGTGATTGTAAAGTTGATAAAGAGTATGGCAGCTTGATAATGTTATTTTACAATTTGGCAAACTTATTTTAATAGCTTTCCCCTCATTTACTCATATTCATGACGAAAATGTCTCCACATTTTTAACCAACGCTTATGCTCATTCAAATATACATACTTTGAAAATTGACTCCTGTGAAGTTACGTTTTTATTTAATTTTTCTGATACTAAATTTAAAAATTCACAAAACCCATTAAATTATCATAAATCAAAATATTCAACCAAACGCAATGGCGGCTAAATAATACCACACCCTACTCAAAGTGGCTTAAGCCGAATAATATGATTCATGAACCCATCAGAAGCCACAATGGCCAGTACTGATTATCATGACCGGTGGTGTGGCATCTGCTACAGACTAATCATCAAATATGAAAACACTTTCATGGTAAAATAACCAAAAACAGGCCGGCAAGTTGAGTTAACAATCTCAAAAACAACAAAACCAGTCATAGCAGATGAAAGCGAACAGAGGACTAAATCACGAACAGAATGAAGATAAATGTATGTATGTATGTTCCCAAAGCACATCCGCGAACAATTTATTTTCCAGGATGAAAGGATAATTGGATCAATCAATAGTTTCAAAAGTTTCATCGCTACTTCTATAAAACAAAAACGAAAAAAAAAAAACAAAAACAGTGAGATGTCTGTGTCTGTCCTGTTCCGTCCTAAATTGTTTAAGACCGGACTTCAGCTGTGGAAGTATAAAAATATCTATGGAATGGTTTGTTGGTATATGTTTTAAAACCAGCAAACACAAAGGCTACTCAGCGAGAAGAACAACGAAAAATAATGACAAAAACAAAAAAAAAAAAAAAATACGTGATTCGGAAAACAAAAAGGAAATCGAACTGAACACAAAACTTTGCCTTCGCAAAACCGCACAAAATTGGCACACACCCAAAATCGAGTTGATCAAAATTTTATTTATTGATGCAGCATTTCTTTATTAAAGATTTTCGAATAATGCACAGACGAGGACAGTCTTACCAGCTGTTACCGTCATCGTTCAGTTTTCTTTGAAATAATGTATTTAATTTTTAGACACTATGATATTGTACTTTTAATAACAAGCTTTCATTGTATTTTTGTTGCCACTGAAAATTTGTAAGTAAATAACAATACAATTTAACGAAACTTATGAAATATTAAGTAAATGTGAAACAAAGTTTAATAGAGCTCAACAATGAACTGTCTTTGTTTTTCCAAAATTTATTGCAACTCTGTAAGCCAATAATGCTGGCAAAAAAGTAAGGATTTAAATGTTAATAAAGTGACACTTAACGAAACTCAAAAGAGACCAATAGAGAAGACATTACTCGTATGAGGAAGTTATTAATTAAATTAAATAGATACCAAGTAAATATTTGGATCCAAAATCTGTAGAATAAATTGGATTAAGAATGAGAATCATGACTTAACGAAACTCAAAAAACCATTAGGGTCAAAAAAAGACTAGGAATTAGGGAAACTTAATGAAGACCACAGACTGTATGAGAGAAAACAAAAACGATATAAATATGAAAATTACAACTAAACGAAACTTAATGTAGTTCAGCAGAAGATTGTTTTAGGAAATCAATTAAATGTCAGATTTGAATTGAGAGGCATGAAACGAACGTAGAAAACCAATATAGCCAACGAAGAAAGAAGATGATAACTTTTACTATCAACTTAACGAAACTCTATGTGGAAACAGAGGACTGTATGAGAGATTAAAAATAATTAAATAAATTAAACATAAAAGTGAGCAGAATGAAAATGGATATTGAACCTTCGGTTAGAAAATAAATGTATTAAATTAGATTTGAAATTAAATGCATTTATTAAAGAAAATCAGAAAACCACCAAAGGACCTAACAACAAAAAAAAAATGTAAAAATGAGACAACTTAACAAAACTCTTATGAATAAACAGAAGTATGCATGAGTAAATAAACTAAATAAGATAAATATAGTAGATAATCTATTAAATAAATAACATAGATTTGAAATGAGAAGCACGGCTTAACGAAACTTATAAAAACCATGGAGCAAACAAAGGAAATAAAATAAAATGTAAATGTGAGACTTACAAAAGAGCCAAAAGAAGACTCTATGGGGAAAAATTAAATAAAATTGATGCGAACAACTTAACGAAACTCATATGAGACCAACAGAAGTCTGTGAGAACAAACTCATGACAAAGACTGTGAAGCAGTCGAAATGCAGTGAAGACCGTATATTAATGTATATTAATATAATTAAACTTGAAAGTTAGATAAAAAAAACTTAACGAAGCTTTAGGAAAGGCTTATAAATATTATTTTTTCATCATTTCCTTCTGTATTAACAAAGAGGTATTTTTTCAAAGAAAACATTCAATAGTTAAAGAATCTGCTTCCAATTTTTGAAAGACCTACAAATTCAAAAACAAAACTGCTCTCAATATTGTTTTTAAGAAATATATAAAATTCAAACAGTTGGCAGTTCTCTATATGAATAAAGTGTGTCCATTGCAAAACTCGTACACAAGAAGGGAATAACACTCAGACATCGTTTGTAATGTCCCAAAGACCCAATTCAAAATCAAGTTGGTGATGATGAAGCGGACAGTGGGGTATACATATGTACATAAATGCACCCACTAGCATTCACATTATTTTGAGAACATCACCATGAATAGGTAATGTGGGAGTTGAGTCATTTGATGCACACCACTCATCTTCTTGTCTTCAATATTCAAATATAATTTATTTATAAGTTCACATCGTCCTTTTTGAGTGACGTAAATTGTAACAACGATGTCTGCACTGCACACTCCAGGCCAGACACTCGCTACAGTCATCTTCTTTGACTATGATCTACACCACAAAGACAAGGGTGCAAGCAAGCTCAGCTGCAAAGGGAGTGATTTTTGTGGATTTGTTGATAATAAAATTAGGGGGAGGAAATCATGTCACGTAATGGCAGATGATTTGTTTTCCAGTTAAATGTGGTAAATTTACTGCGATATGTTATGCGGATGTTGCTTTAACCAATGAAAGTGACAGTCAGTTTTTGTCGTTTACCAGAATGTTATATCATAGCAAATTTTTTGATGTATGTACAAACATTCATATGTATGAAGAGATTTATGCAGAACTTTTTCTTTTATGTATATTTATATAAAGTTATCATTTAAAGGGAAAACATTAAACGATTGTATACTTTGAAAAGAAACAAATTTGTTATGGATGGCTTATGTGAGTTTGATAATATTATGGCGACTTGGAATGGCTGGGTGTTGTTGGTTCTTTAAAAGCTGTTGCGTGTCAAATTTATTTTTGCTTATTTTATATTCGGACATTTAACTTATTTAAATACAAATTCAAAGCTTACATTAAAACTAAAGTTGTAGCTTTGTAGCTGAAAATTTGAGTGATACCCCTTGGTATGCTGGTAAGTGCGTTAAAATGTCCTGCCGGAGGTATGGTCCGTCCTCCAGCCACTGCAACCAAAAAAAAAAAGTTCAAAGGTATTAAATCTTGTGATAAAGTGAAAAATCATCCAAGAGTTTTTCTCGTCATGAAAAGATCAAGATCTTTAGCAGATAGGAAGGTTTGATATTTTTCATTTCTGTCAAAGTCAATTCGATTGGCGTGTGTAGAATTTTGCGGCATATGGCGGTCATATTGTGTTGATGACATCTATAAAATCTACTGTTTATTATTCATTTACTGATTCCAAATCACTATGGCAAGTGAAACAATTGAACAGCATGTCCAAATGATAAAACTTAATAATCAAAATGAGTGTTCGTTATTGCGAACGTGCACGCTTTATTTATATTTTTCGGTAGACGTGGTGTCTCTTTACAATCGATTCGTCAAAATTGAGACAACTGGTTCGGTAATCGCAGACTTCAACTTGGTGACTTGGGCCTACACCCGTACAAAGTCTTAATGACCCATAAGCTCAAAGTTCATGACCATAAACAACGCCGTTTTTTCGCTGACTGGGCTTTCGAGTGATTGGAAGAGAACCCCAGTCTTGGACGAAAAATAGCTGTATTAACAAGCAAAATTGACGTATATGGACGACATTAACTCACATGAGTGAGTTAAAATGCATCCTCAAAAAGTAAGCGTTTGGTATGGATTTTTGGCCAAGGTTATTATTGGTCCGTACTTTTTCGAAAACAACGTTGGTGGGACGGCTTATATATCGTTATTTATCGTAGAAGTGACGTGAGTTGGCCACCAAGTTTATGTAACTTGACCCTGCTAGATTTGTTCTTGTTGCGTTTCCTGAAGTCGGAGGTCCATGCGAATAAACCATAACTAATCGATGCCCCTTAAGGAGATCATAAAACAGGCAATTGCTTAAAATTTAGACGGATCGATCCGAAAGAGTCAATGTAAAATTGGACAACTCGGATGCTTGTAAAATTCTGAGATGAACATTTGAACGATGACATATTTCATGCATAATGGCATACATGGTCTTTCAAATAAAAGAGAATTTTGTACATATCTCACACCCATAAAACGGTGACGAACTTGTTGGCCAGTTCACATCACTAAAACCTAGTAAAACTCATTCAGTTAATTTGTTTAAAATTTAAGCCAAACCGAATTCTTATGTTTGAGATTTGGCACTATCTTGTTGAAATCTCATGTTTTCAATATCCATATTCAAAAAATTCAGTTAACATTCAGCTATAGTAATGAGAATTGACAGTGACAGATGTACCTCCCCCATTTTCAAAGAAGTATCAACCAATGACACCACCACGTCAAATTGCAATAACTTTTTGTGGATTTATAGTCTTTCGAGACTTATGTGAAGATTTCCCCAAATGGGACATTTTTATTTGTCAACGCAACCACTAAGTCATAAATTCCTGAAGAAAATGTTGTCTGGAATTTTCATTGCGATTGTTAAACGATCCATATTGTAAAATCGAAAAATAAAAAATAAACATATATTTTTACTAAAATTTAATTTCATTAATAAAACTGCGAATTAAACAGAACTACCGAAGAAGTTGGTCAAGCGAAGGAATAAGAAATAGAATTGTCAAACTTGTTTTTTTTTTACCAAAAAATTAAACAAAACTACAAAGTTTGCAAACTAATTTTGACTAAAAATGACTTATAGGTTCAACGATTTCTTAAACTGCCTGAACGTCACTTTCGGAATTAGAAAATTAATCCAGAATAGGGAAATATCTATCAAACCGAAAGAGAATTCTTGGTATAATTTCAGCTGTAAAGAGGTTATAAGGGTCATAAAAGTAGGTCACCGGTGTTATAAAGCTAACCCTGCTGAGAAATCATATAAGGATAATATTCGACAAATCAAATTTTTGCATGATCAACAGTTAAGACAAAGAATACTATAATGTTTCAAAGGTAGAACAAATGTTTGCAGATTTGTAAAAAAAATTTACGAAATACCACTTCGTCTTCGGTTCCAACGCTCGTATTCAATGACACTCTTTATGTCAGCTCACAAGAAAAAGCGAAATTTAGAAAAATTATCGGCACTTGCACTAAGTTGCCAGTTGCACAGTTGCCCCTTAAACAATTCAAGTGCAATACACGAGCTTCAGAGAATGCTCATCAGTTTACCCTTAAGCCCAACTTTGGACATACTGTTGAACTTAAAGAATATATTTCTTTAGCCGTACTACACTAATGTAAAATGCTTTACCGGCTACATATTTCCATTCCATTATAATATTCAGGCACCCAAAACCAATGCACCGGTATTTCCTTTTAACTCCTCTCCAATTTTCCTTAGCTTATAATCGTCAGTTCAAAATGTTGATTTTAAGTTTATTATTTAGTGGTGCAAGGCCATCAAATTGCTCAAAAAGAGCTCTAAAATTCTTTTAAGCTTCATCTTAATAATTTTTACTTGCGACTTATAGGTACCTACTATAAGGCTAGTTATGCATTCGTAAAAAAATCGAACTCGAGATTTTGGTCGAAGTTGACATTACGATAATAGCGAAGGCCAAAAAAGTGGGTCTCGCAATTCTGTCTGTTGGATCGACCACAGCCTAAACGGCTCGGCCGATTTTCTTCAAACTTGTTAGATATGGGTTTTGATTTTTTCCCCCCACATCAAAGAATTTCGTTTAGTTAAAGCTAGGTACTGGTTGAAAAAAATTTTTCCAAAAAATGGTTATTTTTGGTACCCCCCTTGGAACCATTTTTTTGTTTTTGATTTTCTCAAAAACGTTACCATCGATTTTGATCATTTTTTTATGTTAAGGCTCCCCAGCAGTTTCAATATTATTGTGTATTCAAATTTTCAAAAACAAACTCAAATTTTTTCTTTCAAAACTCAACTCAAACTCGAAAACCCCACGCTCGATTTGATAGATAGAACCATTTTTTCAAATTTAAAATTTCTCATTACCGACAAAACGAATTTTAATGAAATTTTTAATAGAGAAGCTTCTAAAAAGTTTAAAAAATATTGCAATTCAAAACTTTAAAAAAAATTATTTTTCCAAAAAAAATGATTTTTTTTTTCAAAAATTCAAAAAATATTTTTTTCTTAAAGTTTTGAAATGCAATGTTTCTTAAAGTTTTTAGAAGCATCTCTATAAAAAATTTCATTAAAATCCATTGTGTCGATAATGAGAAATTCAAAATTTTAAAAAATCGTTCTATGGTAGGTACAGTCAGTAATGTCTTGTTTTCAAAATTTCTTGTATTAAATTATAGATCCTCAAAAATTAATTGAAAGACTATTTTCATTTCTTGTAGATTATTTTAAGAAACTTTTATTTATCAAGTTTTAGAAAAATCGAGCATGGGGTTTTCGAAATACTGAGTTTTCAAAAAAAAAAAAAATGAAAATTTTCTTAAAAATCTAAAAAAAAAATTTTTGAAAATTTTAATACCCAATAATATTGAAACTGCTAGAGAGCCTTAACATAAAAAAATGATCAAAATCGGATGGACCGTTTTTGAGAAAATCAAAAAAAAAAAAAAAAAATGGTTCCACGGGGGTACCAAAAATAATAATTTTTTGGAATTTTTTTTTCATTCATTACCTTGGTTTAACTAAATGAAATTTTATGAATTTAAGAAAAAAAATCTGTGACAGTTTTTGAGAAAAAAAAATATTTATAAAATTTCAAATAGAATCGTATGGCAGGTACCGTTATTTTTGGTCTTAAAAAAACAAATAAAAAACATCCGGGGGGAAAAAAATAGAACCCATATCTACCAAGTTTAAAGAAAATCGGCCGAGCCGCTTAGCTGTAGTCGAACAGACAGACAGACAGACAGAATTGCGAGACCTACTTTTTTGGTCTTCGCTATCATCGTAATTTTAACTTTGATCAAAATCTCGAGTTCGATTTTTTTTCCGAATGCATAACTTGCCTTATAGTACCTATAAGTCGCAACTCGCAAGTAAAAAATTAAAATGTATGGTAAAATCATAAAATTGTTGGAAAAGAACTCTAAATTATTTTTTTAGTGACCCATGTCTGCGCTTCCATTTAAATAATAATTCTTACTTAAAAAAACATATTTAAATATACAAAAAAAAAAAAAAAACAGAAAATGGGTTAGTCACAATCCAAGATATTACATGTGTTTTCCATTGGTGAAATACGAGTACTTCAATTTGTGCATGAAGTAGCAGTTTCCGTTATGGATTTTAACAAAAAATGTTTTTTTTTTATCGAAGACGCAAGATTACAGATTCTATCGGTTCAACAAAAAAATATTTTCCATCTCAAACCAAGAAAGTTCTTCTTCAAATTAAAGTAAATAAAAGATAAATTTTTAATTTAAAAGCACTCGGCCTCAGATATATTTTATTTTTTTTGCAAGAAAATGTCAGAGCACATCCTGTTTTAAATTACACAGGCATTCAGCATTGAAATGTCCAAATTAAAGTATCCAACTTTTCCTCAAAGTCATCAGTTGCACAATCGAAAATAAAGTGGCTCAACTAAGTCGACCATGTGGGAGGTAGTTCAATGCCAGAGGAGAATGGTGCATGTACATTCTATGTATATTCTGAATTTTCAGAGAAACACAAAAATGCCCAAGCAAAGGCAAATACTCAAACTGTCCGTCATTGCTAAGGAACGGTTTCTCATTTTAATCGCCCACCACCTGGTATTTGGTACTTTCTATTCCAGCAGCTATTTCAGGCTATATCCAAAGTGATTTATCCTGTTAATGTCAAAATGTAGATAACGAAAAACAAGCGTTGCATCCGGCTCATGGACAATTTCAAAGAGTTTTTCAAAAGTCCAAAATTAGAATTGACTGCAGTTTAGATTGTCAAATTGTGTGCTAACCTTGCCTTGCCTTGCCACTGACTATTCCATGACAACATTGAATCATCAAAATCGGATGACTTGCACCTGTGTTGTCTACGTTTGTCAGGCCAGCAACTTCACCTACAAAAACATATCTGTTCGTTTTATTTGAAATATTTTTTTGTTTACATTACCCTTATGTGTGGGCTAGGATTGGGAGGGCTTCCTTGAATTTTTAAGTTAAGTTAACCTCCTCATTCTAAGGTGGTTTGAGTTTGCTCCATCTTCAGAAACACAGAGAGCAGTTGTGGGAAGTTAATAAACTTTAAATAATAAATTCAAATGGGTTTTTATGTTTTCATTCAAGTACTGGGTATTTTGAATAATAAAAAGTAAAAGCTTTTTGGAAGAAGAGTAAGCTTTTAAGTTATAGCTAGTTACAAAATATAATTAGCTATATCTTGAGAATTATTTTGTGTGATTAAAAATAGATAATCCTTAGAAGATTCAAGCTTAACTTTGCTTATTTTTGGCTTAGACAGTTTTGACTAAAACTGATTTTCTTCTGACCTTTTTTTAGATTTTACTATAATATTTTAGACTAAGCTTTGTTTTTACCACACAAGTTGAAGCATTACCTGGAAAAGTAAACTAACGTCACATGAAACTGGGGTAAGCATGTTTTAAAAAAAACAATTAGATACTTTTAAATTTGGTGGTGCAACAGCTCGCAGTGAACCAGAACCTAGTGACTTACAACTCTGAACCATTCCTGTGTGCGTGTTACCAGGAACGGAGGGGACCTACAATTTTCTGCCGATTCCGAACGGCTTATGAGCAGCACTTTCCATGACAAGAGATACTCTTGGAGGATTTTTCAATTCCTCGCAAGAGGCAGTACACCCCTGAAAAAAACTCTCTTGCAGCGGCTGAGAATCGAACTCGAGAACTTCCGAGGGCTAACGACACGAAAACTAGAGAATATGGGACGTTTTTGGAAGCCCTCAAAAAATGTAAGGAATATAATTGGTAACATATCTGTCGAAAGCATTGTTACTGACGAAATCAGAAAATAGGGTGTTCTTAAATACATCACAGCAAAAGTTAGTTATTCAGGTTCACCTTAAAAATTTTGCTTTATTTGTTCATGTGCTGGCCCGGACGGATTGTTTTCGTGACGAGTGTAATATTTTCCATCTGTTACCACAAAACGAGGGAATGATATTCGCTAAAGATGATTGATGGATCACCGAATACAAGACCTTTGGAAGAGCACACCTGACTTAATGCTCTGATTCATGAAAAATATCCACATTATGGAACCGAGGAAACAGGTGTTTCATAATGGTGAAATGTTTGAGGTACCTATGCGAATGCTGTTGGAGGAATGCTTATAGGGTAAAACAAATAAAAATTGTATCCACATCGAAAATGACGATGAAACTGATATTTTTTTAAAACTTTCGTTGATATGCCTCATAAGCAGATATGTATATAAATAAGCTTTTATTTTCCTGCTAGGCGGCTTTAATTTAAATTTGCATTGTACTGCCAAAACCGGTGTCATAGATTGAGTATGATAAACTTTTTGTGGTCTTTTCCCAAAAGACTTTGCACATTGTAAGGTGAATTGTAAAATTTGTTATGAAACATATTTATTGATATCGATGAGTAACAAAAACATAATACCCATGAATCAGTGCTTCATCCAATGTTATGACTTTTGCGAAGAAGAGAAAATTTTGATCATTTATTGCTGCTGCAGTTTTTGTAATGCTTAAAAAAACGAGGGTAGTTAAGTTCCCAAAAATTATTTGTTTCATATTTTCAAACTTCTTGGACACTTTAATTGGGTTCGATGAAGACAAGCAATGTTTAAGTTTTTTAGTGAAACATTTTTTGACTACAACCTTTGTTTCTCCGATTAATACGAGTAGGTATAAGAATATATCTATTCATTTAAAAGACTTAAAATGTTGTGAAAACGTCGAACAAATATCCAAAATCGATATATTATTATTTTGATTTTGATTCAATCCAAAGTTCGCAGAGCACTCTTCATGTCAACTCTTGAAGTATTTGTCACTTCCTCGGTTTTCACTTCCAGATGATTTTCAGTTTATGAATCGAATTCTCGGTGAAAACGAATAATCAATGGCTCAAATTCTGGCACTGAATTTTATAAGGGACCAAATGGTGGACGAGCAAATACCAACTAACTGTATTTCGGGTTTTCTTAAACCTGATCCATACCTAAGCCAAAAACATCACGTACCGCTCTTTGAGTTTAATGGATTGAATGGCAATTTTTCAAGTACGCGACAAGAAAAGGATAGCGTTTTGGCATGATGAATTGTATAACCTTACTAAGTAGGAAAACCATTATTTACACTTTACAGCCATTCATCATAACGGGAGCTATAAAATACTATGAGTATCAAGCAGTGGCGGCTGGTGGGTTGTTGAACAGGTGGTGCACTGTACTTCCTCACTAAGTAGGTATTAAGATTAGAAATTGCAAAAAAACAACAATTTACATGTAAGTATATGTTGATTTTTTATTATTTTGAATAATTGCTCGAAGAATTTCGACCATGTATAAATCTGACACACTTATTACATTTAGCAAGGAATCATGTTTTTTATTTTTTCACTTAAATGCGTCAAATCGTGGATTCAGGTTTCTTTCTAAATCGATTCTCCGCCAAAAATATTCATGTAAAATTTAAAAAGGGCCTTGGCGATCCGGCTAATTTTATATTAACTTTATTTTAAAAAGATTTATTACTGTCTTTAATATACCTAATCACTGTTCATTTTATCCCACACCACACACTGTACACATTACAGAATCGAACCAAAACCAAAATAAAAAACAATTACTAACCTAACTCCTACAAACCAACACTATTTAACCAGTCACGGATAGAGCGAAACAACATTACATATTCGCAGGCGCAGCGCATTCTAGTCAAACATCGGTTCTCGTGCGCTGCACGAGAGCAGTCTAATTTCTCGATACATTTCAATGAAATATCTTTTGTCTCACGCGTCAGGGATATTAGCTTGTAACTCATATACAAGTTATATTAGCAGTCGAAGCGCACGAGAATTTTTACTTGCAGGGAAAGTATGTCTTAATAGTAAAGCAAAGTGCTTATACATTGTTTCGTCATAATTGGAAATCTTACTTGTTTATGTTCTTGTATGTTTAAAAAATAAATATTAATATGGTAATCTAAAAATAAAGATGCAGTAATATTTTGTAATTTTTAAATCTTTTGAATTGGTGGTTCAGCGCACGAGCGCACCTAAGGTACAGCCGCCACTGGTATCAAGTAAGATTGACTGGACATCAGATTTTAAATTTAAAAGATTTTAAAAACTATTAGGATATTCAAACATATATTAGGAATGTGTTGGTAAAACCTTTAACTAGCACAACAATTAAAAGTGAATAAAACGCATATGCTCACTTTTATATTTACTCTTTTTTACTTGCGATATAGGTACTATAGGGCAAGTTCTGCATTTGGAAAAAAATCGAACTCGAGATTTTGATCAAAGTTGACATTACGATGATAGCGAAGACGAATAAAGTGGGTCCGGCAATTCCGTCTGTCTGTCTGTATGTCTGTATGTCTGTACCTCGATCTAGAGCCTAAGCCACTGGACCTATTTTCTTCAAACTCGGTAGTTATGGGTCTTCGGTGATTCCCTAGAGGGGAAATTGAAATTTTTTTTTAGCTCTAAAACTAACGGTACCCCCCATACACCCGTAATGCAAAATCTTATTTATCTCGAAAACGGCTCTAACGATTTTGATAAAAAAAATTAGGTGTGATATTATGGACATGGACTACGTTTTGGTAGAAAAAAAATTTGGGGCAAAATGTTATTAACGGTACCTGTCATAGAACCGTTTTTTTTATTTCCGACTTTCTCATTAACGGCTCTAACGATTTTAACCAAAAATTTTCAGCAGGAGTCCCCCTAAGTTTAAAATAATATTGTAAATAAAAATATTCGAAAAATTATTTGTTGGGTTTTTTTTTCAATTTTTTTTTTTTTTTTTTTTGAAAAATCAATATCTTCAAAACCTATGAACGATTATATTTTGAAATTATTTCCTAAAATCAATATTATTGAATACTTAAAATTAGCATCCCACATTTTTTTCTTGAAAAATTTTAAAGAAATTTGTTATATAAAAAATTTATTTATTTAATAAAGTTTGTTTGCTTAAATTCATACTTTTCTAGAAATCAGACGGCAATTTCATTTTAAATTCATGTTTTAGATTTATAAAATGTATCTTAAATTCCAAAGTACTTTTACATAAGAGCAAGTTCGTGCGATCCAGTCGTGCATTTTATTTGTTTCAATGTTGGTTATCATGAAAAATTCAAAGAAAATCGATGTCAAAATCAGTGCTTTGTGTTTTATGTGTCATATTTTAATTTATTTTACAACTGAATTAAGCGCCATCTAAATTCTCAACATTTCAATAATTTTAATTTACCTAATGTTCACTCTGATTGCTGACCTAAAATGCATTCCTTTTTAGTTTTGTTGTTGTTTGAGTGTTACCAATTTCTGACCTGAATTAAAATAAAACGAAGATGGAAAGTTTTGTGAATTACTATTTTATTATTAAATAAGAAAATGGGTATTTGCTCTTATATAAGAGAACATTGGAATTTAAAAATTATTTATAAATATAAAACAAATGTATATATTTAGAGAAAAATGTTCAAATGCCGTTTGATTTCTAGAAAAGTATGTAAGTAAAAACTATGCAATCAAAGTATAATAAATCTTTATTTTATTAAATTATTTTTTAAAAAATTTCGGAATTTCAACTTCAAGTGTTTAACAATTATATTTAAGGACATAATTTCAAAAACTAATCGCTCACACGTTTTCGAGATATTGATTTAAAAACAAAAATGTTTAAAAATATTTTGCCGAAAATGTAGTTCATATCCATTATGATATTCATCGTCGTTCATATCCATGGTAGATTTTGCATAACTACTTTAAGTAGATACCGTTACTTTTGGAGCTGAAAAAATAAATTTCTCCTCTAGGGAATCACCAAAGATCCTCAGATACCCAGCGGCTGTAGTTTAAGGAACAGACATACTGAAACATTTTTTTAATATTTATACTAATTTTCTTTAAAGTTTTTATAAAAAAAAATTGATATGTCTTGATTTAGTTTTTAATGATATACATTTAAAAAAATTATTTCAAAAATTAATCGCTTTTTTCAGAATTTTTTTTGATCAAAATGTAGTCCATGCTAATGTCAACACACTTAATTTTTTTTATCAAAATCGTTTAAGCCGTTTTCGAGATAAATATGATTTTGTATAATGGCTGTGGCAGGTACCGTTAGTTTTGGAGCGAAAAACACATTTTAATTTCTTCTCTAGGGAATCACCAAAGAACCTTAAATACCAGTTTTCTAAATCAACAGTGTACAGAACAATTTTTATGATATTCATCATTGTAATTCAGTTCAATTTTGTTTTATTGAACTTCAAAGGGCACGGTAGTGCCCAGCCAAGTTCTGGTACTACACCCTTTTTACAGGAACAAACTTAGGCGATTTTTGACCCCTCCCTATCTTCAGTACTAATAAAGTCAGAAACTTAAAATTCCGAAAATTTGCTAAGCTAGTCAGGCACAGGTGCCTCACCAAATTTCAACTTTCTAGCTTAAGCGGTTTCTGAGATATAAGGCCTCAAAAATCACAAAAACCGTAACTGACTGACTGACTGAGAGATCATCAAAATTATGGAGCACTTCCCGACATCGTAGAACCTTGTAATTTTGCACAACGGTAGGTCTTGTCATGCAAGAGAGGAAAAAATTTGAGGTTTTCCATTCAGGAGGCGTGGTATCCGCCCACTTTCTCTGAATTGGTGTTGGTTAAATGGCACACTTCCGATTGCAGTAGAACAATGTAATTTGGTAGAACGGGAGGGCTCAAATTTTATATAAAGGACCAAACATAAAAATTGAGGTTTTCCATTCAGAGGGCGTGGTATCCGCCCACTTTCTGAGAAAATGTTTAATTTATATGGAGCACTTCCGATTGCTTTAGAATGATGAAATTTGGTAGAGCGGTAAAGTTTAATGTACATTCAAAGCGAAAATAGAAAATCTAGGATTTTATATTCGAGGCAGTGGCTGGGTTGCTAGAAAGTGAAGGGTTAATAGTGTGGGTGTAAAAATAAAAATGTTAACACGAGCGATAGCCTTGCGAACGATTCGGATCTTCGACAACCTTTATGGAGCTCCGCCGGTTAATTTGACAAGACGAAGTCAGAGCTCATTTTTCAGCTCTTCGAGCTGTTTGGTGAGCTCACCCTTGTTTTTGGTTCTCAGATAGAAGCACTTCAATGTCACCATCTTGGCTAAATTCAATCATCAAAAAGGAGGGCCCCATTTGGACGAATTATAGTAATTAGTGGCGAAGATGGTGTTTTTAGATAGGTTAAAGGACACTAGATTATCATGCGGCTTAAAGCAAAATTAATGAGATTTCAGCTTTATGGATGTCGTGGATTTATTTTAACAAGTGTAGATATTAATAATGTACTGAAAAAAGTTAGGAAAGATTCACACTTTTTTAGTCCAGGTAGGATCTGGAGTATGGGAATTAGTAGTGAGTCAGATAATTTTTGAAATCACTTGAAAAGATGGATAGAAAAAACGATGGAGATAGACCCCCTCCCAAAGTGAAAAATGTTTACATATTGCCCGTTTATAAAAATTGGGTTATTATTTTGCACCATATAACTGGTCTTAATCTCACCTATTTCATGATTTTTTTGTTTTTTAAACCTCTTATCTGAATGTATTTCACTCATGAAACTTCGTTGATCTAATATTCTCTATTTCATAATAAGAGTACATAAGTAACATTTACTTAACAAACTGTTATATAGTTGGAGAGTCACTATCCTTTAATTAAGTGACTTTCAATTATATTTACCATTTTCATATATTGCAAATAGAAACTAAAGAGCTTTAATTAATTATAAAACAAAGAATGTTGAAGTGCAAGCTATGAATAAAATTTCTCTGTCTTATGGGGAAGACAGACATTGAACTATGATGGGGTAAGATGGGAATTTCATTTTATGCTTTTGTCTCATATTAAGCAAGGTAAAGTTTTTGAAAGATCTTTCCCTTGACAGTAGTAACTATTTATTCTGTGTTCGCTTAAGAGTATGCTCGTACATAGGTATATTGTAGGTTCTAGTCCATTATTAAAACAAGGCTTTTATTTGAATGGAAAATTAATAAAATACCTTTGACTGGTGTTTTGTTGCAAAAAAGGACCTTGTGAAAGCAAAAGTTCAACATATCAAATAGTTTATAAAATTTAACTTCTGATTTTCCTCATCAAGAATATGTAGGAAATTACTACATTTTATCTGTTGTCCATATAAGTAATCCGTCTTCTTTATCCGTAGATATTATAGTCTGTAATTCGTATCCGTAATCCATACCCATAATACGTATCCATATCTTTGTCCGATATATTCTTTATCTGATAAATGAAATTAATAGAGAAATGGAGCAGTAGAAAAACGCATAATTTTTTATTTATTTATTTATTTATTTCATCTACGAGCTAAAAAGCTTAACAGATTACATTTAAATATATAAGTAATGATAATATACTAATAATAATAACAATATTAATATAAAAAAATAATATAGAGAATAATATAATATAAATATAAATAATATAAATAATAATAATAATAAAAGTTTAACAACAACACCAAATATCAAGTTCTTAAGAATAAGTAAAACAGTATATTTTTAAACCTTTCTCTTGAGAGAATCAAATCTATATGGTCATAAACATTATTGAACTCTCTAATTGACCTTGAAATTGGTTCATTCATACCATAGTTTGTTCTATGCCTTGTCTCAAAAAGAAGGTGTCTTTCCCTTAATGGTCGAGTTGGTTCATAAATATGAACGATGGCAAGTAACAAAGGACACTTAATATGATAACAAAGAATATCTCGCACAAAAACAATATCCTGAATTGTTCTTCTGGACTTGAGATCTTGTAACCCCAAAAGGCTTTGCCTGGCTTGAGAATTAGGGCTAAAATTCCATCGCAATTTATAAAATACATATTCTGAACTCTTTGAATTCTATCGGAGAAAGTTTGTTGGTAAGGGTTCCAGATGATACCCGCATATTCAAGATTTGGTCTTACCAAGTAAGTATAAAGAGAAACCAGTGTATAAGGGTCCGTAAAATCAGAAGAATTTCTTTTTATGAATCCTAACATTGAATTAGCTCTAGCAACAACCGTATCAACATGAAGAGAGAATGAAAATTTTGAGTCAAAATGAACACCTAAATCTTTCACTTTTAAAGTTCTCATAAGCGTATTGCATTCAAGAGTATACGTAAACTCATGAGTGCGAAGTTTTCTAGATAGAGAAATAACGAAACATTTTTTGACATTAAGATTTAGATAGTTCAAATTACACCAATTAGTCAGATTGTTAAGATTTTTTTTAAGCTTAAAGCAATCATCAATAGAAGATATCTTTAAAAATAATTTTAAATCATCAGCATATATAAGGCATTTGCTATAGCTGATACAGTTAACAATGTCATCTAAAAATATAATAAAAAGCAATGGCCCTAGGTGGCTACCCTGAGGGACACCAGAAGTACATTTAATTGACCTAGATGTATATCCTTGAACTTTTACTTTTTGGACTCTTCGAATTAAAAATAAAGATATCCATTTTAGTAAGTTAGAATGGATTCCAAAGGTTTCGAGTTTGAGAAGCAGAATTTCATGGTTAACCGAGCAAAAAGCTTTGCTAAAATCTGTATGTACAGCATCCACCTGACTTCTATTTTCGATAGCGTCCACAACAAATGACGAGAAACAAGCCAGGTTTGTAACGGTTGATCTTCCCGAAGTAAACCCGTGTTGAGCATCACTAATATGTTCTTTTACAAGAAAATCAAGTTTGGTTTTTACCAAACTTTCAAAAAGCTTAGGAATTGCCGATAGCTTGCAACTACCTCTATAATTATCAATATTATTTTTTGAACCCGATTTAAAAATGGGGATTAAGAAAGAAGACTTCCATTCGTCTAGAAATTCCGCAGCTGACAATGATAATTGAAAAATATATAGTAATGGTGTACAAAGTGAGTTTGAACAACGCTTCAAGATTATTGCTTATTGCATATAATAAGAAACATTAACGTTTTTCTGCATTTAACGGAATTAAATTTTGACAATTACTTGAAAAACACCAACATTCATTTATACCTACAATCTCATCATATCATTTTAAATTTTTTGACAAAGGTACATAATGAACACATATGGGAACGAAAATAAACCAAAACCTTTAATTTCTGAATTTCATCTTTAAACCCGATCTCTTTGTAGTGATTTGTAATGCTTTTAGAAACTAGAACATACGCTTCGCTGTTTACTCGTGATGCGTTCAAATTTGGGTTTCCAAATGAGTTTTATAAGCCCTGAATGGTTTTAAGGTTTCGTTCCGAAATATAATGTACATCGATGGAGTGCCGGAAGTAAAGCCCCTAACAACCGGACAGAGAGGAACAAGAACAAAATGTCCATCTACCCTGGACCTAGATGATGGGACAAATTTGAAACGATGTCCGATGGAAAATTGGAAAGTATGTGTCAACATGAAGAGAGATTCTCGTAGCATTATATTTGGTATGTGACAAGTACGTTCACTGCAGCTTATAAAATCAAAATAGACAGCATCAACCATCAGCAACTGACGAAATTAACAAGGTAACAGGAATGACTGCAAATAAGCCACACTCATAAGGATGATAGCCATAACGATTATGATGATGATTTTCAAAGTGGACGAAGAGATTTTGAAATTTCAATGCATGCTCGGAAGGTTTAGTAGAAATTTGATTGAACAAATTATGAAAATGTTAAATTGGCATTTCAATTTGTTTATTGTGCTAATTTTTTTCGCTGAAAGAACCACCCTTTTTGCTTTCAATCAAGTTTATACTTGTGAAAACGGCTTGATGGAGTTCCTTATTAGTTATTATTATTACATACTTAAAGTGAATATGACAAAAGATTTATTAAAGTTCACATTATTTAGGGGCTAAGAAAAAGATCAGTGAGTGTGTGGTTTTGAATTAAAAAAAACTCTAAGTTTTACATTATTATTAAAACAAGTATTAATTTTTGCGCAATTTGTATTAATAAATAGTATTTGTTCGTGAAAGTTTCAATGATTCCACAATATGAAATAGGTATGCAATTAATTTCGAAATAAAACCAGTGTGTTTAAGATTCCTTTGGGAACCTAAGATGGTGCTTGAAAGTCTTTTAAATATTTTTACTTGCGACTTATAGGTACTTTAAGGCAAGTTATGCATTCATAAAAAAAATCGAACTCGAGATTTTGATCAAAGTTGACATTACGATGATAGCGAAGACTAAAAAAGTGAGTCTCGCAATTCTGTCTGTCTGTCTGTCTTCCTGTCTGTTCGACTACAGCCTAAACGGCTCGGCCGCTTTTCTTTAAACTTGGTAGATATCACTTTTAATTTATTCCCTCCACACGTTTTTTCTTTTTTTTTAAGACCAAAAATAACGGTACCTGCTATGAATTTTTTTCAAAATTTTATAAATATTTTTTTTTCTCAAAAACTGTTCGACAGATTTTAAAAATAAAAATACAAACAAATTTAATTTAGTTAAAGCTAGGTACCTACAAGTTGAAAAAAATGTTCCGAAAAATGGTTATTGAGGGTACCCCCATGGAACCATTTTTTCTTTGTTTTTGATTTTCTCAAAAACGGTACAACCGATTTCGATAATTTTTTTTGCTAAAGGTCCCCAAACACATTAATAGAATTGTGTACTCAAATTTTCAAAAATTTTTTTTTTGATTTTTTAAAAAAACTTCAAATTTTTTTTTCAAAACTCAATATTTCGAAAACTGCATGCTGGATTTTTTTGAAACTTGATAAATAAAAGTTTCTTAATATGATCTACAAGATGTAATAAAAAAAGATTTATTTTACTTAAAAATAAAGGTACCTACCATATATGTAAATGCTAAAAAATTAAAAAAAATGGTTTTCAAAAATCGTATTTTTCTTTAAAACGGTGCTTAGAATTTTGATAAAATTTTGTTTCTTTCAATTAATTTTTACGATCTTTAATTTAATAAAAAAAAAAAATTTGAAATTAAGATATTACAGCTTGTACCTACCATAGAACCATTTTTTCGAATTATGAATTTCTCATTATCCACATAACGGATCTTAATGAAATTTTTTATAGAGAAACTTCTAAAAAGTCTAAAACACATTGCATTTAAAACTTGAAAATAAATTGAATTTTTGAAAAAAAACTATTTTTTGTATTTTTTGAAAATTCGATACCTCCGAAACGGCCAATATTAATTTAATTTTTATTCGAACAGTAATAAAAACTTTAAATTGGCGTACCATCATTTCTTCTTAGAAACCTTTAAAAAAGTTTGTACATAAAAGCTTTTTTTTAAGAAACCACTATGCTTATGAAAAGTTTTTCTCTTATAACATTCATTTGTGAAATTCTTAGTCTTTTACATAAGAGAAAGTTCGTGCTACCCAGTGGTTGCATTTTATTTATTTCATTTGCACATGTTCTTGAACTTTATGACTCTTATGACTTTCTGACATGGACAGACTCAACAAATGACAGACAATTATACAGATATAGCCTCAAAGATATGGAACCACTTGCTTAAAATCTATATTTGAAAAATCTTAAACTTTTTTTAGGGTGGTAGATGGTTAGAAAAAAGTATACCTATATACATTATGCATATACATATACCCCATTCCCAAAATTCCAACATCCACTTTTACTATCACAATCGACAGTGAAATTTGAAACGATTAAGTATAATAGATTCTGCGACGTAAGACATTTTATTATAAAAAATGCTTCCAAACTAAAGTCAGTTAGAACAACCAACCATCTTTTAAAAAAAGCACACTCAATCATCTCATAATTCTTACTTCTGTCCACAGAACAAAAACTGCACTAACTTCATATTGAACATAAACATATATCCTAAAATATGCTTAAGTCTATTCTAAAATATATGCCCAAGAAGATTCATCATATTTTGGTTTGTTTACAACCCCACCTTAACGTACACAATCTGGCTTATTTATTTGTAGTATTAATGTTGTACAACATCCCTAAACAAAACAAAAAAAATACCTACACACTGGTGCAAGATGGGGGTGGTCCTTATGGTATAAGGGTTTTTGATTTTAAGGTGCCATGTCAGCTTTTATGGTAATCAGGACTTAATTTGTTCGGTTAAGTTCCTCCAAAAACCCAAAGCAGCATCTAAATATATGTACGTCAACACAGAGTGCCTACCATACCAAACCCTCCTTGTGTGGTTGAGCAATTAGAAGTCAGGAAATACGATGTTATCAAGGATAGTCCCCATGTCAACAAATCATTCGAACCCTAAGCGTTTAATTGATTTACCCTTAAGGCGATTATCACCTTCCGTTGAGACATGATGCTGGACAGGGACACTTCCCTCTATCGTTTTCGCTTTTATCTATCTTCTACCATAATCCACTCTTTCCTTCAAATTACCTTCCAAAAACGGATATCTACCGGCAACTCACATTACGCATCTCCAACTCTTGGTCCTGGGAATGAATAAAGGCACTCTTTTTTTTAAGTGATGAGGGGAGAGAGTAAGGGGACTAGTGGCGGTGATTTAGTGTTTGACTTGTTTTATTATAGTATAAGTGCCACAGGAGTAGGCGAACAAAAAAAAATTAAAATTTATTTCACCTTCATGTTCAAGATACGGAACTTTTAAAACACCTACGATATTTCTCATTGTTACGTCATAAATTTCTAGGGCGAATTCAGATACCCACGTGGTTGTTTGACACCAGAGAGATACGAATAATATTAAGAGTAAGATTCTCTTAGTAAAGTGAAATGAACAAAGCCTAATACAAAAAATGTTGCCAATGTCCGTATTTTAAAAAGAATATATCAATGTGTGTTAGTCAAATAAGCGGACAAAAATTGACTATTGTTTATTAAGAGCCAAAGAAAAGAAACAACTTTCTATTAAATCTCTATAAGTCTTAAACCTTCTTCAAATGGCAATTCGTTGATATACATTAAAACTACTAAAAACGAGTACAGGAACAAACTCATGTGATTTTCGACTTCAGTACCAATAAAGTCAGAAACTTCAAATTTACAGTATTTACTGATCTGATCAAACATCCATAGGTGCCATAGGACTTTAAAAAAACTAACAGAATTTTGGAGCACTTCCCAACACTGTAACACGGTTTCTTCTAAAAATAAGCTTTTATACAAAATTCTTAAAAGATTTTAAGAACAAATTTTGAAATGCCAATTTAAATAAAATAAAATTTCATCCCAATTTCATTCAATGGATTTATTGTTATTTAAAAGAATGACATTATAAAGTTCTTTTTAGATCGTCATTATCTTCCCTTTCATTATGACTTCTGGTCCCCCCCAAGGAAGTCATATCGGTCCCTTTTTAACTATAAATGATGTAGACTTTGTAATTAAAAATGCTTTAATTTCAATTCATGCCGATGATAAAAAAAAAATCTATAGTTCTATTTCGCCTCCCTCTGATTCAATCCTGCTTAAAAATGATTTAAATAGTTTCTCAGTTTAGTGTCAAATGTCAAAAAATGCCAAGCTATAACATACTTCCGTAAACACCTTCCATTGGGCCCTAGAATTTAATAATTTATCAACAAAGAATAATAAAACAAAACTTGATTCTCTTTGCGATCTTGGAGTTATCTGCGATAGAGAATTAAAATTTCGTTCTAACATTGATACGTCTATTAAAAGAGCTACCTGAGCTCTTGGTTTTATGAAACGATGGTCTAAGGAATTTTCTGAACCCTAAAACTCTGTACTTACCATTTGTTACACCTCTTCTAGAATATTTCAGTCAAGCCCGGTCACCTTATTTCTAATTTCATTCCCTAGACATCGAAGCGGTTCAGGGTAGATTTATTGGTTTCGCCCTTCGTTCTCTTCCCTGGTCATCTATTAGATCTACCACTGTATGAAGACCGTCTAATGCTACTCGGCATGCAATCCCTCGAAAAACGTCGTCAAGTTGCCGGAAGTAATTAACCTTTGAACCGTATGCTACGGGGAGGGGGACCTTTCCCCTATGATGTTTGTTGCTAAATAAATATATATAAGTTCTTATACGAATTAAAATTAAATTTCTAAATATTAAAAAAAAATATATTTATTTTTTTCAAGAAATCAAAAAATATTTTTGATTTAAGTTTTCTCTAGAAAAAAATTCAATTAAAATCCGTGAGGCCGATAATGAGAAATTCAAAAAAATGTTTCTATGGTATGTACAGTCAGTTCGAGAAAAATACAATTTTCGATAACCACTTATTTAACATTTGTATGGTGCTTACCGTTATTTTTAGATAAAACAAAAAAAAATCTCACATCTTGTATATTTCATTAAAAAACTTATTGTTAAGTTTCCAGAAAATCGAAATATTGAGTTTTGAAAAGAGTTTTTTAAAAAATCCAAACAATTTTTTTTAATTTGAATACAATTCAATCCAATCTTTTAGGGTGCCTAATAAAATAAAATAAAAATAATCAAAATTGGTTGTACCATTTTTAAGAAAATAAAAAAAAATGTTAACATAGCTTAATGAAATTAAAAAAAAAAAAGTTTAATCTGTGGAACAGTTTTTGAGAAAAAAAAATATCTTATAAAATCGGCGGGGCCACTTGCGAGATACAATTTTTTTGTGTTCTCTATAATTGTAAAGATAAGTTTGATCAACATTTCGATTTTTTTACGAATGCATAACTTGCCATATAGTACATATATGGCGCAAGTAGTAAAAACAAATGTTGAAGAAGTGAGCCAAGTTCTCATATGAACCTAACACTCGTTTTAACATTTATGTTTTTATTTTTGGTCCCATTTTTTAGGGCAACGGCGATAGGCGTGGATGGTCTAACGAGAACCAGTCCAGTCCATCATAATTTTAAACACCCTAAACAATTGAACCGCTGAGATGAAAAAGGAAAACATTCCACTAATCATAGTTTTTGGGAAATCAAAGAAAACTGTTTATTTCTCAAACTGAAAGTTATTCTTCAAAACATTCTGAAGGACAAATGTAAAGCTAGTAAAGAAGAGTGACATACCAAACAATTGAAATTAAAAACTTTAAGGTCTGGCTTAATAATTCCTGTTAAAGTGAGTGGAATGTTTTCCTTTTTCCACTAATTGAAAAAAAAAATCAAATAAATTATTTAAAATTAAGTTTTTTATTCAAATAATATAAATAATGGTTACAAAACATTTTATTTATTTAATATTAAATAATTCTGCAAAATGAAAACTAAAACAATATTTTAATAATAATTCAAGGGAATAAAAATAAACAGAAATAGAATGCTGGATCGCACGAACTTGCTCTTATGTAAAAGCACTTTGGAATTTAAAATGCATTTTATAAATATAAAACATAGATTTAATGAGATACAAATGTTCAAATGTATGGAATGGTAGTCTGATTAATCCTTTTAATATTAAAGTAATTTTTTATATAACAAATTTCCTTAAAATTCTTCGAGAACAAATTTTGGGATGCCAAATTTTAGGTATTTAGCAGTATAGATTTTAGAAATAGTTTCAAAAAATAATCGTTCACACGTTTTAAAGATATTGGTTTTTCAAAAAAAACTTGAATTTTTTTTTTCAAAAATTCCAAAAAATGTTCGAATATTTTTAAATACAATATTATTTTTAACTTAAGGGGTCTCCTGCTGAAAATGTTTGGTTAAGATCGTTAGAGCCGTTGATGGGAAAGTCAAAAAATTAAAAAACGGTTATATGACAGGTACCGTCAATAACATTTTACCCCAACATTTTTTTTGAACAAAGTGTAGTCTATGTCCATAATATCACACCTAATTTTTGTTATCAAAATCGTTAGAGCTGTTTTTGAGATAAATAAGATTATGCATTACGGGTGTATGGGGGGTACTAGGGAATCACCGAAGACCCTTAACTACCGGGATTGAAGAACATAGGTCTAGTGGTTTTGGCTGTAGGGAGAGGTACAGACATACAGACATACGGACATACAGACATACGGACATACAGACATACAAACAGACAGACGGAATTGCCGAAGAATTTCATCGAAAAAAAGATTAATTTCCTCCGGGATATGATATAGTGAACGATTTTCGAAACATCGTTCAACTTTTTTTTGTTGATTGGAACTTTTCTATCATAAGCCTTCGTAGAAGGCAGCTCGATCACATCCATTTTTTTAAGGCGAAAAACGATCATATCTGCGAACAACTCGCTTTATGACAGAAAAGTTCCTGCTACTGGTTAATATTGTTGAATGACTTTGAATCTCCCACTCATAGTCAGTGCCATCAAGAGTCTTGTCAAAGTGTCAAAGTTTGATTGAACTTCTCATCAAAAAGCATAGGTTACTAAGAAAATTAATAAACTTAAATAACGGCCAACAAAATAAAAAAAAATATTTCAACGGAAAATTTCAAATGGTGAGTGGAAAAAGGAAAATATTCCTGGAATCTGTTCCTTTTTCCACTCAATGATATTTTATAATCGCATTTAAAAAGTAGGTTTACATGGAATGTTTTCGTTGTTAGGCTTATAATGTGCGCTATAAAAATAGCTACGCTTTTGCATCATTACTTCAATTTCCCATTTTTGTGGAATGTTTTCCTTTTTCTTCTCAGCGGTTCAATTCTTCTAACTAATGTGGCAGCAGAACCTAAGTGAATATTAACGTTGAACAATTCTAAATTTAACAGATAAAGACACAACTAAACAAAAAAAAATTAAGAAGAAAACACACAACTTCAACCCAAATAATTTTTCACTTTAGAACACTTTTGTACGATTGGGTCTCATATCTAATACTCAGTCTATTGACAAGGCAGATCTTTCAAAAAATCAAACAAAATTTCAGTAAACATTTTTACTTCGAATTTTTTATTTTACGGTTAAAGTTAGACGAGCTCTTTAACGTAAAAGTATAGTTTATGTCCTTTAAAATTAAAAAGCAGTCAGTTCTCGTTTTATACACAATATTTAGAATCGACTCGCATTCTTAAATTGATTTAGAGCAGATTTAAAAAATTTAAAATTTTGCGCCCATATTTTTAGTCCAGAAGTTGATGAATGTTTGCTTATAACATGCCATTGTTTTCACGGCAATTTTGTTTTTTAAATTAAACACTTTTCGAAATAAATAATGATAAAGTTTTTGTGAAATTATTGCCTTTTTAATATTATTGGCGGTAGAGGAGTTGGCCGTTCCTCAATTACCTGATTCAATGGAAAGAGAATGTCTTATTTTATACAAGCAAATCGAAAAATTAAAAATTTTTCCCTTTCAACTTGAATTCAAATTGTGAGAACTTAAGTGTAAAAATAGAGAAATCTAGAAATATAGACTACATTTTGGAATAAAACTACGAAATACAGGAGTGATAAATAATATTTATAGTTTTAAGCTACGTGAGGATAATTAATAGGATTTTTTAAATTAAAAAATCTATTAAAATTTTATGAATTTGCAATATAAAACACTATTTGATTATTGCTATAAATCTCTCCTAAAAACTTCAAAGGATATCTCTCGATAATTTGATCACCGTAGCAAAACAAAATAATTTAAATCACTTATGTGTATATTGTACTATCAAGTTCTGGACTTAAGCAGTATATACATATACATTTATAAGATTAGCTTAAGAAAAACTTGTTATGAAATTAACTTAATGGTTTCTTGCATCTGATTGATTGTTTTATTTAATGAGAAATTTATAAAAAAAACTCAAAATCGAAGATATCTCTTTCTAAAAAATGCTGGTAATCTTATTTCATTAGATGATAATGTAGTCGAAAATTTAATATTAGTAGACATTTTTTTACTTGCGGCATACACAATGTCAAGTTATGCAATTGTAAAAAAAAGCGAACTCGAGATTTTGATTAGACTTGACAATACGATCATAGGGAAACTCGGTAAATTGCATTTTCAAATTTTTCACCCCACACGTTTTTTAAAAAACTTAAGATTACGGTACCTGCCACACAAACATATTCCGAAATTTTATAAAATTCGTTTTTTGTTTGTTTTTTTCAAGAGCTGTTCAACAGATTTAAAAAAAATTACAAGATTTCATTTAGTCAAAGCTTGGTAATGGTTAAATTTTTTTCGAAAAATGGCTGTAAATGGTACCCCGTTAGAACCATTATTTTAATTTTTAATTTACTCAAAAATGGCACAACCGGTTTTGGTCATTTTGTTTATGCGGAAGATCCCCAAAAGTTTGGATAGTATTGTGTATTCTAATTTGAAACAAATTTTTTTGGATTTAAAAAAAAAATCAATTTTTTTTTCAAAACTCAATATTTCGAAAGCCTCATGCTCATTTTTTTTTAAACTTGACAGTTAAAAGTTTTAATACAGTCTACAAGATGTGTGAAAATTCGATTTCTCAAAAACGGGTCAATATTTTTATTTTTGAAATTTAATTTTTGTTCCTAAAGTTATAACAAAATACAAGACTGGGTCGAAAGAACTTGCTCTTATTTAAAAGACTAAGAATTTCAAAAATGAATTATATTAGAGAAAAACTGTTCATAAGCATAACGTAAATTTTTTAAATGACTAAAAAAACTCCTAGTTGGAGCTTAAAACAGGATGCCATTCAAGCAAATACAAAATACAAATTTTTTAAAACATTTCTAAGCAAACATTTTGGCGCGTCAACTCAAAGTTTAATTTATTGTGCAAATAAAAATTAAATTTCCAAAAAAAAAAATACTGAGCTGTTTTTGAGATATCGAATTTTCCAAAAAAATTGATTATTTTTCAAAAACTCAAAAAAATATTTTTTTTTTCAAGTCTTGAAATGCAATGTTTTTCAAACTTTTTAGAAGCTTTTCTATTTCTATTTTAATTTCACTAAAATCCGTTAAGCTAATAATGAGAAATTCAAATGTTGAAAAAATGATTCTATGGTAATTAGAGTTAGCAATATCTTAATTTCAATTTTTGTATTACATTATAGATCGTAAAAATTAATCGGGAAAACAAAAATCATCAAAATTCCATCTGCCGTTTTCGAGAAAAATACGATTTTCGGCAACTATTTTTCAACATTTGTATGGTGGGTACCGTTATTTTTAGGTAAAATAATTTTTTTCTTACATCTTGTAGATTATATTAATAAACTTGTATTTATCAAGTTTAAAAGAAATCGAGCATGGGGAAATATTGGATTTTTAAAAAAAACTTTAAAATTTTTGTTTGAAAATTTGAATACACAATAAAATTAAAACTTTTGGGAAGCTTTAGCACACAAAAAATTATCAAAATCTGTTGTACCCTTTTTAAGAAAATCAAAAACAAAAAATGGTTCCAAGGGAGTTCCATTAATAACCATTTTTCGTAAATTTTTTTTTAACCATTATCTACCTTTAACCTCATGAAATTTTTGAATTTAAAAAAAAAAAATCTGTGGAACAGTTCTTAGAGAAAAATAAATTTTTATAAAATTTCGAAAAAACTGTATGGCAGGTACCATTATATTTGGTCTTAAAAAAAAAAAAGAAAAAATTATGAAAATTAGTATCTACCAAGTTTAAAAAAAATCGGTTTAGACCCACTTTTTTCGTCTTCGCTATTATCGTAATGTTTTGATCAAAATCTCCAATTCGATTTTTGCATAACTTGCCTTATAGTACTCGTACTTATAAGTCGCAAGTAAAAATAGAAAATATATGGTACTAATACCGGAAAGCTAAGAGGTCTAGTCTTGGCAGTCTTAATTCTCGGTAACACTTAGAGAATGGCAACACTAGAGCTTTGCACACTGGATTATTGGAATGGTGCATTTGTATATTTCCAATAAAGTCATTACATAAGCAAAGCTGGATATTTTCTTGTTTCTATGAATGAACAAGGATAATGACACCAATTCGACGTCATCATTCTGAACATGCGTCTGCAATGTGCGATTCACCCGACCCCATCAAGAATGCTAAATGAATTATTTCTCTTGTCTGCAAAATGGAATGTTTTTTTTTTTAAGTTCTCAAATAATTTGACCTGACAAAACGGAAATATTATTTATTTTTCTATTTACACATAGGTTAATCCATGTGCACTGTACACCATGATGTTGCACATACATACTCCCTGTAGTTGCTCCAGTTCATGTCCTGTAGGACTTTGTAGTTTTAGTCTCCTGCATTTTCTCATCAATTATTTACGCCTTTTTAGGTTACGTAAAATTCGCCTTTGGTTCTGGGAATGCAGGGATTTTAAAATGCATCTTCTAGATAGAAGACAAAAACAAGGCATTTTTATGGGTTAGGTAAGGTCTTGAGATGAAAGCTGTCGGTGAAAAAAGATGCCATGCAATTGCCAAAATTGTGTTGTGCTTCTCAAAAAGCGAGTATCACATTGCAGCAGTTTGCAGAATTTGTTCTCTGGCAGAGATATCTATGGAATATGGGACGACTAAGAAGATGATGACACGGAGAGGTTGGGTGGGTGATGACGACCGACGACAACGACGTACAAAGACGACCGTGGTGTTTGCCCGGTTTTCCCTAATTGCCTGATTCCCAGTTACACAGCGATATATATATATATGAGAAGAGTATGTGTCATCGTTGCATATGCACTTCATTGCATTAAATATGTACATAAGTATGTACATACATAGGCGCACATGGAGCTTTCTCGGAATGCAGTCGAATATCGCATTAATCACTGCGCTAACTTCTGGAGAATGCAGATAGCGTTCTAATATTTTATTATAACTGCTTCAGATATAATAAGAGGAGAGAGCGGTTATGGGGGACTTAAGGATACTAGAAGGTATGTTGGGGTGTCGAAGGGTGGCTATAATAGTGGCAGAAGAAGCCGTAAGAGTATTGAGTCCTTTTGCAAACTTTTGTCAGGATGCAATTTACGAAAAGTTCATCCTTCTTAGTTTTTGCCCAGTGGTGGCATTGTTTGGGTTTTTCGGGTCAATACCGTTAATGGTCGGGAGAATGAGATGATATGGTATTATGTGTATTTACATACATATACATATATAAGGGTGTGTGTGTGGATGGATATGGATGCACTAGAGATTATGAATGAAAATTTGTGTAAGCATCTCCCTTGATCGTCTTTGGGTCCGCATACTGCAATTGGCAATTGGATTGTAATTCCGGGCGAAGCCATTGTTAATCCATCAATAAGTTTTGTGGATTTAGTAAGTTTAACAATTGCGGAACTTCGTGTGTAGTGCCAAAAAGCAAGCAATCGATGATATTTGTACTTGAGTGGTAAATATCTAAGTTGTGTTATTTTTTGTTTATTTCATTTTTGAGCGCTTGGCGTGCATGCATTTTCTACGAATATAGAGTTCAGATTTTTTTGAAGAAGTGAAATGAAAAAATCGGTTTTGATTTTTGTGATAATGTACATACAAACATAGATTGGGGGTTTTAGAGGGGTATCTACAATAAACCTTACATTTTATTTTATTGAATTATGCAATTCAACCTAAATCATTTAGGAAATAGTTAATAGTGAATCTCTGACTATTTTTCGGGTGAAATTCATCTACACTGTAGCTCTTTAAAAATGTAGAAAAACTATAATAATAACTCACAAAATTTAAAAGCTAGACATAAAAGCGTTCTTCACCAAAAATATTTATGAAGAAAAGAATCAATGTCGAAATTAGTAAGAATCCGCAGGCCTTAAGGCACACATTTTCGGTTTTTACTTTGTACTAAGCTTTGATCAGTCCGGAAATATAAATACGAGTTAGTATGGTGCTAAAGCTGTTTTAGTATAAAACAAGGTTAAAATACTGAATATGCAAATTTTAATCGAATATACCATTATATTTTCTCTACCCTTTTATTAAAGTTAAAATCATCGAATACTTATTTTATTTAATTTTTTAGCGTGCTAACTTCATATGACTCTTTGACATTTACAAACGTCAAAAACGGAGTGTTTACTCAGTTTTTTGCACCAACTGTCATTGTTTTAGGTGTGTTTAGAAGCAATTTATTAAGAAAACTGCCTCTGTACGATACTAGTTAGAATGAATTAGTAAATCACTTTAAAGTTAGTAAATTGCTATGTAGTATCATAACAAATACCTTAGTAATAGGCTGTTTAAAATTTTCCTCCATTGTTGTTTAAAATTTTTTGTTATTTTTTTCTACTTGAAGGTTCATGGTGCCAATATTAGCACGTTAATTTAAACTTGCGATATGTAGGTACTGCATATATATACATATAAGGCATGTTATAGATTCGTAAAAAACTCGAACTCGAGATTTTGATCATACTAGATATTACGAAGAAAGTGAGTTTCCCAATTATGTATTGCTGTCCGTTCAATTATAGCCTTAACAGCTAGGGCGATTTTCGTAAAGCTAAGTAGATAGCTTTTTAAGGGAGGTAAATAGGGGTACTTGACATACACACTACCCCCCATATAATTTTTTATATGATTTTTGATTTTATCAAAACCGGTAAGACATATTTTAATCAATATTATGAAATTTTCGAATTTTTTCTTAAAAAAAATAATTTTTTTTTAAATTTTTAAGAAAAAATTTTGGTACGCCAACTTAAAGTTTTTATTATTTTACGAATAAAAAATAAATTTCCAAAACAAATACTGAGCCATTTTTGAGATATTGAATTTTCCACAACAATAATTGATTTTGTTTCAAAAATTCAAAAACTGTTTTTTTTTTAAAGTCTTGAAATGCAATGTTTTTTTAAAGTTGTTAGAAGCTTATTTATACAAAATTTCACTAAAATCCTTTGGGCCGATAATGAGAAATTCAAAATTCGAAAAAATGGTTGTATGGTAGGTAAGGTCAGTAATATCTTAATTTCATTTTTTTTATTAAATTATTGATCGTAAGAATTAATCAAAAAAAAAAAAATTATCAAAATTCTCGAAATCGTTTTCGAGAAAAATACGATTCAAAAACCATTTTTTAACATTTAAATGGTGGGTACCGTTTTTTTGGGTAAAACAAATTTTTTTTCTCAAACCTTATAAATTATATTAAGAAACTTTTACTTGTCAAGTTTTAAAAAACTCGAGCATGGGGTTTTCGAAATATTGAATTTTGAAAAAAAAAATAAAATTGAAATTTTTTCTAATTTGAATACACAATAATATTCAAACCTTTGGAGCCTTAGCTTAAAAAAATGATCAAAATAAAAAAAAGAAAATGGTTCAAAGGGGGGTACCAAAAAAAACATTTTTTGGAATTTTTTTTTCAACCATTACCTAGCTTAAGCCAAATGAATTTTTTTTTAATTTTGTTTCTTAAATCTTTAGGACAGTTTTTGAGAAAAAAAAATGCTTATAAAATTTAGAAAAAAAATTGTACGGCAGGTACCGTTATTTTTGGTCTTAAAAAAAAAGAAAAAAACATGTAGGGGGAAATTTAAAAACGATATCTACCAAGTTTGACGAAAATTGTCTGAGCCATTTAGGCTATAGTCGAACAGACAGATAGGCAGACAAGCAGACAGACAGACAGAATTTCGAGACACACTTTTTTTGTCTTCGCTATCATCTTAATGTCAACTTTGATCAAAATCTCGAGTTCGATTTTTTTTACGAATGTAAACTTGCCTTATACGTAGTACCTATAAGTCATTAAGACATTACTGACTGTACTTATCATAGAACCATTTTTCGAATTTTGAATTTTCTTATGAAAATTCAAGATCTCAAAAATGGCTTAATATTTTTTTTGATGTGTAAGAATCTATGTCGGCAGTAGGGTAAACCAAAAATGTGGGTCTAAAGTACGTTCCGCGAAGCCTGTTACGGTTACACGTTCCGTGTAGCACGTTATACTTCACATAGGTTTGCATTTAGGACCCTATTTAGATTGGAAATATTGCGAATTAACTTAATCGTGTTTTTACATTTGGCGTTTTGTGCCGCTTCAAAAAGAGTCTACCTATGGTGGCATTGAATTCAAATCTCGATGTCAATACTTTCCATTATAGTTAGAACTTAGAACTATCTTCATTCCCCCAACAATTCTGCACCTCTAACCTAATATTTTAAAAAGAAGAAAGACGAAACAAATGGTGTTAAATTTCATTGCAGGTTCATTCAATGTTTTAAACAAATCCATCCAAATTCATCAAATTTAACAATTTTTACTCTTAAGAATAGCACATGGCAATACTACCGTCTGCCTACATAAATCAAAACATAGATCATTTTCCATCTGTCAAGCCACGAACTAGATGATGATAATAATGCCAATGTACCTTTATTTATTTACTTTGAAAATTTCCATTACAAGATTGGAATGATACTCGTATCAATGGGCTTATACATAAATTAAATCTCTGATAGAGGGAGGATTTAGTCCAGTGTGGACACCGTCTATAGCTGAAAAAAAAAACATCAAGAGCCTGGTTACACGTTTTTTCGTCTTTGGTGTGAGGTAAAAAATGTAGCGGAATAAAACTACGTTTCTGCACTCCTAATATTTGCTTATATTATCATATTTTCATGCACCATTAGGGGCGTTCACATTCTAAAATATGTTTGACAAGCATGGCATGATTGGCTTGATTTTGATAATTTGAACGCTCCATCCTGCGGCTCGTGAGCATGCTGGATTGATTTGAAAATGTTTTATATTTTTTAAGAATGACAAGCATATTTGAGAATATGAACGCATGCTTGTCAAGTAAGAAAATATATCAAAATGAGTTTCATAAGCAATAGCGGTAATTCAGGTGGTTATAAAAATCCGAGTTAATTTCCTCATCTCAAAATTCATCTATGCTCTCATCTAATGACGTTTGACGAATGTGGTGGCTAATGTTCCTCATCCATAAAATAATATTCATCATGGCGTGCTTGTCAAACAAATTTTAGAATTTGAACGCCCCATATTAATGCTCCGAGCATATACGACCCAAACTCAAAATAGTTGGTCTATTCATTTATTAACACATTAATTCTTCATATATCCTAAATTTAGTGGCAGTCAGCTTTTGTTCATTTAAAAAATGTTGTCATTTTAATAAAGTAGTTTCACTGAGAGTAAATTAGACCTAACAAAACAAAATTTGAAAGAGCAAATAGCAACAATATTCCTTTCATCTCAGACAAAGATAAGAGCATAAAAGTTGGTCTACTCTTTTTTGGGTGCAAAATAGTTGATCTAAGACTATTTAAATATAGTTTCAGTTAACCGTTATTAAAAAAATGAGAAGTACTGGTTTTATTAATGATTATTGTATGATTTTATACAAGCTAGCGAGAGTTTCATGTCAATCCTGGCGCGTGGCGTTGCATTATCAGGAGACCTAAGGGAATCAATGATTAAAGCGTTTGAAACAGGATTGTCTAGCTACGAAATCCCTGAAAATTTTAATTTACCGCTCTCGTCAGTGCAGAACATAATAACAAAGTTTAAAAATTCTGGAAATGTGGATATATGCAACAGAACAGGACATCCACTAACAGCAAAACCTCGCGATTGCCAAATTTTTAAAGAAAATCGACGATATTTATCTGCTTCAATAACGGTACAGTGGAGAGAAGAAATTCAAAAAAGTGTTTCGGTGGACAGTTGTAAGCAGATGATGAAAAAAATGGGATACAAATTTTATAACGTTTATTTTAAAATATTTAAGTTTTGCATAAATTACGACAACTTAAATCATTAAAAACGCAGGCAAAAGAAATATCACTACTGACACCTAAGCAAAAGAAAAGGCGCATTGAGTGGGCCAAACAACTTAAAAATTTGGACTTTTAGTCAATGGCGGTCCGTTAATTGGAGTGATCAGTACAGATTGGAAGTTTGTGTTGGTGATGAACGAGGACCAGTGATAAAAAATGCTAAAGAAGCCTTTCACAACTCACAAGGACTGCCTTAAACAAACCGTAAAGATCCCAGTATCTCTAATGGTATGGAGGTGCATGTCGGGATGTGGTATGAGTAATTTGCATTTTGTAATTGGGATAGCTAATGCTGTCAAGTACCGCAACATTTTGGAACAGGAGCTGCCTCCGTCAATATTACGTCTTCAATATAGTAATGCGGAGTATATTTTCCAACAGAATGGTGCTCCTTGTCATACGGCTAGGTCAACAATTGTATGGTTAACTGCTGAAGCAATTCTTTATTGGAATGGACTTCCAGCAGCCCTAATCTTTCACCAATCGAAACTGTTTGGCACACGATGAAGCAAAAATTGCGAAAGGAACCGCGTCGGACTCTTCAAGATTTAAGATCCACAATTACAAATAATTGGGAATCTTTTGGTGCCGAAGAGTGTCAACAATTAGTTGACACTATGCCAAGGTGCATTATAGAAGCAGTGATTAAGGCCAAAGGTCGTTAACAATGTGGTAAAATCAACATAAAGAATCATAGACCAACTATTTTGCATCTAAGAAATGTGTATAAATCGTTATTTAGTTTTGTAAAGAGACTCCATATCAATATTTTATTAAGCCACTTTCTTTTTTTGTCCACTTTTCTTATTTAAAATGAATAGGACTTTATATGTATATCAAAAAATAATTTTTGTTTCGAAATAGGTTAAGAATGAACACATATTTGCATTCTATCCTCGGTAGACCAACTATTTTGAGTTTGGGCTCGTAGTTGCAGTATTTCGTATCAAAAAAAATCTCTGTTTGAATATAGGTTGTAGAGGTGCACAGTGCGGCCGAAGGCATCTTTTTGCGGCCAAAAGTCCAAAATAAAAGTTTTGAGTTAGGGGTTTTTTGTCATCAGGTTGTCTAAAGGAGACTCCTATGAGACGAAAAATGTTCATAGTAGAGTCTCTTGCCTCAAATCCCACCCATAATCTCAGTCTGAATGTGGCTGCTAAGTTAACGTAGTCACGCGTGCCTCGTTAAGATAGGCTAATGGACACTTCCATCAAACACCTGTAAAAGTTTTTATTTCCAAGCAAATCTATTGCAATAAAATGGAATCAAAAGCTGCAGGTGCGTAAAATAAGTTAAAGAATTTCTGAATAAAAATTCCTAAATAGTCCATTGTTAGACAGAAATATGTCAACACTATTTATTTACTTGAAAAAAAAAAAAATATTTGTTTGAGTGAAAACTTTTTTTCTTGCTATTTCTTGTTCTCAAAGCTATTTAAGATAGTTAATAAAAGTATTGTGTACCAAATAAAATAAAATTCAGCTGCCCGTAGCATTAAGGTACTAGTTGAACGCCAAAAAACGCACGATTTTTGGGAATTTTTTTCTCGGAAACTTTATTAGATAATAACATAAAGTTTTTTTTGGAGGTATACCAAAAATTGTTATTTTTGGTATACCTCCCTTGGAACCTTTTTTTTTTGTTTTTGATTTTCTCAAAAACGGTACAACCGATTTTGATAATTTTTTTACGTTAAGGCTCCCCAGAAGTTTCAATATTATTGTGTATTCAAACTTTCAAAAAAAATTTTTTTTGGATTTTTAAAAAAATTTTCAAATTTTTTTTTTTGAAAACTCAATATTTCGAAAACCCCTTGGTCGATTTTTTTTAGAACTTGATAAATAACAAGATATGAGAAAAAAAATTTATTTTATCTAAAAATAACGGTACCCTCCATACAAATGTTAAAAAATGGTTTTCGAAAATCGTATTTTTCACGAAACCGGTTCCGAGAATTTTGCTTAAATTTTTAGTCTTTTCATTAATTTTTAAGATCTATAATTTAATAAGAAAATTTGAAAACAAGATATTACTGACTGTACCTACCATAGAACGACTTATAATTTTTGTTCTTGCATAAATTCATATTTGCATAGCATTCTGTTTTTGTCTCTCACTACTAAAAGAACTTAAAAAATGATGATAATTTTATCCTTATGAACAGTTTTTTCTAATAACATTCGCTTTTAAAATTCCTAGTCTTTTACATAGGAGCAAGTTCGTGCGACCCAGTCGTGCATTTTATTTTTTACTTAATTCAAATTATATAAATTTTTATTTTCAAAATATACGAGTATATAAAACACATATTTTTTTTTATGAAACCGCTACAACGCTATACAATTCTTGTTTTTGCAAAATTCTTATATTTTCGACACTCTATTTTTAGCTCAAACTACTCAGGGAATTAGTTTACTCATTTGAAAAATATACATATTTCTTGCTTATGAACATTTTTTTCTATTAACATTGGCGCAAAATTTTAGTTGGATTAGTACGATGCTAAAGCTGTTTTAGTATGAAAATAGATTAAGACAACGATTTTGCAAATTTTAATCGAAATGCTATATTCGACATACTTTCTCTACCCTTTTACTTAAGTTAAAATCATCGAATACCTATTTTATTTGTTTAGTATCGTGCTATTTGCAAACCCCACAAAAGGACTGTTTACTTATTTTTTTGCACGAACTGTCCTTGTTTTGGGTGTGTTCAGAAGCAATTTATTAAGAAAATTGCCTTAGTACGATACTAGTTAGGAAATGTTTAAGATTAAGAATGAGTTAGTAAACTTCTTTAAAGTTAGCAAATTGTTAACTAGTATCATACTAATACCTTAATTATAGATTGTTTAAAATTTTGCGCCATTCATTTTTAAAATTCTAAATATGTTCGTGCTATCCAGTCGTTTATTTTTCAATGTCCCAACTTTAAAACGGTTCAGATGCTTGATGCACTCATTTTCAATTAGAGATTTTGAAGCAAAAGCTTTATCAATTATCTTACTTTCTGTTTTTTACGTATTTATTTCACAGTACCAGCAAATCACCTTACTTTTTTCTCGAAAGTCCGAAAGGTCATTAAATAGCTTCCCTTCTTTAAGATGTTCTTTAAGCTAATAGTTGATTAACGTTTCCTCGATAACAGGGGACGTTATTCCAATTAGTCTATAGTTTGAGGGTGAAGAAAATTCCTATTTTTTGGGGACCAGGTTGAGAAGTGCTCTTTTCCATCCACTAGGAAAGGGACTACTAGAATTAGACAGATGGATAAGCTCACACAGGGGTTTTGCCAGCATTGAAGAACATATCTTCAGAACAATGCGGGAGGGATAATATCTAGGCCAGTGGATTTATAGATATCGAGATATTCTAGTACTCCTTCAACTGAAAAAAAACGATAGGTCCCTTAAAATAGTTTAAGCTCGCAACTACTTTTCTTGTAGCATGAAATTTTCTGCCTCAAATAAATTAGCGTTCGCTAGCGCGGTGAAAGAAGTGACAAAAAGAATGTCATCTTAGACGAGCATGGGAACCGAAGAAGAAGTACGTAGTATTTCTTATATTTTTTCTACAAATGATCAAACATTATGAATGCCTTTGAGATATTGTAGTATTTTTTGTCCTAAATTTTGGGCATACACAAATTTTGTTCGTGGAATACGGTTGTTATTTTCGGTATTTTTTTGAGCTTTGCTTAACATTGGAAACTTACTTCTCTTATCCTTATAATCTCTTTAAAACTAGAATTAGAATCATTATCGAACATTCATTTTGATAATAAAGTCTTATATTTTAGACTTTCTATTCAATCATGGTGATTTGCCATAAATAAACAACAGATTTGACAGACGTCACCAAAACAACATGGCCCATACAGAATGTCATCATAAACGACTTCATATTGGAAAACAAAAATATGCTTAGTACATTCTACTTTTTTAATACTTTTTCTTTGATAGTGCCATTTTAATTTAATTAATAAATGAAAATGTTCCTTTTATCCTCAGTGCTCAGGAAGTCAAGCATTTTATTCTACTTGAATAATTTAAAATCAGTCCTTAAGCTAAGGGTTTTCCATTTTTGTTTATAAGCCCTAAGCCGAAAGCGTAGGTACATTTAAGAGATGTATATTATGAAATGAAAGCTGACTTTGAGTAAATTTATGTATATTTTCAGAATAAAATTTAAAATACTTGTGGTTGAAGCTGCAATCCTGACCCTAAAGTTTTGGGCTTTAAGTTTTTATATAAATGCATAGCTAAATTAAGTAAAATAAATAAATACTCGCATTTTTCGTCCCAAGAAAGTCTAATCCTTTCTACGGGCCTTAGAGTCTTAAAATCTTAAAAACATTTTTATGTTTATGACTTCAAATAAAAAAACAGTTGTTAGACCGTCTGATGCATTTCTTTTTTGTTTTTGTATTTGAAAAGTTTCTTTCTTACGGCAATAAACTATTGCAATCAAAACTCATCTTTATCTACATATACTCGTATAAACTTCGGAAAACATTTCCCATTGCCTCTGAAACTTGCACACAAACAATGCCATTGCATGACAGTTAACTGGCACTATATGAAAAACCTCTACATAAGTTCAACGCCTCCAAGTTATTTGCAAAGCTGTCGTATTCAAATCGAACCCATCTTCCTAACAGCAAAAAAAAGGATTATGCTTCGACAGCCGCATTCAAGCCCATATGTCGATTTGTGACATTATTGCCAAAACTAAAAACTTCGTGCTACAATAATATTTAAATTAAGGATGAAAAAAAAAAACAATCTACCTGCATTGAGATAATATGTTCTGGTTGGTTTTTGGCATTTGGCATTGGGCTCGTAAAAAACCACTGGGAATGCTCATTTTTATGGTGACGTTTGAGTTTTTTTTTTCTTTGGTCCTTGTAAATAATTCACCATTGCTCTTCCTGTTGTGCGGCTGAGTTGTGCTACGTTTCTGCAGATATCCACGAAGGATAATTTTCCAAATTGAAAGCGGAAAAGTATAGATCTCGACGTCTGGTGTGGCGCTGTGATTCTCGTATTCGCTTAAGCTATAGGTATATAGAAAAGATGATGTTCTTTATTGTGGAAATGTATTGCAGTAGGCCCCCCAAAACGCTATTCATAGACTGTGCATTCTTTATCGCACATTCAAATCGTTATCATTACTGTAAAAATATCCAGAGACCAATAAAAAATTGCGACAAAAATGCCGTTCTCCCATAACGGGTTCTTTAACTCTGCCAAACACCATCACGTTGTGCAGCACCGCGCCGCGCCGTTTTCGACTTACAGGTTTAGGTGTTTTTGGTCATGTTCTATTTTTTGCTATCATTTTTACTTACGAAAGGGATTTCATAAAGGTTAGTTATGGATTTATGAATGAAAAAAGTGTCTTGATTTGATGGGACCTTAAACATGAGTTTAATTATGTGGAATACATTTGCAGCCTTATTTACTAACTCGTTTTGGTTTTAGCGACGGAGTAAAGTTACTTCGACTTTACAACGGCTTTAATCCTGAAAACCTTCTTTATAATGAAAATGCACGAGGAATAGCGGTGGAATAAGCTAAAACTAGTTGATAGGAGGTTTAAGGCCGTTTTAGTATCTAAATGTCATTTTGAGATGACATCTTGTGAAATTTACAAAAAGGAGTGCAAGCAATTTTTTTTCGTTTGTTATTAAGACAAAAAGAATAAAGATTAATAAATTATTTACATTTTTTAAACGCTCTATTGGGGACGCAATGTGGTTGGTACATTCATGTATTGGATTTGAAAATTATACAACCCAATTTTAAATGTATTCAATTATTAATATGCATACATTTAAAATAAAACGAACAAAAATGGAAATCAGCTGGTGTTTGCTAACGTGTATAATAACCAGAGTTTTAGATTGGTGACTTTTTTGGTAATATATTTGACATAAGGAAGGCGTAGCTGAAACGGCTAAGAAAATAAATTATAAATATGGATTTGCTTGACGTGGCGTAAGCCTGAAGTAAGTGCTTCGGCACGGTTTAACTATTCCGAGGTTGAACCCAGTATTAGTGAAAAATAATAAATAAGGCTGTTGAAGTTTATTTATTTTCTACAGTGTTTATTTGCGCTACAACGAGGCTGATCCTGGCCTTCAAGCTAACACATCTCAGGAATCACTGTTTAGTTCATATAGTTTGTCGTGGTATGTTGTTAGGCAGATCGCAGATGTTTTGTTTTTGCCTCCTGGGGTTACTCACGGATTCAAATTATTTAAGCTGAAATTACCTTGACACTAAATTTCAATAAACAAACATTCAAAAACAGAGTTTAAGCAAACCTCCTGTCTTCCCCTCCTTAATTGAAAGAAAAGTCATGCGCTATCTAAAGTTGTGTTTTGGTCAAACACACATTATGCTAATGGAAAACCACGTATACTATACTCTGTCCAACAAAAATTGTCAGTACAGGGAAGATAGGACGTTTGTCTCTCATTCTGGTTGCATTGCCATGCATAAGTGTGTCGCCTTTTAAAGCTCTCACAGGGATTCCGTAGTTTACCTTTTCCCACAACGCCAAGCGGTAAGATAATAGGCGCGTTTTTTTTTAAGTTGAAAAGCAATACGACAACACTCAACATACTCATCTTCTTAAAATGTGTTCTCAAAAGCTTCAAATCCCAAAAGCTCCTTAATAAAAACCACTGAAAAAGGTCTTTGCTTGCAATTGAGAATGATAATGGTAACTCTGTTTTGATGTAGATAAAGAGCGCACGATCGTATTGAGTGACACTTGACACTCTTGTCTTGATCTTGACAGTATCTCATCAGCAGTGGGATACGACGGTCGTTTTGGGGTGTACAACTTTTTACAAAGAATTACAACAACAATTCCTTAAGAAAAGTCAATGGCTTGCTCTTTTTTTAGTGGCATTTTTCCTAACGCATTGTAGTGAGGGTGCATCAGGGGCCACTGCTTTGGAAAAAGCTCTCCCATAAGGTCTGTACTGACAATTTTTGTTGGACAGAGTATAGAAACAAGTTTAGGAATTACTACCAGTAAATGTTAGGTATTACCAATTGAGATTGATAAGAGTCACTATGGCAAAATCTCAAACAACTAATTGTGGAGGGCTTAGCATGTTACTAGTTAGTAATTTACTAAAAACTTAGTTATTTATTATCTTTTCTAAGATTTTAATCCTTGTTTTCGTTTTACTAACTAGTTAATTACTTATTCCCTTTTACTAAAAACGGTACATCTAAACACGCCTTAGCAATAATGGTTGTGAAAAAAAACAAAGCAAATAAACCTGTAAATAAAAGTTTTGCAATTATTATCATCTTTTGAAAATAATTATTCGGTTTCACCAGATAATATTCCATCAATTCTTTTAAAAACTTGTTGTAACAACCTTGCTTCTACCTGTCTTTAAGTCAAGGTGTTCTTTTAGATACTTGGAAATACTCCATAATCACACCCCTCCATAAATCTGGGTCAAAAGGATCTGTTGAAAACTATAGGTTTATTGCAAAGTTGCAATTAATGCCTAAAGTTTTCGAAGCTGTTGGGAAAAATAAATTATGCAGCATTCAATCATATTTCCGAAAACAAATATGGTTTTTTTTAAAAGAAATGTATACAACTACTAATTTAGCATTATATTTTCCAAGTATACTGTCTAACCCATATCGATAAACTTCAGTTGTTGTTGTTTGGCTTCCATTCTTCTCTCCTTAAGTGAATACAAATTTATTTAGTAGGTAGAAAGCAAATTGTCAAAATTGGTAATTGTGTTTTCTAAAGAAATATTTAACTTTTCATGTCTCAAGTAGCACAAACGTCCAAAATACATCAAAATATTTGGGGTATTTTTTGCGCTTTCGTGATATACATTTTAAATATAAAAAATATGCCACTTTTGAGTGCAGTTTTTGTACAATTAATTTAAATTCGGTGTATATAATATCTCGTTGTCGTTTATAATTTACACCGGCTGTACACAAATTATACCGATTTTCGGTACATAAATTGTGCTAGTGGTATACAAATTATTCTGGTTACTAGAACATAATATACCCCGGAAGTGTAAATAATAAACTGATAATTGGTTTAAAACCCAAATCTGAAACATAGAATTTATTTTGAAATAAAATTTACACCGAAGTTTATTTTTTAAATTACAAATAATTTAATTTTACACCGAAGTTTATTTTCTGATTGAAAATGTATCTGAAGAATTTGTAATTGTTTCTATGATTCTAGTTATTATTCACCTGCATTATATGGCCGCAGAAAATCATGAATTAGTATGAATGCGAGTGCCTAATTTAAAAACGAAGCACATTCTGCCGAATGATTTTTGATCCTACCCCGTCTAAAAATTGAGCGCCTCGAAAATATCAATTAATCAAAGGTTTCTAAAACAATTCGTGAAAATTAATTATTCGAAATCTAAAATTTGTTGGTTGTTTTTTTAATTTTTTAGGGACGTTATGTTAAAAACCAGTCGAAAATACCAAATGCGGTATATAATTAAGTCGCTATAATATTAAAATAACTAATCATTGTTTTCATTTAATATTTAATTTTTTTTTAATATTTCATGGAAAAAATGGCCGTCGTCCAAAATACAGGGTGTCTCAAAAAAATCGCCGCAGACGAAAACCATCATACACATAGGTTCCTAAGACCTATTTTCAAGTCGAAAAACTTATGAAGTAATTTTCTCGTTTTCACTTCCGTTTTGACTTATAAAATAAATTGTATGATTTTTTGAGTAATTTCTTTAAAACCCATTTTTATACATACAAACAAGGAATTCATTTTAATTTAGCAATATACATATAATACTTTTAGTAGTAAATTGTGGGAAGATCTTTAATCACATAGAAATGTTTACATTGAAAAGGCAACAGAGTACATTGAGTACCTATAAACTAAAGATGGTAAATGATACGACAAAGCAGTTCGCCAAAAAAAAGAACGGATCTTAAGTCGATACAAATACTTCAAGGTTAATGCTTTATTTATAAATGTCGTCCATTTTTGAAACCGACATTTAATTGGCTCTAAACTTGGCAAAACTAAAACCGATTATTCTTGATTTTTTTTTTTTTATTAAAACAAGAACAGCTAAGATTTTCTTTGCACCATACAGGTTTTTTCTATGCGATTAACGGATTAACGGTTTTTCCACAGTTAACTATCGAACGTATTATTTTGCTAAATTAAAATTAATGGTTTTCGTCTGCCGCGGTCACAGTGGGACACCCTGTATGTATATGCATACTCTAACCCCTGAATTTGGAAAAAAATGCACCAATTTTAAAGAACAAGAAGAAAAAAAACACCATTGTATACAATACATCCAAAATTCTGCTTTCGGTACATTTTGTATGCCGGAAAATGTGCAAAATATTCCACCAATTACAAAGAACAATACAAAAAATACACCATTGCACAAAATATATCCAATATTCTGCTTTCGGTACATTTATTATGCTATAAACTGTGCAAAATATACCCCAAGCAGTAAAAAAAATGCACCATTGCGAAAAATATATCCAGTAATTTTTTTTAGTATGTTTGATTTGCTGTAAATAGTTTAGGAAATGTTCAAAACAAAAACAAAAATAGTGAACATTGGAATTCAAGAAAATAAATACATAATATTTATTAATATTTAATAAAGTTGTACATAATGTATACATTCATACATTTTTTCAAAAGAATTTTTGCTTTAATTTGGTTTCACCTTCGACGGCCGTTTTGTGGTTCAGTATCTAAAGCAGCTTCTTCATCCTCTTCTTCGGTATTTTCACCCAATTTTACATTTTTTTGAATCCTTTGTAGGATAGCCTCGTTCTGGGATTGAATAAATGATTGCCCTCATCGGATTTGCTTATAAAATCCGAATGAGTTCTTCGTCGACAATCTAATCTAGGAAAGCTCATATGGTTTCCTGATCGATCAAATTCTCCAATTACATTACATTTTGTACAACTATTGTATGCAGTGTGTGTCTTGATGCCTGCAAAGTTCAACAATATTAAATTAATTGAAGTCAAACTGGATTTTCTACTTACATTTGATAAATGCCCGAGCTGGTGTGTCTGCAATATACGCATTGACCTTGATCAATATTTTTGAGCCGTTTGCTAAATCGATTCCATTTGAAATTAGAGCATTAATTTCATTAACATGTTGCCTCAAAAACTCCTCGCTAGATGGTGGCTCGCATTACCAAAATATGTATATTGCAATAGCCATTGGTCGAATTTCAGAAATATTGGCTATGTTCATTAAAATTGGCCAAAATTGGAATTTGCTACTTAGGAACAGAGGTAATCCGTCAACATTGAAATTAAGAAGAACTTCCATTGATTGATTTAATTGACGAAATTGACCAAAATGAACCGGATCCCATTGTTTGTATATGAATACTCCGTGTTGTATGGAGCAACGTACGTGCATCTTTCGGCAGTTCAGCTTTTCCTTCACTTCGCAATAAAAGAAGTAGCTCAGACATAGCACAATGTGTTATTTTATATTTAACAGCCAATTTAGACATAAAATCAATGTGTTCGTCGAAATCATCAAAGACGCAATCTTCCGAGGAGGGTTCTACTTCCCGATTTATATTTTCCACAACTTCATCATTATCATCCAAATCTGTTCGAAATTAAGTCTAATAATATTTCATTTGGCCCTACTTTAATATTAGGTTCATTTGAAATAATATTTTCTCGCGATATTGAACAATTTGTAGCATATAAAAGTTGATTTTCGTCGTTTCAAATAAATTTTAATGATTTTGCTGAATACTACTGGGTTTCACAGTTTTTTAATTTTTTTTAAAAAGTTTTTTTCCTACGATACCATTTCAAATAATTGTTGAACTTCGAGCTACCCAATTTTTTTATTTTTTAAAGAAATAAACGCGCGGTGACTGTAAACAAATGACAGCTGAACTGAGAGGTAAACATTTTGTTGACATTATGGTTAGACATTGGTGTAGTTTAGTGTATTTAATCTCCACAAGATTTAAATCTTACACCGAAAAATGATTGATCATTTAAAATGGTGTATTTTATCTACAAAATTTGGTGTAAAAAATACGTCATTTTTGTTGATTTCAAAATTGGATTTTTTTATGCGCCATTAATGGCATATTAAAAAAACAGCTGCGAATCGGTTTATTTTTTGCACCGCATTGAAACAAAAATGTTGAAATTTTGCACAGAAAAGACAATGGTGTAATTTTTATACCGGTATATTTTGTCAAATACACCAAAATCTTAAAATTTTCTTCAGTTTTCTCAATTTTACACCAAAATTCAAGAAATTGTACCAAATTATACAGCAGTGTGCTACTTGAGGTGTTCCTCAAGGAAGTCACCTTGGACCCCTGCTTTTTAATATTTTTATAAATGACTTACCAGTACATCTATATTAATCTAATTAATGAACAGAATTATGGATTGGTGCAAGCTTAATGGTCTGTACTTCGACAATAATGAATGTAGCGTAGTTACATTTTCCAGAAACCAAAATCCCTGGTATTTTAATTACAAGCTCGAAAACGACATTTTACAAAGATTTGATATCAAAAAAGATCTAGGGGTTATATTCGACTCCAAAATTAGTTTTGCTTGTCATATACATAGATCATGCTTTTTCAAAAGCAAATTCCATGTTGAGTTTCTTAATTTGAAATTCAAAAAATTTCGAAGATCCATAAACCTTAAAAACTCTTGTCTTGTTAGACTGCAGCTGGAGAATTACAGCGTTACATGGAATCCCTATACACAATCTAGCATTTATAGTTTAGAAAATTTTCAAAATAGATTCACTAGGTTTGCTCTACGGAAAACTTTTCGAAATGTAAGTGGTTACATCCTATGAAACTAAATGTATACCTATAGACTATAAAACCTCTTTTGAGAAAAAAATTAAATTCAGTAGTTTTTTATTTTTATGTCGTGAATTGCGTCATTGAGTGTCCGGTTTTGTTATCAATGTTTAATATTTATGCACCTTCTCATACTCTGCGTCCGAGAAGTGGGCATTTTTTTAAATGTCCCTTATAACAGTACTAGCTACGCTAACCAAAATCTTATCACTAAAGCTTGCATAGATTTTAATGAAAATTATGATTTTGCTATTGATTTTAATTTAAATAGAAATAAAATTAAGAATACCTTAGTTAATTTATTGATATACTATTGATTTAAATATAAAAATTATTATTTTTATCCTTAAACGCAGTCAGGGCGAAATTTTGTAAACTTAAAGACACATAGCTACAAAAAGAATAAATAAACCTTAATCTGGCGAATGGACCTAATAACTTGAAATGTCAGAAACTCAGAAGTAAAAGTGCAACGTACAATTTATTTTGTGATTTTTTTATTTCCGACAACCTACAACTTATTGTGTTATATTATTTTGCCTTGTTGCTATATGTTGTAGGTATGTATTTATTTAAAAATATTATTCCAAATTCATTTAAAAAAATAATAATCTCCTTCTCACCAAATAGCGAACATTTTGCTGTTTTGAAGGAAGAGAGCAATGGAGCAAGGGAAGAATACAATAATAAACTAAGTAGATCGTTCGATTTGTATTTCTTAAAATATTTATTGTATTGATCTACTGTCTTGTTTTCAACAGGTACAAACTACACATCCCGATTCATGCAGAAAAGTATTATTTCACTCCAGTAAAATAGCCGACAGTTTAAAGTACATACAAGAACAATGTTCAACTAAACGGAGAATTTGATTTTTATGTTAAGCATTTTATCATTTCGAAGCAAAAGACTTTGACCAATTAAGATGTGTGCGTCGTCACTTATTTGAATATTCTAGTTAATTATTTTCAAGCACAAAACGATGTTCAGTTTCAAGGGCAAATCTACGATCGAACTTTGCCAAAGTAGCATTTGGATGTGCTATGGATGTCATACGGATTGAGCAAGTTACTAAAAGTTGAAGCAGCCATTTTGTGATTTTAACTTTAGTAAAATTTTAAGAGGTATTACCCCTTGGCATAATGGTTAGTGCGTTGGATTGTCATGCGGAAGGTCGTCGAGTTCAATTCTCAGCCGCTGCAAAGTTTTTTTCAGGGGTGTACTGCCTCTTGCGAGAAATTGACAAATTCTCCAAGAGTATCTCTTGTCATGGAAAGTGCTGCTCATTAGCCGTTCGGAATCGGCAGAAAATTGTAGGTCCCCTCCGTTCCTGGTAACACGCACACAGGAATGGTTGAGAGTTGTAAGTCACTAGGTCCTGGTTCACTCCGAGCTGTTGCACCATCAAATTTAATTTAATTTTAAAATGTTAAGAGATAGTAAGATGCTAAAATCGATTAAAATTATCAAAATTTTCATTTTAACTTAGTAACTTATTAAAATGGCTTCGGCATTTTACTAAATCGCTTACACCCATATTAATAAAGATGGTTTAGTAGAGGTTTATCGTTAAGTCCTGACTAAGTGCGAAATTTCATTAATAAAACAAATTTTCTGTTAAGTGACGTTTACTAACTATAATTAAGTTAAACCACCGAAGTAGGTGGTTTAGCGAAGGAATAAGAAATTGAAATTTCAAATTCGTTTTTTTTTATCAGAAAATTAAACAAAAGTGAGAAGTTTCTAAACTAATTTTGAACAGAAATAGTAATAATAAAAATGGCACAAAGTTTTAACGATTTCTTAAACCGTTTGAATTTGCTGGATAATCCTAATTTTTCTATAAGAAGACCAAAAATCTATATAAACCCCGATATGATCCAATTAAAGAGCTAAGCTAAGAGGAGTTCCGAAAGAAATATAGGTTTTCCATGTTCCATGTTCATAATTGATTTTTCAATATAATTTACAAAAGAAACAGCAATAAACATACACAATGGGCCTTACCAACAAGCAAATTAGGAGACGACTTTAATATTTGAGTGAAAAGGACCATTATGTAAAGAGCTCTATAAAGTTAGCCATACATGTTATGAACTTAATATTTATGTGAACTCTAAATTATGAACCATTTATTGTACGGAACCTAAAAAATAAAATCTAGCATATATTATGGTCAGTTATATAGAGTCCATTAAATAATGCTTCATTTCGCTCAAATATTAAAGTCGTCTCTTAATTTGATTATTGGTAAGGCCCAATCAGACACAAGCAATTGACAATCAATTTAGGCAGCCACAGAATACAAATATGAGATAGCTTACTTGTTGTAGTAGATTTTTTCCAAGGATTTTTGATAAACTTCACTTAACTATTCCGCGAACATTTCGTTTTTATTAATGTAAATATTTAAACCAGGTTTAGTTAAACCGTGGAATATAGGTGGAATAAGCGTTTTTTATTAATTATGGCTGTTAAAATTTAACGCTTCCATAGTTAAAGTTGCTCAGAATCTTAAAGATCTTATGAATAGAACATGGATGTTCTTTGAAAAAATCTGAAAAGCTTGAAATGTGCTATTTTAATTGCTAAGAAACTACCTTACATAAAAAAATACAAAATCGTAACAGATCTTTTGCGTGGATATTCATGTGTATGAAAAAATCAATTTTAAAAAATGGAGGATTGTTTTTTTTTTTTTTTTTAAAATATTATTACAATTTTAAGTATTTACTAATTCAAAACATAGTTTTAAGAACATTCAAGAATCAGTTTTTGAAATATTACTTGACATTGGGTGATATGCATAAAAGATAGTAAATGCTTTTACTTGAGAATTTCTAAGTAATTATTTTTTTTGATATGCATAAAAATGCAGTAAATGCTGAAAATAAAGTATTTACTTGAGGCCACAGTACTTACTTTTTTCGGATGAACTTTTTCAGTAAATACTTTATTCCGTATGCATAAAAAGTAGCAAGTACTTTTTTTCTGTAGGAATTACTTCTTTTTTTCAAAGTCAAAGGATAGCAACATGAAAATTAAAAAGTACATACTTTTTTTGATTTAAACACATAACTATGCAGCTTCGAAACCATAAAAACTTACAGTCTTAACTCTATTCTCAAAGGATTCACGTCGCTGATATAAATTAAAATTAAGTTACTGCTGACTGTACTGAAATGGCGAAATTTGTACGCGTTAGTTCACAAAAAGTCTATAAAAGTCGAAGATCAGGTTCAGAATCAAATTTTAAACAACTCTATCGTTTTGAGAGGGAAAACATAGATTGGTTGAGTGAATACTTCATTGGTAAGTCATTGCAAAATCGTAATTTGTAGTTTTAAAACTTGACACACCCTTACTATTTGGAGCCTTTTGTTAGTTCGCGGAAATGGTGTAAAACCTTCTATTTTCTTATACGCCTGTTAACTTAAAAATATAATTTATAATTTTACAAGAAGCAAACACTTATGAAAACTGTTATATATGTCTATTGCGATACTATACCAATAGGTTTCCGTTAGTTAAAGGAGTTAGTGGTTTTTAGTTACTGGCGAAGTTTTAAAACTTGCCCTTAGTCGCCAAGTTTATATAAGTATAGAGTCTTATGTTGAACAAATGGTTCATATATATAATACTTTTTAAGGAGCTCAAACTGAAACAAGAGGAGGGGCAATCACTCATCAAGAAAAGATGCGAATTTTTTTACGATACGTTGGATTTCAAGCTGGCGTTGGTGAAGATATAGGCGTTCATCAGAGTACTGTATCCAGAACAGTTAATTTTGTTGCAAAATTAATAAAAGACAAAGCTTCTCATTGGATAAAATTTCCATTGAGTTATGAAGAACAACTGGGAGCAAAAAATGATTGGCTAAGCAAATACAGGTTCCCATTAAGCATAGGAGCCTTGGACTGTACTCACGTGGAAATATTACAACCTAGATTTCATTCGGAAGAATACATTAACCGAAAAGGATAGATATGCTTCCATCAATATCCAGGCAACTTGTAACAGATGTTTACAAAACAACAAGAAGGGCAACAGTAATTTAATATAGGGATTAAACGGTTAATCTGGCAAAAAACTATTTGCTTACTAACCCGATAAGAAAAAAAAAGTATTTACTATCAATTTCCTATGAATTCAAGTATTTACTTGGATGAATTTAGTATATACTGAAAGTATTTGTCAGTTAGTAAGTACTAAACTTTATGCATATGGAATGAAGTAAATACTTTAAATTTAACCATTTGCTTTAAGTTATAGTATTTACTATTATCTTTTACTTGTAGTAAATACTTCCGTTTTATGCATATCACCCATTATATTACATGACATTACATTACGCACTTCGTTTCTTCCTTCTTTGAAATAAATAATATTCAAACAAATAAAAAAAGTGATTTTTAAAAACCTTAAAGAAATTTTTTGTATAAATTATCTCTGGTTTCTCTTCGCAACCTATTTGAATTTATAACAGCTTAATATTAACTGTCAAATATATTTTTCACTTTAATTACTTAAGATAAAGTCGCTACACGGCTACTACATAAATTGGCGTACAAGATTAACTCGGTTGGATTAGCCAATGTTCCCATTTAAATTAGAATATATACCCAGTTTAGAGAAGTTTAAAAGCTGAATTATTTCTTCTTATAGAATTGGAACATCATATAAGCTCGGTTGCGTTAACAAACTGACTTTTTGCAGTAGACAATCCACTTGGTTGTACGAGTAGTAACCTATCTTCTAAGTTGGAGTACCTTATCTATTCGTCTAAAATATCTCACTTATTCGGTTGTTTTAGATATCTTAGATAATTGGTTACTTTACAACTTACTCGTTGACCTTCATATAATTACTTATTTAGAGTTGTTAATCTACTCGGTTATAAGCATTAATTTGTAGTGGACAAAATCCATAACTTCGCTACAACATCATTCAATTAAAATCAAATAAGTAGATTATTTAATATTCTAAATTTTAGCTCATTTTTTGAGTAAGATTAAATAAACAACTGCTAGTTAAAATTTAAAATTTAAAGCACTTAGTTAAATTCAAACGAGAAGATTGTTTAATTTTTAAGCAAGTTACTTGTTTAACATTTAAAGACTTGAAAAGAACGAATCATAACAAAGTTGTTCGCTTAATGTGTACTCGTTCAATCTTTTTTGATGTTTTTTTCAAATAATTTAATTTAATCGAGTTATAAATTAAACAACGTGTACTATCTAGTTTGCAAACGAGACTGCGTTATTTTTAACTGATATTTTTTAACCCACTGAAAACGCATTTTAATAAGAAATTTTTGTAAGATCAAAATCGTACAACTTATTTCTGGCCTTAACTTTTTATAGTTTGAACCTAGATTTTTTACGTTTGGCTTATAGAGTCCTGTCAGGTAGTCATACCATTCACCCGGACCAGTACTTCTACGTTTGGTCCATGCGAGAAGGTATATTGGATCGGAATTTTTTCCCACCTTGTGCTAGCATCAGTAGCCATTGCGACAAATATTTAGGTTCGTTTTTATGATTTTACAAGACACTATATACGAGTACAATGCAGTTTCGGTGAAGAATTGTTAAGGTCCTTTTTTGGCATTTATAGGATTTTTTCGGATCCCTATAATACCGCTCTTGAAACGATGAAGTGCTTTGTATGGTTTATTTATTTATTTATTTAGAAGAATTTTTTTTTACTCGAATCGTTTCAGTATCGGACTAGTGCTGAGTTTTTTCCACCAGATTATTTGTGCTCATCACAATAGCAGTAAAAACGGTATGAATTCGAAATTCACTGTAGCTTGGGGATCTAAAAAATTCTCTTTTGCACTTGAATTCGCAGGGCTAAAAAAGGGATAAACTCAGAAATGTGTATAGGAATTTTGTTGTTGTTGCAAAGAAAAAGAATATCACTACTCTGCTCATACATATGATTGAGTGAGTATGGAGGAAAAAAAAATGAGGGAAAAGTGATTTAAATAAAGTGATTGCTAGTTTAGAGTATTTTAAAAGCTGGATTGATGAATAAAACTGACAAAAAAAAAACTTAAAAAAAAAAAAACAAATTGAGACGAAAAACGAATGGCAACGGATTGCTTACAAAAATGTTAAGCTCTTTGAATACAATTTATGAAGGTTATCAAAATGTTTCGTGAATAAAATATTCTCAAATCGCTCGGAACATTGAATAACCTTTTGAATATGCATATTTGAATGATTAGTAGGGAAACGCTTCAAAAAAAATAAAAAAAAATATGTACATACTTAAATTTTGTTCTTTAAATAGAAATTGTAAATATTCATTATTTGATATATTCAACGTTTTCAAAGACTGGAACTTTGGTTTTTTTATTTAGTGTTGATATAGGCTTACAAAAATTCATTTATATAATTCTCTCGAACTAGTAGTTGAGATATTTGTTGTTCTCTTTTAAAAATCTAAAAAAGTAATTATAATTCTAAAATAAAATATATCTCAGCTTAGCTTTCATGAAGGATGAAGCATTTAATTGGCCTTCCAGACCTTAGCATCCTAAATGTGTGATTTTCAGAAAAAGCTCATAAGAGGTCAGTTAACCTCAGTAATTTACCAGCTTTAGGATTTTTTTTCTATGATTTTTCAAAAAATAATTAGAATCTTAAGCTAGTAGCTTAGTTGTGGGTTATCGGCAGGAACGGGGAGGACCTACAATTTTCTACCGAATTCAAACTACCGACATGAGTAGCAGGTTTTCTGATCAGAGATACTCTTAGAGGATTGTCAGTGCCTCGCAAAAGAAAGTACCCCTAAAAACAAACGATAATTTTTGTGTTTGTGTGGAACGTGCACAGACCCCCGGAATGACAGTACAACACGCTTGCAATGTTGGGAATACCAATGGATGAACAATTAGTGAAGCTAAATGTTCGTTCATGATCAATTACTAACCTTTCAAATTGTATACCTTTTTTCGAAAATTCAACAAACGACTAAAGGTTGTTAAATTTTAGAATGTTTGATCAAAGCAATAAGCTTGAGTTGAAGTTCAAAATAAAAAAAAAAATGTTTGAACCACAGCAAACTTTCCACTCTCTTTACAAAGTATACCTTCTTACCAACTCTCTGCTTAACATTTTTTGAAATAAATTGGATAAACAAAACGAGAAAGTTGAATTAAGAATAAACAAAATGCACCGCTGTTTCGTTTTTATATTTAAGAGACTTAGAATTTAAAAAAATGGATACTATTGCAGAAAAAAGTTCATAAGGCTTAAGGCGTTTTAACAGTTGGAGCTTAAAAAAAAGCCATAAGCAAAGACTAAGAATTTCAAAAATGAATGCTTTTAGTGCAAAGCTGTTCATAAGCATAAAATTAATTTTTTAAATGACTGAAAAAACTCCTTTAGTAGTTGGCGCTAAAAACAGGATTCAAGCAAATATTAGTTTATGCAAGAACAAAAATTATAAGTCGTTGTAGTGGTTTCTTAAAAAAATAAGCTTTTATATACAAAATTTTTTAAATATTTTTAAGAAAAAAAGCTAACTTGAAGTTTTGCAATTGTACGAATTAAAAATAAATTTCCAAAAAATTATTGATCTGTTTTTGAGATATCGAATTTTTCAAAAAGAAATTTCCAAAAATTTAAAAAATATTTTTTTTTAAGTTTTTGAAATATGTACAATGTTTCAAACTTTTAACAACCTCCTCTATGAAAAATTTCATTGAAATCCTTTATGCTGATAATGAGAAATTCAAGATTTGAAAAAATGCTTCTATATATGCTAGGTACAGTCAGTATAATATTTTTATTTCAAAAGTTTTTTTATTAAATTATAGATCGTAAAAATTAATCGAAGAAAAAAAATTTATCAAAATTGCAGGCGCCGTTTTCGAAAAAAATACGATTTTTGGTTCTAAAATGATTTTTTTTACATCTTGTAGATTATATTAAGAAAATTTATTTATCTAGTTTAAAAAAAATCGAATATGGGGTTTTCCAAATATTGTATTTTGGAAAAAAAAATTGAAATTTTCTTAAAAACCCAAAACATTTTCATAATATTCTAACTTGTTGTGAACCTTAGCATAAAAATTGATCGAAATCGGTTGTACCATTTTTGGGAAAATAAAAAACAAAAAAGTGGTTCCAAGGGGGTACCACTTAATATACATTTTTATGAAAATTTTGTTCAACCATTACCTAGCTTGAACTGAATTAAATTTTTTTGTATTTTTTGTATGGCAGGTACCGTAATTTTTTGTCTTAAAAAAAAAAGAAAAAAATGTGTTTGGGAAAAATTTAAAAATACTATTTACTAAGCTTAAAAAAAACTGGCCGAGCCGTTTAAGCTGCAGTCGAAACGGCAGACAGAATTGCGAGACCCATTTTTTTCATCTTCGCTATCATCGTAATGTCAACTTTGATCAAAATCTGGGGTTCGGTTTTTTTTTTACGAATGCATAACTTGCCTTAAAGATCATATAAGTCGCAAATAAAAATTAAGTATTCTACATTTTGGTCAAACTTTTTTTAGGAAAAATGTTATTAATGGTACCTTGTAAAGAACGGTCTTTTTGATTTTAGACATTCTCATTAACGGCAATTAAGATTTTGACCAACATTTTTGTACATATTATATTAAATAATCAAATATTTCAAGTTAAATGAAGGAGAAAAAAGTAAAAATTAAAGTACAGTCATTGGCAAAATTATTTGCATAACGTAAAAATTACACAACTCCTCTTCATTGAAACTTTCAAAATAAAAAAGATATTGTTAATATTTATTTTTATTAATAATGAATACATACTCTAAAAACGGTACACAAAATATGTCCATTTTTGCTGTTTTTTGCAAACTCAAAGTAAAGTTTTGATACGTGCATAACTCTACTAATGCAGCTCAATTAGCATTAATATGTAAGTATGTTATGGCCTGATACCATTTTAAAAGTATAATCAGCTAAAATATATAATTCTTCAACAGTTGTCCATTTTATTCATAATAAAATAAAACATGTAAGGACATAGCACTTTTGTGCTTGATATCAGTTATTTAAATAGGACATAGAACACAATTTAGTACTTAAACGGTTAACTTATAACTTACTTTATTATGCTGAAGACATTACTTTTTTACCAAAACGTGTTATAATAAAACAAAAACTATGTATATTATTTTTATTTGATAAATTAAAAGTAATCTATGAATTTTTGAATATTACAACAACAACTTGAATGAACTACCACCGAGGGAGTTCTTATTTGGCTGGAGTTATAGCTATTTCACGGTTGCCAAGCCGATCATCAGACTTCTTTATTAGTGGTGCTTAGCCTTAATACTATCAAGTTTAATCGAAAAACTTTTTGCCTTGACTGAGATTTGAACCCAGACCTAGCGTCGTCAGAAGCCAATGCCCTACGTATCACGCTACCGAGTGTTGTTGTAATATTCAAAAATTCATAAATATATTAAGCTTCGCAGGCACACTGCATGTACATATTATGTAATCATACAAAAACCCCTTAAAAGTAATCTAATTTAATTTAATAATTTTCATTTGCAAGGTTTTCCTTTTCATCTTCGTTGCACCATACTGCGATGTCTCGAACACCGCTACATGTTGGGAAATTATTATAAAATGCCACGAACTCGATAAGTTATAACCCTTGGCAGACAAATCCAGTTTTTTAGCATTCGTCAGAACCGATTCAAAATTTGATAGACTCAATGCCAAGGCGCCTCACTCCTGTTATTGCGGCAAAAGGAGAAAGCACAACTTACTAGGTAATGCTATTTTCATAATAACGTTTCGTTTTATTAAAAAAAAAATTACTTTTTGGCTTCCAGTGGTGTTAAATGCAGTAATTCAAACGTGTGCAAATAATTTTGCCGGTTTAATATGATGTTCAAATAATTTTGCCACTTTTGTTTTTATGTTCTTAAAAAGAACCGTTTGGAGTTCGATTTTGTTATTTTATGTACCGTATTGAGAATATGTATTCATTATCAAGAAAAATAAATAATAACAATATCTTTTTTATTTTGAAAGTTATAGTCTTCAATCAAGAGAAGTTGTGTAAATTTTACGTTGTGCAAATAATTTTGCCAATGACTGTACATGTATAAAAACTAGATTTTAAACAAAACAAACAACTCTCGAGTACGAGTATATCGTGTTTTGTGATATGTTTCATTATTGACATGTCTTACTGATAAATCGGTTGGTCAGATAAATCGGCAAGCGAGTACTTCTCTCACTTGACTTTATTTACCTTTTTGCCAGCAATTCACATTGAGTATTTCTGTAAGGCTCAATATTACCTATAAGATGATGGAAATTACTTCTGTTTAAGTGGAGCGATTGAATATAATTCAATTGATATTGAGGTCACTTGAACTTTCCATTGAATTATATTCAATTGCTCCACTTAAACAGAAGTTCAATTTTCCTTTTCTTTGGTAATCTTCATTGTTATGAAAATTCTCACAACATCAACCAATAAGCATCTCAAAAGGGAACGATAGCATCTAACTGATGATCCCACTATTATACCTAGACGAAATGCATTTTGGAGTTGAGGTCACTTGAACTTTCTCCTCCGTATAACAGAGAGTTGTCATAAGTTATAGGAGCTGTTGCCTCTGATTCTTTAAAAAATCTTCTGTGCGTATTTATATCATTGGTATTTCCAAATATTTTATGTAGTTTATCCACTTTAAGTCCAAGCTCTTCCAAGATGTTTTTCTTATTTTTTTGATTTCCAATTAAGTTTACTGTCTAAAGTAACTCCTAGGTACTTAAATTCAGAAACAGATTCAAGTTGCAAGCAAGAGACATTCCAATTATGACGATCACAATTTAAGTAATGTAGATCAACTTCTTGGATAAAATACTCGTTTGTAAGAGAGAAGCACATTACTTTCGATTTGCTGATAAGTACCAAATTATGATACTCAAACTAGACAGTTAGGTCAGCATTCATTATAAGATCTATCAGTCCTTAGAAAGGGGTGCAGCATAAGTTAAAGCCAAATCCTCAGAAAAGGCTATTATGTTACCATTTAGATTAAGCTTAAAAATGGAGTTTAAATAAATAAAGAAGAACAATGGTCCGATGAGTTAGCCTTGAGGAACCCCTACATTTAAAAAAAAAGATCGAATTACTCATTGAATGTTTTTTAGCACGAACAAGTTGCTTTCTATTCTGAAGATAGAACGAGATACAGTCCAAAATGTTGTCTCTGAAGCCATAGTTGTTAAGTGTCTTTAATAACAGTTTGTGATCAATTAAGTCAAAAGTCTTTGTTAGATCTCCGAATAGAGCAGATGTTTAGTTGTTGTTCTTCATCTTATCCGGCTCCTGATCCATGTAGGGTCTCTGCCTGAGATATTGCGGTCTTCCATCGGTTGCGATCCCTCGCGAGCTCTCTCTAGTCGTTGAGATCAAGCGCTCTTGCGTCTGTAACCGCCTGGTCCCTTTAGCGGAGGTTCGGCCTGGGGGCTGGGATTCGAAAATTTTCTTTGCTGGAGCGTTGTTGTCCATTCGCTCGATATGACCGAGCGAGTGTAGTCGACGTGTTTTAGCTCTTTGGGCTACATCCACATCTTGGTACAGCTCGTATAATTCACTATTGAATCTTCTCTTTCATTCGCCCTCTTGGCATATAGAACTAAATATCCTTCGAAGTATTTTTCTCTCGAAAGTACAGAGTATCAATATCGTCCAGCACTCGGCGCCGCCGCCGCCGTAGAGTATAGGACTGGTAAAATTAGCGTTTTGTATAGCGTGCACTTTGTCTTTCGAGAAAGGAGTTTTGAACCCATTTGTTTGTCCAAACCGGAGTAGCAGCGCAGCGGTTCGCTAAGGTATTTCTTCGTCAGTCCTTGACTACCTCGAAATTACTGCTACCAACAGTGACGTATTATCCTAGGCAATGGACAGCTGAGGCTTTGCTTATTGATAGCATATAATTACTTTGTTTTGTCCTCATTAACTTCAAAACCAACGCGTTTCGCCTGTTCTTCAATAGCTGTTAACGCTTCTAGCACAGCTCGCTTGGAGCGGCCAATGATGTCGATGTCGCCCGCATAGCCGAGCAGTTAGGAAGACCTGTTGAAGATGGTGCCTTCCAGGTTAACACCACTCTTGCGCACTACTGCTCTAGGTCTAGGTTGAAGAAATCACATGATAGCGCATTTCCTTGTCTGCACCCTGTGTATACGTCTGAATAGCTCGGATGAGCTGTTACCCATTCGAACGTTGCACCGCGTATTTTGTAAAGTCATGCGGCATAGCTGGATCAGTTTTTTCTGGATCCCGAGTTCCGACATGTCCAATAGAAGCTCTTGGCGATTTATGCTATCATATGCGGCTTTGAAGTCGAAGAAAAGATGGTGGGCCTCGACTTAGTCTTTTCCAGGATTTGCCTCAATGTGAATATTTGGTCTATCGTTGATCTCTCTGGCCTGAAGCCACACTGGTACGTGCCGATTATAGTGTTGCAGAAAGGTTTTAGGAGCTTACAGGGATATGCTTCTCTAGTTTTTGCAGGATATAGGATCGCCTTTTTTGTAAATTGGGCATATGGAGCTATTTGTCCAGTCGTCGGGCATACTTTCCTCCTCCCAAAATTTGTTTGATGAGCTGCACCCTATAAGTACATCTCCTCCATACTTGAAGAGTTCCGCAGGTAGACTATCCGAGCCTGCGGATTTGTTGTTCTTAAGCTTGTGGAATGCTTTCTTAAACTCTTCAATACTGGGTACTGGGACTGGATTTTCATTGTCTGGTCTTATTCTGCTTTGCTCTCCTGTGGCTTCCTCTAAATAATGCCCATTAAGCAGCTGCTGGAAATACTGGTTAAGCACGTCTACAATTCCCTGTGCTTCGGTAACTAGGTTCTCTTCGATGTTTCGAAGAGCTTGCGTGCCGGTCCTATAACCTGATACCAGTTGCTTGGCTGTTTTGTGGAACCAACGGGTTTTGGTGACGGTGCTAGACTCCCGGAGATACCTGAGCTGAGAAGCTGCGGATGCTCTTTTCTTTCTGCGTGTTTTGTTACCTTTATCTTTTCCCAGATGTACGTGTTCTAAGACAGACAGTTTAGCTTGTTCAGTACACTTTTCCTTTACGAAGCCAAATTGCGATTTACGAAGAATTTTATATATAATTAATAAATATTTTAGGATTAGCCAATTTATTTGAATAAATTTTAAGAGTGCAATTTAGAACTCACTCCGAATGTTTCGCATCAAACTGGTGCGAGTTTCTTAGGTATCGAATCTTCCTTGGTCAGGAAATAAGTAAATAACGTTTTATTGGAAATTGAAAAAAAAATGTTCTACAGCCAATAGGAAATGCCCATTGTTAAGGCTCCTCTTATTTTGATATAGTATTATGAAAATGTAGCTACTCTCATCCTATAAGCTTCACATGGATTTGAGATTAGGTATGACATAATGTTTTGAGATCTCAGAATATGAATAGGATTGAAATTGACAAAAAATCCAAACTTTGCAATTCAACGTACCCAAAAAGAATACTCATTTTGAAATGTGTCATTCGGTTTTTAAGTAAAAACTTCAAAGAAAAACTTCAAGGAAACTGACTGCAAAGAAAGTGTATTATGCTCATTGCAGACTCCGAAAAACATCAAACTCAAGCATAGAAAATGTCTTTGACAATACTCGTACCTATGCACATTAGTTGTGTGTAGTTTTCAACTTGTCAAATAATTCATGTCTTTTGTTTGCTTGAGTCCTAGGCGTAATAATTATCATAATTGACATTCTCAATGCTTGTTTGTTCCAATGGTGATGACGTCACAACAGGAGGCCATCAAAGAAACATCCTTAGGACTCAAAAGTTCTGTGCAGTGATTGCAATTTCAATCAAAGTGATTGATGAATTTTCAAATCAAATAGTCTCCTCAGTCTTGCCAAGTAATAAAGAATATATAACGCACAAAAGACGGAAGCTAGAAAGAAAAGTTCACAATACAATAATACGATTCTGCCACTAACCCGAGGGGAGTAAGACCTCAAAGGAAAACCAAACAAATGAGGAATAGGTATGTCCAAGCCTAGGTATTAGAATATGTCCCTGCCAAAATATACATTCTGGACTGTGTGGTTAGTTATAGATACAAGCTCTTATGGGCAATGCATTTGCATCATACTAGTTCTCATCGCCTTTACATTATAACTTCAAAACAAGAAGACTAGTGACCCCTGCATGATGATCCCCCTTCCCACTATAGGTATTTCAGACGCCACGTCCACATTCAAAACCAGACTTCTCTTCTGCTATGATGTTTACACATTACACGTTACACGTGTCGGTCGGCCGGTCTGCAGGTCGTCGGTTGGGTCCGGCCGGTTCTCGGCTGTGTTTGGTTGGTCGGGCAAGGAAGAAGTTGTGCACTGAAAATGTCACCTAGTTTTCCATTAACATCATCCTTGTTGACGACGAGGACAACGACAACGACAATCTATATGCATCATGGAGCATGTTTTTGTAAATCAACGTCAAAATATAGAGAGAAGGTGGGGAAATGAATTGCTGCCGCACACAGGAGAGAACAAAAATGTGATTCTCGACGAAGGCTCATTTCGTTTAAATTATTGTCGACAGACAAAAGCCTCTAGGAAGAAGGCGCACACGTGCTTTCTTTTTCTTTGACATCTGTTTTGCTAACGTATGTTGTGTTTCACGTCATACCTATACATGAACATACAAATATGCAACCAATACAACCCCTCTGGCGGGAGAATCTTAGCCAAGACAATTTTTCATCCAAAATGTACCTCTATCTAAGCTATGGCATTATATCTATTCACAAGATGAGCTAGTTATCTATTATGCCTTTACGAAGAGACAATCACAATAACACAACACACAACAATAATGGTTGACAAAGGCAGTGTACCTACAACTTGCAACATAGGTACACAGCTTCTCAGGGCTGAATTCCTTCAAATTAATATGGGCCATCAAGTGCATGTCATTCAGGTTCAAAGTCTTATTCAAGTTTGGCATAGGTTTGAAAATAAAGGGTCCTCCGAAACGTTGCGTTCTTTGAAAATAATCTAGGAAAGCAAGTTGCGACACAGAAAAGTTTAACCGACAGGCGACAAAGAGCCAAGACAAAAACCAACACTAAGAAAGTCGATAAGTGCATTTAAAGTAATGTGATCTTAGGGGGGTTCTGTAAGACAGCAATAAGTAAATGTTATACAGCTTTTTGAAAGTGGTCTGATATTTTGGTCTATGTTTTTAATTTCGAGAAATTTAAAATTACGGGACTATTAATTTTACTTTTTTCGCATTCTCTATCATCGTAATATCAAGTTTGATCAAAATCTCGAAATCGGTTTTTTACCAAATGCAAATCTTTTAACTTACTATATAGGGCATAATTTAGTTCATTTATTTCATCTAACAGATAATACATTATAATTATAACAATATACTTCTTTACGACTACTAGATACAATATATATAGACTTAATTACCATCCAGGTTACCTTATAATGATCAACAATTTTTCTTTGAATAAGTTTCTATTTGAAGAATTAAAAAAATCTATAAAACTCTCAACTGAATTTGCTTCTCTTAAACATCTTGTAAGAGGCTCATTTAACCCATAATTCAATCTATGAAAGGGTTCACAGAAAATGTTTCTTATTCTCAAGTTTCTTGAGGGAGCATATAACTTAATTAAAGCTAAAAGAAAGGGGCAGTTGATGTGATTATATAATAGGTCTCTTACAAATATTATAGAGAAATATTTACGGCGATTAGCCAGGTTAGTTAAATCAATAAGTTGGCATCGCGAATCATATGAGGGCATTCGAATATTCCAATGTAAACGATAAACTACAAGTTTAGTGAAGCGTTTTTGAATATTTTCAATTCTTAAAGAACTATTTAAATAGAAAGGGCTCCATATCACCGAGCAATATTCCAACACAGACCGAACGTAAGCAATATAAAGCGATTTGAGGGTATATGGATCCGAAAACTCTTTCGAATTTCGCGATATAAATCCTAGCATCGAGTTTGCTTTCGCAACAATATAATCTATATGTAGATTGAAATTAAGTTTTCTATCAAATAAAACACGTAGGTCCTTCTTTTCAAAAATTCTCGTAAGAGGTGCATTATCAATTCTATAATTGAAAAAGATAGGACTCTGATAACGATAAAAAGACATAATTTGACATTTTGAAACATTTAAAAATAATAAATTTTGTTTACACCATTGATCAAGTCGATTGAGATCTTCTTGGAGAAGTAAGCAATCGGAAATAGATTTAATACGACAAAAGATTTTCAAATCATCAGCAAACAATAGTTTTTCAGAGTTGATAATACGAAGAGGTATATCATTTATCAGTATTAGAAATAAATGTGGGCCAAGATGGCTACCTTGGGGAACACCTGAGGGAACTTGAATTTGATGGGATTTAATATTGTTAATATTGACAAATTGAATACGATCACATAGATAGGAATGGAACCATTTTAAGAGATTCGAGTGGATACCCAATTCTTCTAACTTCTTTATTAAAATTTTGTGATTGACTCTGTCGAAAGCTTTTGCAAAGTCAGTGTAGATGACATCACATTGAGAGCCATCTTCAAAACATCTTACTGCCTTATTGCAGAAAACCATAAGATTTGTTGAGGTAGATTTACCTGATATAAAACCATGTTGATTAGGTGAAATGACTTCTTTGAGAAGAAAAGAAAGTTTTTTACACACAATTTTTTCAAATAATTTAGGTATTAGAGATAGTTTGCAAATCGGGCGATAATTTGAAACATCCTGTTTAGGTCCAGACTTATGGACAGGGGTAATGAAAGAAATTTTCCAATCTTTCAAAAATTCCCCATTTCTAAGTGAAGTATTAAACAGGAGAGTCAATGGAACACTAAGGGCGCTTACACACTGTTTTAAAATAAAAGGAGATATTCCATCTGGGCCACATTGTTTTTCTGGCTTCAAACTGTTCAAAACTTCCATAACCTCTGATACATTAACTTGCAATGTTCCTAAATTTAGAAAGCTATTTAAGGTCTTGTGTACCGATGAGTCAGGAATGTCAGTTGAGGTGTAAACCGATTGAAAGAAATTTGCGAAAAAGTTAGTAATCGTAGAAATGTCTGTGGAAGAGTTTTGTAAATAAAACATTTTGTTGGGAATACCATTAGAGTTTTTTTTTTCATTTATATAGTTCCAAAAAAATTTGCTATTTTGTTTTAAATTTGATTCAATACGAATAAGATAATCCTTATACAAAAATTTATTTAGAACTTCAAAATCTTTTTGAATACGTTTATATTTATATAATAAAGTTAAATCGTTATTGGAGCATCGAAATTTCTTATATGCTTTATTTTTTTCATTTCTTAAATTGCATAATCTTTTATTGGACCACTGAGACTTTGACTTTAAAGATACCATTTTCTTAGGCACAAAACTATCAATTGCCCCTTTTAACAGATTAATAAAAATACTATAAGAATCAGAAAGAATATTATTATCGAAAATTGTTTGCCAAGAAATCGAGTTTAAATGTTCTATAATGGCATTATAATTACCTTTGGTATAATTGAATTTTACTAATTTATCACAGATAGGTTTAAAGTAACCAAAAAAACTTAATTTCAGACTAAGTGCTAAATGATGAATTGAATTTTTTAATATTGGATTTATACACTTGATTATATCAAAAGAAAGTTCCTTATCAACAAAAATTAAATCTAATATTCGGTTTAAATCATTAACAAAGCTATTTATTTGAATAAGGTCAAATTCATGAAAAGAATCCAAGACAATGCTTTCAAGCTCTGAATTAACATTAAAAGGAATTAAACATACTTCATCATCATCGAAACTCCATTTTATATTGGGAAGATTAAAATCACCTAATATTATTATGTGTTGGTTGTAATTTAATTTTGAAAATAGTAAATGACAATTTTTAATATGTATTTTATATAAATCTATTGAACTTCCTGGTGGTATATAACTTAAAATAATTAATATATCAAACAAACTATTCATTGAAACTCGTAGGCATAGTTGATCAATATCAAATTCTGAATTAACAGCATCTGAATCCAATCCTATTTGCGTACAAGAGAAATTAGATCGTACGGCTATTAATACTCCGCCGCCTCTGGTAAGATTTGTTTTCAATAAGCATCTATCCTTACGAAAAACATTATATTGACTTTCATCGAATAATTCGGCATTGTAATGATCATTAGTGAGCCATGTTTCGGTAAGAGCCAAGATATCATATTGTGAAGCGAGAGAGTGGAGAAACAGTGCCCTATCGCAATTAAAAAGGGGCAACAGATGAGTATGATCGAAGAAATAAAGGGATGTCATGGAAGAAATGAAATAAGGAAGATTTAAGAAAAGTTAAAAAGAACCTTTCTCTAGTAGTACAGCTTACCATAATGGTGAGTGCATTGGTACGTCATGTAAAAGGTATTAGGTTTGATTCTCAAGCACTCCAAAAATATTTTTCAGGGGTACTGCCTCTTGCGAGGAAGTAACAAATCCTCCAAGAGTATCTCATGAAAAGTTCTGCTCATCCTAGGCGTTTTGGTTCGACCGAAACATGTAGGTCCCCTGAGGACTGAGGGACTCCCCTCCATTCCTGGAAACACGGACACAGGAATAATTGATGGTTGTAAGTCACTATTTACGAGGTATAGCACCACAGAATTTTTAAAAAGCAAACTGTTAAGGTTATAAGGCCCATAATGAAGCCTACAAGGACCGAAATCAAATCAAAATCAAACCTGGACGATGAAAACCAATAATTCCGTCTCCATTTTCTCACAAACTTGAACCATCGTTTCAGGGCCGGAGTTGATAGCATCTATAGAGGTCATCATCAAAAAGCTACATATAGTTTTGAAATTTCTGCAAGACTCGTTTTTTTGACTTTGGAGAATACACGCTGCTCCTTTAAGGTCGGAATAGACTTCACCAAGAATTTTGATGGTCTTAGACAAAACTATATGCACTGTCATAAGACTTATTTATTATTTACATAACTAATTTGCTGGTTTTACAAAAAAATTCTTAAAAAGGTTTATATTAAGATTTTAAAAAATTGCAAGGAAAAATGTTGATTTAAATGTACATGATTGAATATTGTTTTATCAAACAAATTGTTATATTTTATTATAAAAATTAAATAGTTTAAACATTTTATTTATAGGAGAAAATTTTTCATAATTGCTACGATAGTTTGAAATAAGTATAATCTACGGTATATTAAAGTTAATACGAGACAGAAGGTGTGCAAGGAGTTTAATTTACCGTTGATTAATTTTACAATGAAAACAAAATATAAACAGGAACGTCTGTTCTCGAGAGAAGTTTTAGTCTGTTGTTATAAAGTGGAAGATCATAAGGATTATCCCAACCTAGTCCCCTGAGCGAAAACCTAATGAATCTTTTTTGAACCTGTTCTAATCTATTTTTATGATAATCATAATAAGGTGACCAAACCTGACAACCAAGAATTGAATTAGCTTTATTTGAAATGGAGTGTATATGTTGAATGAATTCGATTTTGCGATCAAATATGACACCAAGAATAGATATAACGGTTTTACGGGATATTGATACCCCATTAAAAAAATAGCTAAATGAAAAATAAAAGAAAACTTTGTTGTAAAACACATACTTTTACATTTATCGATATTAAGAAACAAACAATTATTATGAGTGCACCAATCACGAGTATTCAAAATATATAGTTTTAAAGATTGTTACATCGTCGGCGTAAATGAGGCACTTGGAGTATTTTAACAAGTAAGTAAGTAAATAAAATAAAAAGGATAGGGCCTAAATGACTACCCTGTGGAATTCCTGAATTGATTTTAAACTTATTTGATTTGCAACCGTTAAATAACACTGAATAAGATCTATTGAATAAATAAGATTGAAGCCATTTTACAAAATTTTCGCTAAATCCTAATTTTCACACGATGTGGCAGCTTGTCAAAAGCTTTACCGAAATCAGTAAATACACAATCTACTTGGTTACTGTTTTTAAATGAATCAATACTATTTTCAGCTAATTCTATTAGAAAAGTAACAGTAGAGTGACCTTTTATAAAACCATGCTGATTAGGAACAATAAATGATTTAACATAAAAACAAATAATAGCCTCAAAAAGTTTAGGAATCACAGATAATAATCTGGCAATAGGCCTGTATTTTTTCACTTCGTCTTTTTTCCCTTTTTTCTGTAGAGGAATTATTAAAGAACTTTTCCAAATAGATCTGAATGAGCATGAAGCCATTGAAAAATTAAAAAGAATAGACAAAGGCAATTACAAGTGACGTACAGTAGAGGGTATACAATCAGGACCTGGTAAACAGCTGTCGTCAAGGTAAGATATAAACTTTACAATGTTGTCGATATCAATGTTAAAGTTCAGTCAAGTAAGTAAAAGATTTCAAATGGTCAAAGTTTTCAGCCATTTCGTGAGATCACAGTTTGAAGTATCACAGTTGAAGGCACTTTGAAAGAAGTTGAAATGTCATTTAACTTGAACAGGATAAGATTTTCTTTTGCTTCTAATAAAATTGCAAATAGTGTTTGGATTAATTTTCAGATCTCTTTGCACGTTCTGAGTGTAAACAAGATACATTAATTTAGATATTCTATTAAAAATATCCCACGATTCAGAATAACTTTTAAAATTTAAAATAGTAACTTTTTTCTTCAATTTTTTAGACTTTTGATTTCACTATCGTACCAAACTGGCACAATAGATCTTGTTTAAGATCTTGATTTAAGAAAACAATCAAACAAAATATTTTAAAATTTAAAACCATTAAGCTAACATTTAAACAATTATTCAAACAATAGAAATCAACTTGTGACAACAATGAATTAAGTTTTGAAAAATTAGTCCTTATAAAATTAAAAGAATTAAAGTTATCACACATTTCATTATCAAATTTATTAAAGTTTTTAAAAATTGAACAGATCAGTTCGGTAGATTTCTTTAATATAGTGGACCCTTATAAAAGCCGTGTTTTATGGAAAATAGCCACACTAGAAGCCATTCAGTAAAGAAAATTGAAGAAAACGATTATAATCTCAAAGTTTGACATGAATTTTAGAGTAATTTCCAATTTATTTTATAATAATTTATTTTGACGTATTGAGAATTTTTCTTTCCATATTCTTGCCAGCCCCTAAATTACAATTTTAATGAGCAAAAAATCGATTTTTCGTAAAAAAAAAATCAGATTTTGTAGATGTTTTTTAATCCATCGAGATCTCAGCCATCCTCCAATGGAATTTGACGGTTTATGGCTTGGTTGATGGGTAATATACTATATTTTGACCTACTTAGAATATTTCTTTCTAGATGTTTTCCAAAAGCCCTGAAATCGCAATTTTCCTGAACACAAAAAAAAATCCAAAAAATTTTTATTTTTCGGTGAAAAAATTAAGATTTTTCAGAAGTTTTTCAATCAATTGAAATTTGAGATTTTTTGTACGTCTTTTACAAAATAGACATGAAGCTTTACTTCCAAATGTCTTGACATAATAAAAATCTCTGAGAAAAAAAGATCCATTCCAGAACACATCCCAGTACCAAGCAAATGTTTTTCTGCACTCGATTTAAGCGCCATCTACATCTCAATATATCAACAATTTTTATTCATTGTATATTCACTCTGATTGCTGACCAAATTATATTCACTCTTGATGATTTTATTGTTTGGCATGTAAAATTTTGCTAACTTGGCTATTCACTCTTTCAAAAAACACGGCTAATGTCAAACGTTAAATGAACATGAGTGGTGCGGAAATAAGGGGGGAGAGAAGGAGGTGTCTGTGAAAACTAATCTAGAATGTTTGCAAATTGAAATGGTAAAGAAAAACCATGAAATGTCGGAAATTTATTTGGCGCTTAATTCAATTTCAGCAATTTTTGACATATTGAAAATTTAAATGGCGCTTTATTCAATTGTAGAGAGACAAATGTGAAATTTGACATATGATAATGATTTTGAAATTTAAAACAAACAGTGAATGTAATGGCCTTTTCGATTGATAATTCGAAAAAAACTCTCTGATCCGGTATACCAATAAAATAAGCAAGCAGATCCAATTCCATTCTGAAGTTTTCGAAAAGTCTTGTTCGTGAAACCTCACATCCAGACATCAACATATTATTTCGCTAGAATGTCACTCCCGGACATGTTTTTTGTGTTCATTTTTGTAATTTTTAAACTTGTTTATTGATGTGTAAACATCTTTCCCGGCGGTAGAGTGAATCCAAAACGTGGGTAAAACTTGTAACCCGTTACGGTTACACGTTACGGTTACACGTTACGGTTACACGTTACGGTTACACGTTACGGTTACACGTTACGGTTACACGTTACGGTTACACGTTCTGTGTAGCAACCTACCTTACCGACGATTGCATTTAACACGATGTTTACATTGGAAATATTGCGAACTTACGACATCGTGTTTACATTAGCCGTGTTTTATTGGTTAGTGAATACACTACATATCAAAATTTAACATTGAAAACAACAACAAACGATTAGTGAATAAAAATAAGCTAGTAATTGAAATGGATAATTAAGTGAAGATAGAGTTTCGGATGTTGAAATGTAGGAGGTGTTTAGGTGGTGTCCGAAAAAGTATATGTGGCATACTTGAGGGTATGTTCGTTGGTATTTATTTTTTCAACTGTTAGCTTTTTTTCAATAAATTTGTAATGACTGCAACTTATCTGCAAAACTATCTCAAATTTTAAATTAATACTTGAAACTACAATGACTTTTCACAATTCTGTTGACAATTTTGCGTGTGAGTGTGTGAGTAATTTTGAATTTAATTCTGAAATTTTAAACAATTCTCTCTGTTTTTCAGGGAAGGAACTGTCATTCTGATTGGCAATGGAACACTTTTAGGAGAGCTTAAACGCATTCGAAACGCCAATCGAAATTGCTATACGAGTGTGCCGCACCGGCTATTTTCTCCTGAGACCCAGGGTATGAAAAATGGCTACGAAAAAAGTGCTAAATTTTTGATTTATGGTAAAACTGTTATAACTGAAAAAAATGTAGAAAGTACTGAACAAAATTCTAGCCCCACAAAACGCCAAAACAAAATCCTGCATACTCTTGCAGGACTTGTCACTTCCTCACAAGTGGCAGTACCCCTAAAAAATATTTGTTATTTTTAAAGTGACTAGAAAATGATTCTATACCTTCTAGATGAGAGTTGAACTCATGATGCTTTACGCCACTAGATACTGCTTAAGAAATTTTAAAATTGAAAAAATAATTTCTATGCAAGGCACTTATAGAAACGGGTTTATTGTAAAATCGTTTTTTTTTTAAAAGACAATAGAATGTACGAGTACATATGTACTGCAAATGCAACCCAAGCCTTTTTTTAAAAACCTTTGGAGTAGTTTTCGTTAAAACTGTGCCTTATATAAGTGCCAGGATTGTAAAGTGCAAAACCTTTAATTTGGTAGCAGAAAATTATTAAATGTCGGAAGTATTTTTCACATAAATAAATCTAATATGCCCAAAGAATAAGAATTGCAAAAATACACCATAGAATGTTTTCGCAATCACAAGCTGGTTTTTGTCTCTTCTTAAAAACCTTAATAATGATGAGAAATTGTAATTGAATTAAAACTATTATAATTTCTATTATGCGCCTTAGTAATATTTACTTGATGAAAAATACGGCCCAGTTGGTCTATGTTTTATATCTTCTTAAAAACTTTACTGATGTTTTCCTCTTGTTCAATTACGCTGACAGTGCATTTGATATAAGAAGATTGTGTGCATATGGGATATGCACTATAGCCAGGACCAAAAGGAAATAGGGCCAAAAGGGACACACGTTTTCCCTTTTCTATGCCCTGACAGAGTCAAGGATCTGATGCTGTCTGTCCCTGCACTCTGAATTTGTTCCCCACTCTATCACTATTGTAGTCATATATCACCATCAGAGTTTAAAATGTACCATATATAAGCTATATCACGAAGGATATGCATTGTGGGGAGGGCATTTCAAGCACGGGCCACGTAATTATATGTGATGGTCCAATTTTTCTTTCTTGTCATGCTTATGACAAAAAATTCTACCCCCAAAATAAGAGAAAAAGAGACAGAAAACATAGTCGCACATGCAGTCTGATTACCTATACAAAACACGTCCTTTATACTCTTCAATTATCCTGTTTCGCTTCTGGTGTTTTATATTACGCTTATGATTATACGGTGCTGAGACGAGGGAAATATTGCTCCCCATGCCGCATAAGGACTCACTCCGATGTTAGTCCAAATACGGGCATATGTACATAATACACATGTTCCAACCAAACTTTGACAAACAGACTTTGAGGCTTGAACAAAATTTAATTACGTAAAAAATGTTATCGAGGACATCATCGCAGGCCAAGGGATAAGTATCTCAAAGAGAAGCACAAGTTTTTTTTCATATCCAGTTTCGATTTTCCTTTTTACCAATATTTGGTTCAATAGGTTTGACATTGCTGCTGGCCTTCTTTTTTTTTTGAGCTAAAAAATGTTTGACTTCGCTAATTTTATTTGATCAGCTAGAAAGGTCCTCTGTGTCTAAACATTTGGGAGCTTTCAGGGTTCATCGTATAAATGCATGAAATCTCATTAATTTTAAATCCAACGAGATGTTATTTTGTACTATTTTAGAGTGCCTCTGTAGGTTCTACTTTATGAAATGGGATTAGGGAGCCCTTTTTGGAAAAAAAAGCGTTTGTTTCCTTTTCTAAATCTTATCGAAAATTGATTTGGATGAAAATGGATTTTCGTCTAGTTCTATACTTAACGGTGACACCTTCCCTTCCTTCCCTCTCTTCATTTCCCCAATTACTTCTTCAGTTTTTGATGAAGCTAATTTCCAAGGATAACCAAATCCAAAAGTAGTTCCAATATCATTTTGCATTACCTACCAAAGGCCACGAGGTTTTCTTGCCGAGTCGACCTCATTCGTCATTTCACTATTGACAAGCCAACGCTGCCAAATTTGATGGATGTTGTTTCAAATTACTTCGTAGTGTGTTTGTTTTTAAAAATATTATTTTGCGGCCGTGAAAATGTCATACATATTATGCTGTTCATATGAGCTTACAAATCGGTAACCCAAAACTGATGCACTCTCTCTAGGGACCTTCAGTAATAGTATATCTATCTTATATCAGCTTATGTTTTTGGGTAAAGAAGCTAACTGCCTAGGGGTGCGCTGGTATGATTTTGATCATAACAGAAGCAAATATTTTAAAACTACATAAATATCCTCTGACTGTCTATACATATATTAGCTTGAGACCTTGAAGCTGCAAGTCAACAGTAAAAATATAAAATATAAAATAAAACAATATCACTGCAATATTGGCATTCATCATTGTAAAATGTCGCGTAGTCCTTGTGCACAGTGCACAGGCAAAGAGTCCTGATTTATATAAACGTGATCCCATTCGGGTGTGTGTGACAAGAAGCGAAAAGCTTAACACGAATTCATTATTTGAACATCAGCTAAAATATTTGCCATTTCATATTTTTTTTTGCATTTCAACAGCTATTCGAAGGGATTTTTTGTGTCCTGTAAGGACGAAACATTTTTCACTGCTATTTGTTATAAAACAAGAAACAAACAAGCTACATATAATAAGCTTTGAGCACAGGCATAGCACATCTGGCAATAACCTATATTCTAAGGTATTAAATGTGTATTTCGTGTGCTGTTGTTTCGCTAGCATCGAAATCAGTCGTTGTTCCTAATACGAAATTTTATCGATCTACGCGTCCGCACATTTGCCCTTTGAAGGCACACATGGGAAATATGAATAATTTCTTAAAATTGAATTTAATCCCTTTCCTTGAATTTTTTTTTCGAGTTGCAGTATTGAAATTTACGTCCTTTATCGATGCAAAACGTGTCACATTATAGTAAAACGGTGTACTGTATTTATTAGAGTTTGTGTACTTTTTGAATTTGCTATGATTTGAGTAACTTCTTCTTAGATATGAAGTTTGAAAAACAAAACATAAACAGAGGTTTTGCACTCATAACTTAGTCTTCGAAAAAAATCAATTCCGTAAAAAATGGATTTTAGTTGAAAAAGTACTCTAAAATTGAACCACGATTTTGAGTGAAATGTACTTTCAAAGAAATGTTAAGACAACAATTGTAGCTTTTGAAATTGTACAGAAAAAAATATGTGTTCTTTTTTTTCGTTAAAGCAATTAATTTTGAAAAGAAGTGTTCACAAACTATTTGCCATTTAACGGATGAAGTACGAGTTAATGTGAAAAATAGGTTTTGAGAAGAACTGTACAACGTTAGGTACAGCTTGGCAGTTTTACGATTTCTGTTTGATTTTTTATAGTTTCTCCTTAATTTAAATTGGCTGGCAGACTGTGCAAATTGCAAGAAACAGAAAAAATATACAAAAATTCTTGAAACCGACTGAGATGAGAAGTACTCTTTCATGACGAGAGATCTTGTAAGATTACTAAGATTTGTGATTTCCTCACCAAAGAAAATTTTTGTATGGGCTTAAGGTGGCAGTGTCTGGCAATGGAAACCTGAAAAGCTTGAAATCGAATCATCCGTTTTTATCGAAATAAATATGTTGGGATTGACAAGCTATGTATATTAACTTCAGTACAGGGCACACACGATGAGAAATAAAATGCACGACTGGGTCGCACGAACTTGTTCTTATGTAAAAGACTAAGAATGTCAAAAATTAATGTTATTATAGAAAAAGTATTCATAAGCATTAAATTCATTTTTAAATGCTTCAAACAATTCCTTTTGAAGTTGGAGCTAAAAACAGGGTGCCATGTGATTCAAGCAAATATTAGCTTATGCAAGAACAAAAATTACAAGTCGTTGTAGTGGTTTCTTAAAAAATAAGCTTTTATATACAAAATTTTTAAAACATTTTTAGGAAAAAATGTTGGTATGCCAACTTAAAGTTTTTATTACTGTATGAATAAAACAATATTGAGCCGTTTTTGAGATATAAAAAAATGATTTTTTTTTCAAAAATTCAAAGAATAGTTTTTTTTTACCTTTTAAAATTCAATGTTCTTTAAACCTTTTAGAAGCTTTTCAATGAAAAATTTCATTAAAATCCATTATGTCGATAATGAGAAATTCAAAATTTGAAAAAATGCCTCTATGGTACGTACAGTCAGTAATATCTTAATTTCAAAATTAATCAAAAGAAGAATAAATTTTATCAAAATACTAGGCGCACGCTGTTTTCGAGAAAAATAAGATTTTTGAAAACCATTTTTTAACATTTGTATGGTGGGTACCGTTATTTTTAAGTAAACTTAACTTTCTTTTCTCACGACTTGTAGACTATATTGAGAAGCTTATATTTGTCAAGTTTAAAAAAAATCGAGAAATATTGAGTTTGAGTTTTAAAAAAATAAAAAAAAAAATTTTCAAAGTATTGTGAGGCTTTACCATAAAGAAAATTATCAAAATTTAGGAAAATCAAAAAAAAAAAAAAAAAATAAAATGCACGACTGGGTCGCACGAACTTGCTCCTATAGAGAAAACTGTTCATAAGGATAAAATGAATTTTTAAAATTCTTTTAGTAGTAAGAGATAAAAACAGAATGCTATGCAAATATAAATTTATGCAAGAACAAAAATTATAAGTCGTTGTAGTGGTTCCTTAAAAAATAAGCTTTTTTGTACAAAATTTTTAAAACATTTTTAAGAAAAAAATTTGGTACGCCAATCTTAAGTTTTTATTATTGTACGAATAAGAGTGTAATTTCCAAAAAAAATATTAAGCCGTTCTTGAGATACCAAATTTTCCAAAAAAAAAATGACTGTTTTTTCTAAAAATTGAAAAAAAAATAATTTTTTTTAAGTTTTGAAATGTTTTTTAAACTTTTTAAAAGCTTCTTTATAAAAAATTTCATTAAAATCCGTTATGCCGATAATGAGAAATTCAAAATTCGAAAAAATCGTTCTTTGGTAGGTACGGTCAGTAATATCTAGATTTTAATTTTTTTTTTATTAAATTATAGATCGTTAAAATTAATCAATAGAAAAAAATTTTTAGCAAAATTCTCGGAACCGTTTTCGAGAAAAATACGATTTTCAAAAACCATTTTTGAAATTTGTACCGTTAGTTTAAGATAAAACGAAATTTTTACTTGCGACTTATAGGTACTATAAGGCAAGTTATGCATTCGTAAAAAAAAACCGAACTCGAGATTTTGATCAAAGTTGACATTACGATGATAGCGAAGACCAAAAAAGTGGGTCTCCAAATTCTGTCTGTCGGTTCGACTACAGCCTAAACGGATCGGTCGATTTTCTTCAAACTTGGTAGATATGGGTTTTAATTTTTCCCCCCCGGACATTTTTTCTGTTTTTTTTTTTAAGACTAAAAATAACGGTACCTGCCATGCGATTTTTTTTCGAAATTTTATAAATATTTTTTTTTCTCAAAAACTGTCCCACAGAATTTTTAAAAAAAATTTGAAAAATTTCATTTGGTTAAAACTAGCTAATAGTTGAAAAAAATTTTACAAAAAATTGTTATTTTTGGTAGCCCCCCTGGGTCCATTTTTTTTGTTTTTGAATTTCTCGAAAGCGTTACAGCCGATTTAAATCATTTTTTTTTTATGCCAAAGCTCCTCCAAAGTTTGAATGTTATTACATTTATTCAAATTTTCAATTTTTTATTTTTTGGATTTTTGAAAAAAATTCAAAATTTTTGTTGGAAACTCAATATTTCGAAAACCCCATGCTCGATTTTTTTCAAACTTGACAAATAAAAGTTTCTTAACATAATCTACAAGATTTGATTTTGATACAAATTTTTTTTTTTTTTTTTAATCCAAAAAATAAAAAATTGAAAATTTGAATATGTAATAATATTCAAACTGAGGAGGTGCTTTACCATAAAAAAATGATCAAAATCGGCTGTACAGTTTTCGACAAAATCAAAAACAAAAAAAATGGACCCAGGGGGGCTACCAAAAATAATTTTTGGGAAAATTTTTTTCAACCATTACCTAGTTTTAACTAAATGAAATTTTTCAATTTTTTTTTTAAATTCTGTGGGACAGTTTTTGAGAAAAAAAATATTTATAAAATTTCGAAAAAAAATCGTATGGCAGGTACCGTTATTTTTGGTCTTAAAAAAAAAAAGAAAGAAACGTCTGGGGGGAAAAAATTAAAACCCATATCTACCAAGTTTGAAGAAAATCGGCCGAGCCGTTTAGGCTGTAGTCGAACCGACAGACAGACAGACAGACAGACAGACAGACAGACAGACAGACAGACAGACAGACAGACAGACAGACAGACAGGCAGACAGACAGGAAGGCAAACAGAATTTGCGAGACCCACTTTTTTGGTCTTCGCTATCATCGTAATGTCAACTTTGATCAAAATCTCGAGTTCGATTTTTTTCCGAATGCATAACTTGCCTTATATTACCTATAAGTCGCAAGTAAAAATGGTTCAAGGGGGTTATCATTAATGACCATTTTTCGGAAATTTGGAGAAGCTCTCAGGTGTGTATTCATCTACAACAGTGGTTTCAGTATCGCAAAATCTTCAAAGAGACGGCGGAAACTACCATAGACTACCAACCACCCCAAAAAAAAAGAACCTTTGGTATGATGATGAATGCCTTAACTTAAACAATTAACAGAAGATGCACATACGAATAAGTTGTATCGCAGCCAGAGAAGAATATCGACCTACGAGAAACGCCTTTAAGTTCAAGGAGATCGAAAGAGTTTTCTGATAGAAACAAGGCCCGAAAATTTTATAAAAATGCTAAGGAACTGGTGGTCTTAAGACCGGAACGCAGGCTCTTTGAAACAACAAATGTAATCTAGTCACTAAATCTATAGGGAATAGTAGATTTTTTCCAGCAGCTGCTTAATGACCATCATGTAGGGCGATTAAAAGCTAAGCCACCCCACTTCCAAACAGGTTTTTTCATCTAGTATAGAAGAGTTGGGTTTAGTTTTAAGAAAGCTTAAGAACAAAACGGCCACATGTTTGTTTTGTAATTTAAGTCATTAACCAAATATGAATCGAAGAAAGCACGCCCGACAACTAAACCACCGGATCCATATGTACCGTCTACAAACAGAGAAAGTCCCATGTTCTATAAAAACTATGTGAGTTATCCCTTCTAGATATATCCATTTAAGATGCTTTCCAACGTGCTGTTCGAGCGACTTAAGCCGGTTTGTAACAAGTAGTCGGGAAGTGTTAGTGGGGCTTTCGGCTTATACACCAAATCTTCATACTGACGCTAATCCTGGAAGAGACCAGGAAACCTTATATATTTCCATTGACTTCAGTATTCTATTATTGAATTGATTGAGCGGAGCTGTAAATGGTGATGGCCGATTTCGGGATTCCCGCAAAACTGATCCAGAGGGGTGACATGACATTGGAAAACACGATGTGGAACTTGCAAGTAGGGAATATCACCTCCGAATTATTGCAAACATACTGGGCTTCGCGCACTCATGTAACTTCTCTAACCTCGTTCTGTTGTAGGTGGTGTGCAGGTAGCGCTTTAACAGCGAATTTACTATATTTAACAAATCTGTCCAACTAATCGGATATGTAAGCAACATCGACATGATCAACTGTTCTCAACATTCTGTTACAGAGTGATTTAGAACGAAACCTTATAATCGCATCTATAAACATAATTATAATCTTGGTAAAATGAAACAAATGGGTTCAAAACTTCTAACAAAAACCTTATACTACGAGCCCTGCCTTACAGCCTCGAGTAGTATCAGACGAGAAGTAGAAATAGAGTTCTGATACTGGTATCTTTCGAAAGAAACATTCTTCTATGGATATTTAATTTAACCTGCGAAGAGGATGAATGATGGGGAAGATACAACCGCGAACTCTGTAGCCGTGAGCTGTACGAAGAACTGGATTTTTTATCTAAAATAGTTTGCAAAACCCAGCCCCCATTTTCAAGGTGAAGAACCTCAGGTTTAAAGACCAAAATTATTGCTGGTGCCAAAGCACTTATCTTAGATGACTGGAAAGAACGTGGTCAGAATCACTTCCGTGTCTTACTCAGGTCCTTTCAAGGTTGGTGGATAAGTAAATGAGTTAGTCGCCAGACCTTTTTTTATGAAAAATATACTGTGATACAATTTTTGCATTGAAATCGTTAAATAGGCCATGAATATCCAAAACTAGCGTAGATATAAATGTCTATCAGCCAGTATTTTAAACAACACGTTTAAGCCAATAACTTGAGAGCTCATCATCCAAAAATTTCTGACAATCTCTATCTTAAAAAATGCAAATGCCTTTCTTTTTTGCACAAGGGTTTTTGTTGAAGTGTCAAATACCGGAAAAAGAAAAAATTTAACCAATTTAACTCTTCAAGTATCAATTCTACAGATGAATTTCCAGAATAGAAAAGAAAGGTGGTCAAATTCTCTATGAAAAGATGGTAGAAATCTTTTTGTACAATGAGCTTTGCTCGAGATAATGGTTAAAGCGATTTTTTTCAAAATGGCGGCTGAAATGCCCAAATTGATCAAAATTGCTGTTCTTCTTGATTTAACTATGCGAAATATCGAAATGACTGTACCGAAACGTGAAATATATTTCATTGGTTTCGTTTGGGGTTCTAAAAGATCAGTTAAAACCTTAATCTGCTCCAGAAAATTCTTACCATAAATGTGCCAACTTTGTTATGAGTGTGTGTTAAATTTAATAATTGCAAAACGTTCAAGGTTATGAACATGTTTGCCATTTCAGAGTTCATTTAAAATCAAAGGAAACCGGAAACGTTCACCTAGACTGAACGTGAATCAAAGCGGATTAATGTGTTAAGTGTGGCACCGAATATATTGAGTCCACCAACCTTTACCTCCACCTTCCTATGTATAATGAAGTCCTTATCGAGTTTTGGGATTGTATACCTTAAACTGGACTGCTGGCAGGTATCTACAGGATACATAACCATGGTGTTAACTAGGTATACCTTATGCGATAGTAGTCGATTCAATTGGCGTTGACCTGTAATTCCTCTTAGTTCCACATGCCACACAGTTGCACACCTCCCAAATGTTACCCGAAGCCTCCGGTTGTGCATCAGCAAATTTTACTATTGTTCATAGAGAGGGAAAGGAAGAAGGTCTCTGCTATAATTCCCATAAATTACAGGAATCACCGAATGCAATAGAGTTTTGGTCCCTCGTCGTCGTCGACATCATCGTGATATTGAGCCACCGATGCGAGTAACCTAACCGCTGAGCTGAATTTTGAAAACTCCGGGAATATTAAATTGAATTATTATATTACAGAGTGCGCATGTATACCAAACGCCATCCAGCAGCTACATACATATATATTTTTAGTAGAGCTAGCTTGAGGACCATCATCACCATCTCCAGCAGCCGACAGCTTACTATACCGAAAAATAAAGGACGATGCTGTAATGCAGGAACGGATTTGTAATTTAAATTTCATGCTGAAAGCTGCAGCAGTATACACAAATTTATTACCTTTAGTGTCTAGATTTACGGATGTATGAACAAATGCGAATATGCGATCTGTTCTGTCCTGGTTATGTCTCTCTCAGTATTGTTTTTGGTTGTTTTTTCGTCACAGCATAAATTATTTTAGGGTAATTAAAACTACGACGACGGCGATGTTCTTCGAATGCAAAGATACTTATTACGAAAAGTTGGAAAACACGCAGCTATAGAGGTGTTATTGCAATCTAATTTCGAACCTAAGTAATTTTGATCGTGTGGTTCAGAATTCTTAAGATTAATATCCTTAGCAAGTATTTTGATTACAAAACAAAATAATAAAAAATTGAAAAAAAAAAAAAAATCAAAAGCTTTTCCTGATGAAAAATACTAAATAAAAGAAAAGACATATCTACGTTACCTTGTGAATTCTGAAATAAAAAAACTTCGAAAAAAAGATTAAATGCTTCAAATTAAATAATACTAGGTACTTCGAAAAAGAAACTGAAAACAATACTGAACACTACGATGCAAATGAACTAAGAAACCGGTAGACTACTTCCTAAAATAAAATAATTACCATCCCAAATTTGTGATTTTGTTTCACAAACTACAAACATATCCGTTGCAAATTTTATTTGTCAGACATTCTAGCTTAAACTGAAAAAGAGATTCCTACTGAAAATTATAAATTGAAAATAAATCTAGACACGATCTTTCTATTGTTAAACATTTTTTATTAACTTGAAGTTAATTGGTAAAATTATTTGGTTTGAAACACAAACTTACAAAATAATTGAATTTTGACTTCTATCAAATCCATAGATTATTATTTGGTTTCTGACGACAAATAACTATGGCAAAATTTGTTATCAAAATGAGTGTTCGTTGGCTTAAACGTTGCACCTATTTTCCGGTAGACATGGTGGCTCTTCATAGTCGACTCGTCAAATTTGAGGTTCGGTAATCAATCAGCCAACATTCGTTCGACAAAGAAACGCTAGAACCCGAGGCAGTCGATTCATCGCCGTGCACAAGAACTCGGCCTTTCGCAAATTTAAATTTGGCGAATTTTGCGTCGGGACTTGGGCCTCTACGCGTCTTGTGGGGTAGCATAACATTGGCCACCAAGGTTATGCTACCCCACAAGACTTTTTCTATATGAGAATAGACTGCACTCGACCGATGTCCTTAAGGTGAACATAACACAAGGCATTGTCAAATTTACCGGATCCATGTCACCGTAAGAAGCCGAGGCGGCCATCGTGGAACAATGTCAAATTTTAAATATGTACCTATGTACAAATTTTTTTAAAAAAATCTAAAAACATATTTTGGAACGCCTACTTTAAATTTTTATTACTGTCCGAATACAAATTAATCTAATTTTTTCTATATAAAAATTTAAATTAAAAAATGCTATCTAACAGACTTAAACAAAATCGGTCGAGTCGTAGGCTGTGGTCGAATAGACAGACAGACTTGTGAGACCCACTTTTTCGACTTCCCTTTCATCGTAATGTCAAGTCTGATCAATATCGCAAATTTGAATTGTTTACGAATGCATAACTTTCCTTATAGTTCTTATATAAGTAGAAAGTAAAAATATATGCTTCTGGTTAAACGAAAAAAACTAGTTGTCCTTATAAAAATTACAACATTTTTGTAACACAAAAATTTAGTAAATCGATTTTTCTATAAATTAACTTTTTAATTACAATTTGTTAGTTGGTGAAATACAACACAGTTTTGAAATCCTTTTTATAACTTGTCAGTTAATGAAGATCTCTATGTTCAGGATGAAAGACTATGGACATAATCTTTTTTTAAGTCCAGAAATTTAGATGTTTTCAATGTTTTCTATGAAATTAACGGCCTATAGATATATGTAGTTTCCATCCGAAGTTTAAAAAAAGATTATCCGTTTAATTCACTAGTTCTTATTTGAATTTTCAATTTCAAGTCTCAGAAGTTTCAAAGAACACTGTTATTACTTTGAAGGAACTTCTAATATACTTATAAGCGAATATCATACTTAAGAATTAGAGCTATTTCTTTGAACTAGGAACTGTTTAAATTCCTCTCTTAAAAAGCTGAAATCCCAGAAAGATCTATTATAGATTCTCTTTTGTTTTTCAAATTTAAAAACGATCCTTACTTAGGACGATCACGTATCATGCACAATTAGGAATATATATTCGTGCCTATTGAGCTCTATTTGTTCCTTTCGAATAGGTTTAAAAATTATATAGCTATTTAATCTTAACAGCTTTGTTGAAACCTCAGTCCAAAATAGTGATATTTTTGAATTTCGAAAATGTCATAGAAAAGGCCATGTTTTTCGTTGCGATGAACAAGAGTTATCTAAGACCAAGGAATGAAGATTATACTTAAAATTTTTAAGGACAGGGCTGGGAAACTTGCAGAGAATATGAAAAGAGAAAGCGCTACATATCGGTTTTGAATTTAAAAACATCGCAATTCGAGGGAAATATTTTGCCGGGTAAAGCATTCCAAATTCGTTTGATGCGAATGAAGAAAAACTTCTAAATAAAATAAAATGCACGACTGGATCGCACGATCTTGCTCTTATGTAAAAGTACTTTGGAATTGAAGATACATTTTATAAATATAAAACATGGATTTAATGAGATAATAATGTTCAAATGCATAAAATTGCCGTCTGATTTCTAGAAAAGTATGAATTTATGCAAACAAACTTTAAAAAATCGTTTTGTTATTAAAATAAATGTTTTATATAAGAAATTTCTTTAAAATTTTTCAAGAAAAAAATGTGGGATGCGAATTTTAAATACACATTTCATAATATTGATTTTAGGAAATAATTTCAAAAAATAATCGTTGATAGGTTTTGAAGATATTGATTTACAAAAAAAAAAAAAAAAAAATTTCAAAAACCCACAAATATTTTTTCGAATATTTGTATATACAATATTATTTTAAACTTAAGGGGACTCCTGCTGAAAATTTTTGGTTAAAATCCTTAGAGCCGTTAATGAGAAAGTCGAAAATCAAAAAAAAAAAAACAGTTCTATGACAGGTACCGTTAATAAAATTTTACCCCAACATTTTTTTTGACCAAAATGTGCCCATGTTCATAATATCACACCTATTTTTTTTTTATCAAAATCATTAGCGCCGTTTTCGAGATAAATATAGTAAGGGGGTACCGTTAGTTTTGGAGTTTATTTATTTATTTATTTCGTCAATTTCGTTTTCCCCTCTAGGGAATCACCGAAGACCCTTAACTACCGAGTTTGAAGAAAATACCTCTAGTAGTTTAGGCTGCAGTTCGGGGTACAGACATACAGACAGACAGACGGAATTGCCGGACCCACTTTTTTCGTCTTCGCTATCATCGTAATGTCAACTTTGATAAAAATCTCGAGTTAGATTTTTTTCCAAATGCAGAACTTGCCCTATAGTACCTATATCGCAAGTAAAAAAAAATTTAAGCACTTTATAGTACCTAGTAAAGATGAATTATTTTTAACTCTATTTTTCTTGCAGATCTTGCGAATTACGATTATTTTGTTTGAGTGATTTGACTAAATTTGGATGTTATTATCTGTTAGTGAGTAAGTTGGTTCCTGGAAAGATTACCTTTATTTGTATCAGTCTCTCTTCAACAAGATATTCCGTACTGAATCTAAGAATGAATATTACTATAGCAGATCATAACTAAAAGTTTTTTTTTGAAAAACACAAGCTTGTAATATAAAGTTGCCTAGAGAAACATATTAAGTGCATTATTGTGCTCATACCAACTCAATTTATTGTCACTTATCACACGAAGAAAGTAACAAAATTAATATGGAAATAATAAGGGCAGCGAGTGTCAAATTATATAAATTATAATAGAGATTCGTTTTTTAGTCGCACAACACGACTATGGAATAACTACCCCGAACGGTTTGCCATTTCAATTTGCAAACATTCAAAACCAATGTTCATCGACACCTCTTTTTTCTCCCCCACTAATTTCCCAATCACCCGTGCTGTGTTTAACATTATAAGGGTCTCTTAACATACACTTGAGCGTGTGTGAATTATAAAAAAAAGTCAACAGTTGATCAAATATTCGTTATTAATACTGTAGCAAGGCGTTTCATAGAAGTGCTTTCAAACTTTTTTTGTTGATCTCACGGCAGCATTTATAACGATTAACCAAAGCAATCTATTACTACTATAAAAGCTTGCAGGAATCGGACGTTCGACAAAATCTATAAGAGTCTACGTAAAACTCCTAGGAAGTATGACCGCAGCCGTATAAAACGGTAAACTTGTATCCAAGTTTTTCTTTAAAATGTGAAACCGGTGTCCCACAAGGTTGTCCTTTGAGTCCATTTGCATTATTTATTAAATCATGTTCCAAGTGGGATTGTTTTTTGCAATGTAATAATCAAAGTGCTGTTCTATATGCGATGACATGGACATTTTATGGGAGAATCCACTTATTTTACAACTTCAAAATAAATAAATTTAGCGATTTTTGGGATCTCAAAATTACTACTTCTGAGTTTAAAATAATAGAATTTTAGTCCCGAAATTGTTCATATAACTATGGTGGTAACTGAACTCTAAATAGTGAAAAAATAAAAGTTGGAAACTGAAATCAAATATTTACGAGTAGGTGTCAAACTAAATACTCGTACAACTCTAGATTTCAGCAAACATCTAATGGAAAAAGTCAACAAATCTCAAAGCCTGTTGAACTTGTCATGGACAAATGTTTTTTCGAACAGAAGAGTCATCTTGTCAGCCAAATATAAGATATTTGAATCAGTTGTGAAATCGACGCTCTGCTACGCTTCACAAGTTTGGGGTGCAGATGAGTACGAAGTTATTGAAAAATTTCAAAAGAACGTTTTGAAAAAAAACTCTTCAACCTACCCCAAAATACACCGAGTTATGCAATCTACATAGAGACAGGAATACCGAAACTTCTTACGAGTACGCTTAAAACACAGGCTGATTATATTATAGTGTGCCTACTAGGATGATATACTTTCAAAGAAAATGCTTTTGTACGAAATGAGGAATAAAGATTGGTGGCTCAAAAAACGGCAAAATATTGACAATGCTTGTGGTGAGACGCTGCTTATTGATCCCAACAACTTGCACAATTTGAAAAATCAACTTTATAGAATAATACAGAAAAATGATACTTATCTAAGAGAATCATTTATTGATAAGGCTCGAAAATCTGATAGTAGAATTGTATATTCCAAGCTCAACTATAATCTCAACCAAAGAAACCACTTTCATGATGAACTTAGCTACAAAGAAATTTGTTTCATTTTCAAGGCAAGATGCGAACTTTTCAACTTAAATGGTACACCTTACAACGGGAGCTTCAATCAGTTTTGTACGCTATGCAAACTAAAATCAAAAGAGGACTGTTTCCACTTTCTGAGCATATGCCCAATATTCAACCAACAAAGACTAGCTTTTTTTGGTAAAAATGTGTTAACATTGCAAGAAACACTTCAAATTTTAAACGAGTGTGATTGGAAGATTTTAAGTAATTTTTTAAAAACTATTTTTAAGTATAGAATCCTATTAATTGGGGAATATGTTTGATTTTTAAGTCTAAATATATTTATCTTTTCTTGATATGATACTTTAAATAATTGCTAACCAGGCTGACGGCAAAGCCATAGCTTTTTTATTCGTTAGATTGTTAATTTTGTGAAATAACAATTGAAAATAAATGAATTGGTTACTTTTACTTTACTAAAAGTTGTAAAAGAATTAAAGTACCTAAGCTATTTACTTACTTACAATTTAAATATTCGTGCACATTTAAAAGATATCTCAAATAAGGTAAGATCATCTATGAGAATCTGTGGTCTGAGTTCTTTACAAATATTATGTAGATCCAGTATCTTAGTTCAAAGTTTATAATGCCACAACCAAAAGTTGCGTTTGCGCTTTGGGAATGAAGTTTATGTGTTCCAGCAGATAGATGAAATGGAGTTGAAACGCATTTTTAAGTTGCCTATTAATAGTTCTACTTACTCAGGCTCACCTCCAATATTTCTAAGAAATTTAAAAGCAAATTCTGATTATGTATTTTCTGGGTTGTGAAACGGTCTGACCGACAAACACCAATACTTTTACTTTGCTTTCAAAGTGTATCTAAGTTTTCTATGTTATTATCAAGTTGAAGATCTAAAAACTTTGTTGTGCAAATGCATCTTTACCATAGATAATAAAATGTACCAACTTTTTCTTGAACTGTCTCTTACACGTCAACCGCTCGACCTATTGAAATGTGATTATTTTAGACTTTACTTTAGCTATCATTCCCCAATATATTGTCTAATATCACTATTGATTATTTCTTAATACCCTAAACAAAAGTGTATTCTCTAACCTATTACACGACATAATCGACCTCTTCGACAAATTCCCAGCCTTGGCATCTTGATTGAAAGCCAATAGTCCAAATAAATATACTTTCACCACCGGTGGTGTTATTTTGATGAATACTACCCATATCGTGGAAATGAAAAATCTTGGAAGAGCATCTCTTGCCATGAAAAAGTGTGGTCGGCAGAACACTGTAGGCCCTTTTCATTCCTACCGATAACACGCAAACTATAATTGATGAGACTTCAAGTCACAAGATCCTGTAACGTAAAACAACTATAAACAAAAAGATATTAAAAACATTACACATACCTACCATTAGAAGGAAGTCTTGTCTTCAAACAAACAAGAAAATGGAGACTACATAACAGGTATATTTCCGCGTTCATTCACCTAACATATCAGAAGTAAATATAAACATCCTTTTTTCCAAGTTGAAAAACCTCAGTATCCCGAAGAAAAACATTATCAAGCCACAATTTGGTCAAAGCAACTAAGCGCCAATTATGCGGTCAGCTAAATCAAATTGCAATTTCCCATATCGGCCTGTATGCAATTAATATCCAGTAATAAATATTTCGACTTGTTCTCTTTTTCACTCAAACCCTGTTTCAAAAATAAACCTAGATTCGATTTCAAACCGAAGAGTTGCAAGTGGCCAAAAACCGAGTTGGCCCAGCATCAGTCTCTCGCCCAACATGAACCCCGGTCTTAGGCTCATTTATTTACAATGTTCGACCAGTGACCGCACTAAAACCTATCGGTACCCGCCCACAATTATGCATATTTCGTGCCAAAGTGCATCATTTGTTGGTGAGCCCCCTCCATTCCGGCAGCCCGCAAAACAATAACAACAGCCAAAAAATTGAAGCAGCACAGCCCGCGGCCGGCATAGCAAACAACAACACCTGCTGTGCTCCGGCTGCTGCTGCTGATACTGCTACTGCTGCAGCCCGTCTCTAACAATTGAATTCTTTGGGAACGCGTAAATTTTCCAATTGTATATCTCACAAACTGGCATAGGCAATTGAACTCGAAGTCATTTAACTTTCTGGCTGTTCCATGAAAATGGCAAAATATAGCTCCCATAGCCGGCCCCTATACCGTTCTCGTCGTTGCCCATAGCTAGAGTAATGCGGTTGTACATCGAGGAACTTTTCGCCCGGTTTCCAGCTTCACTGCTGTAAATATCCTTCTGGGACGACGACTACAGTGCTACCGTACCGGGACATCTTCATTGGGTTATCTTTTATCTTTGGCAAACGTTCTTGGTTTGATATCGAATTAGGTATAATGATGTGGTACTTGTAATTCTTACGTCTTGGTCTTTTTTCTCTTCGATACAGTGGTGCCTCTAAGATAAATTACGGCCACTAAATAGAAGGATATTCCGATATTCAAAGTCATTGGAAAAATACGGAGGGAGTGATGAGTGATTTCCTCAGGGAATTACTGGAAGCATTTTACAAATTGGTTACATCGATAACTCAAAACTACTCGCCCGATTTTGCTGAAATTTTCATGGTTTTGAACTGATTTTTTGTATTTTAATTTTAAGTAAAACAAGCCCATGTTGGCTCTCAGTCTATTTGTTTTTGAGTTGAAAATCTGTTGTTAAGGATCCGGAAGAATTTTCTAATTACGAGTAAATAATTTCATCCACCTCCACTGTAAGTGTGTGCTGCTGTATGAGTATACAAATTCAGAGGGTATAGGTACAATTTTGGTCTGGGGTTGGGGGTGTGTTCCGTGTCGGTGCTTTTTTGGCAAAAGTCGATATGAATGGAGTCCAAAAATATTTGATAGGGCATTATCCTCAAGTACCCAGAATATACATATAAATACATATATACCTAGTTCCATGAATAGAGGGACGATGTACCCATATATATTTTGGTGAAGGAGCGGCGAGATGTCGGCTGGGCGCACGGTTGGGCATTGCAGTTCCAAACTTTAGCATTCCCTAACTATATGCACCTAAAAAGGGGGGGGGGGGGGGGTTGTAGATATCCAAATATCAAATATATTATCGTCAACCACAGCCTATTTGCTCAAAGTGAAGTTGAACACACTGTAGAGCCAGTTCCCAACCTTATAACGAAGACTTACCTTTATACAGAATAACTATAGGTGAATCAATGGAGTCAGCCTTTCTCTTCGAGTAATATTAATTTCCAAAGTGAACTTTAAATCATTAAAAAGGTCTGAAAATAAAGTAGGTAGAGGAGGGAATGTCAAATTCATTTGAGCCTTTCAGGGCACGGTATCGCTTACAAAAGGCTCTTTTTGGTACAGACTGGTCATTTATATTGTGTAAGGCCCTGTGGGACACATTTCAATTTGGTAATCTTAAAAAAGGATATCTATGTATACTTCCGAGTGGACTTTGATTTCGTAAGTTTGATATTTTTGTTATCAAACTTTCACATACACATAGTGAATTGGCTAGACTGGATTAAAAAGAGATTTGGAAATCCAATGCTTATGCAATAAAGGTATAAGTCTCTGAACTTTATATTGCAACGAGAAATAATATTCGGAGTTTGATAGATTTGATTTGGTGGATAAGTACAAAGTCAAACGAGGATACAGGGTATATTTCAATAAATATAGAGTCTGGTTGATTTTGACTGTTCATGACGTTCTATCTGATATCTCTGATCAGTCACTTACTAAAAATCTCCATGGCGAGATATATCATTGATTAACACGTGGACAGGCTATCCGTTCTGGATTCAATCCAATAAATAAAGAGAGGTTTAGGCTGCACTTTACAAAAGATGTGAGTTATAATCAAGTTTTGGCCTTATACCTTGTAGCCAGATCAGAAGAGGTGAAAATTTTCTTACACCGATATAGCATCTAACAGCATTTTTGGAAGTCTCAGAATGTAGTCATTCCATCTAAGATCGTCGTTTATGCATATACCAAGTACTGACAGCTTTCGTTTTCTTCGATATAAGTGCCATTCAGGACAAATGGCATAAGGGGTCCCTTTTTTCTTCAACGAAATCAAACAACATTGAATTTTCGAAACATAAAACTCCACACGATTGATTTTTGTAACAATGCTGAAAAGATAGGAGTTTAATGAGCTTATCACGCGGTACCATTGCAATTCCACTTCCGAAGGAGATGAACGTGAATTTGAGAACGAGTATGAGAATCTGAAGGAAGAGTCGTTGGCAAAACAATCAAGTGGATTAGAAGTTTTAGATAAGAGAGCATTTATAAAAATCCGGAAGAGAGTTGGGGATAAAACAGAGCCTTGTGGAACACCAGCATTTACTTTTTGAAGATCAGACTTGAAACCATTAAATAGAATATGTATCTATGTATTGAAATATCCAGAAGGTAATTTATGATCCAAAGAATAAAGGTTTCTTTGATACTAAACGCACGCATTTTCGATATGAGGGCTTGATGCCAAACTCTATCGAATGCCTTAGAAATATCAAGCAATAATCTTACTTTCTCCAAAACAATGTAAAGATCTGTTCCACTATTTGGTGAGATATGTCATTACATTAGATCACCAGTGGAAAGGTTTCTGCGAAAGCTGTATTGCTGGTCATTCAGAAGCGTTTGATCTCCGAAATATTTCTTGAGCTGATAATTGATCATCGATTCTACGAGTATGATCTTGGTCCAGTAGGGATGTAAGTGCGATTGGTTGCTAGGAGGAGGCGGGGAAGGATTGCCTTTTTTAGGACTGTACAAATGGGTTTTTCGATCTTCCAAGGAAGATTCCAGAACACTAGAAGCGATGAAAACGCTTACGCAAAACTTTTTTCAGCAAGGAAGAACACCTCTTCAGAAGAATGGGTATATAACATCAGGACCAGAGGATTTGTTTATAACAAGATCTCGAAGGGCTCTTTCAACTATAGGAGTGCGAAAATATATCAGTCCTGTTGATGATTTACGTCCGGCTGGATTTTTTACCTTAACTCCTGGTCATGTTAGAATTTGGTTCTTGTTATAAAGGCTTTGTAATGGTTTCTGACTTGTTTATGGTTTTTCCGATTTTCTTCAGTTGGGTTGATTTTGTAAAACGAAAACTTCACTTCACTTAACCTTATAACTCCCTTACAGCTTCTATCAAACCAATCGCTTCTGTAGTCATATACATCGGCACTGGCGTTAACATCAATATTAAGGAAACTTAGTGACCAGTTATTATGACCGTCCCAGTTGCCTTGGTCCTAGTGGGATCATTCTAATTAACTTGATGGATGAAGCACGATAAATTGGCTAACATTACACAATGGTCTGAATGGTAGGTTATCTTAATGAAACTAGTCGAGAGTGTGGGAGATTTTTCCAGCAACGTCTGGGAATTGAGTGGGCTCATCTAAAAGCTGAGTAAAGTTCTATATGTCAGAAAAGATCTCAACATATATCTTCCTTCGGGTGTTGTTTGTCCTGTACAGGGAAATAATTCGGGGAATGGAATCAGACAGCGCATCAAACTCATTAAGGGTTGAATCGCTGTCAAGATTTGGACTCCTATAAATAAAACAAAAATGGATGACGTGCTTGCGGGCAGTAAATTGTTTTTTAACTTGAAGTAAAAGTTCCTATAGTTCTTCCTAGAATAATGTCCGTATTGCGGAAAGCTATGGGAAGCAACATCAAATCTAAGATAGACTGTTTTGGCAAAAGATTAATGTCATCAATTTATAACCAGGTTAGCGAATTTCTGAACGATCAGTATTCGCATTAAACTGTGTTTTATCTAGTACCAAAACAGCTTGTCTGTATTTAAGAGAGTGAGCGAACACATTAATGACATTTTTTCTTAGCTCAAGAATATTGGAAAAAACAACACAAAAATTACTTACCATTCAAAAAAAAAAAAACAAACAAACACCAAACACAATTTTGTCGATCTTAGTTAAACTGTTAAGTGTAGGTCCTATGTATTAACAATCAGAATACCAACTGTTCTAGGTGCTATGCCCATAGAATACCTTGCATCTGAAATCAATCAAGGCCCACTAACACCATTGAACTAACTAAACATCGGGTGTCACTTGACTATCCATTGAAAGAATCCCACGAAAAGCACCACAAGAAATGTACAGTGGGTACCAGGCGACAGTTATTAGTCAAGCAGGGAAAATAAAATGCACGACTGGGTCGCACGAACTTGCTCCTATGTAAAAGTCTAAGAATTTCAAAAATGAATGCTATTAGAGAAACTGTTCATAAGCATAAAATTCATTTTTTAAATGACTAAAAGAAACTTCTTTAGTAGTTAAAGGTAAGAATAGGATGCCATGTGATTCAAGCAAATATAGATTTATATATAGATATAGATATAGAACAAAAATTATAAGTCTTTGTAGTGGTTTCTTAAAAAATAAGGTTTTATATAAGAAAATTTTAAAACATTTTTAAGAAAAAATGTTGGTACGCCAATGTGAAGTTTTTATTATTGTATGAATAAAAATTAAATTTAAAAAAAAAGTATTGAGCCGTTTTCGAGAATTTGAATTCTCAAAAAAACAAAAAATTGATTTTTTTTTCAAAATTCAAAAAAATATTTTTCTTAAAGTTTTTAAATGCAATGATTTTTAGACTTTTTAGAAGCTTCTTTCTACAAAATTTCATTAAAATCCGTTATGCTGATAATGAGAAATTCAAAATTTTATAAAATCGTTCTATGGTAGGTACAGTCAGTAATATCTTGTTTTCAAAATTTTTTTTTTATTAAATTACAGATATTAAAAAATAATAGAAAGAAAAAAAATTTAAGCAAAATTCTCGGAACCGTTTTCGAGAAAAATACGATTTTCGAAAACCATTTTTTAACATTTGTATGGAGGGTACCGTTATTTTTAGGTAAAATGAATTTATTTTGCTCATATATTGTAGATTATTTTTCCAAACATTTATTTATCAAGTTTTGAAAAAATCGAGCATGTGGTTTTCGAAATATTGAGTTTTCAAAAAAAAATTTTGAAAGTTTTTTAAAAATCCAAAAAATTTGTTTTGGAAAATTTGAAAACACAATAATATTCAAACTGCTGGGAAGCTTTAGCATAAAAAAAATGATCAAAATCGGTGGTGCCATTTTTGAGAAAATCAAAAACCAAAAAAAATGGTCCCAAGGGGGGTACCAAAACTACTCATTTTTTTGAAATTTTTTTTCGACCATTACCAAGGTTTAACTAAATTAAATTTTTTGAATTTTTTTTTAAGAAAATCGCAGCGACAGTTTTTGAGAAAAAAAAAATATTTTTAAAATTTCGGAAAAAAATCGTATGGCAGGTACCGTTATTTTTGGTCATAAAAAATCAAGTCAAAAAACATCCGGGGGTAAAAACTCAAAACCCATATCTACCAAGTTTGAAGAAAATCGACCGAGCCGTTTAGCTGTAATCGAACAGACAAACAGACAGACAGACAGAATTGCCAGACCCACTTTTTTCGTCTTCGCTATCATCGTAATGTCAACTTTGATTAAAATTTCGAGTTCGATTTTTTTACCAATGCATAACTTGCCTTATAGTACCTATAAGTCGCAAGTAAAAAGTGTATGAGTGGGAGAAGGCAAGAAAAAGCCATTGTCAGTTACCTTATTAAATAATACTCCTTGAATAGTTAATAATAAAATCCTAAAAAAATTACAAATGTCTCTTCTCAATGGAGTTTTAGAAATTAAAAATATTAACCAAAGATCGGAATCTAGCTTCACCTATACTTATTAGAGGCCATGACGGCTTATAGAGAGCCTGAACCTAGAGACTTATAACTCTCAAGCATTTTTATGTGCGTGTTTGGAGAAATGGGAAGGACCTACAATTTTCTGCTGATTAGAACAAGCAGCACTTATCAATTCTTCGCAAGCGTTAGTAAATCCCTGAAATGCAGCGGCTGAGAATCGAACCTAAGTGCCTCTACATGGCAATCAATAATAATCTTTCAAATTTTCAGGCTCAGGCTTTCAAGTCTAAAATTTCTTTGACACATTACAGTATCGCATCTATGTGTTGTCAATTGTTCGATTTATTTCTTTTTCATCCTGCTTTTTAAAAAAATTCCGTTGACTCAGATATATTTATTTTATCTTCAACATAGTCCAATTTCGTGTCATTTTAACTTCGTCAACTTCGGAAGTACTGTTAAATTCAGAGATTATTTCTCTAGCCACACTACACGAATGTATAATTCTTCATCCGGCTAAATATTTTCTGAAGGGGTTTTTGTATGGTTACATACATGCAGTGTACCTGAGAAGCTTCATATGAATTTTGTGAATTTTTGAATATTACAACAACAACTTGAATGAACTACCACCAAGTGGGTTCTAATTTGGCTGGAGTTATAGCTATTTCACGGTTGCCAAGCCGATCATCAGACTCCTTTATTAGTTGTGCTTAGCCTTTATACTATCAAGTTTAATCGAAAAACTTTTTGCCTTGACTGAGATTTGAACCCAGACCTAGCGTCGTCAGAAGCCAATGCCCTACGCATCACGCTACCGAGACCACATTTCTTCTCATTTCGGTTTTTCCTTTTAAATCCGCTCCAACTATCCCAAACGATTGCACTGTGCTCAAACATTTTTAAGGGTAAGTTAAAATCCCTTAAGTAGGTACGCCAAATATATAAAAAATAAAATGCACGCTGGGTCGCACGAACTTGCTTTTATTTAAACGACGAAGAATTTCAAAAATGAATGTTACTTGTAGGGTTCGGATTTTCATGCACTTAAAATTTGAAACTATGCGCTTTAAATATGCGTTTTAAAATGCAAATAATGCATTTAAAATATGCACTAAAAACCAATTTAACTTAATTTCGATTCAATTTAAAAACACATTTTCTTGAGTCTTTAACAATAAGTTCAATTTTTTATTTTTACTATTAAATAAAATAATAAATTACAACGAATTAATATTTAATAAGAAATAAAATGCACGACTGGGTCGCACGAACTTTCTCCTATGTAATAGACTAGGATGTTATTAAAGAAAACTGACAAAATGAATTTTTTAAATTCTTTTAGTAATAAGAGATAAAAACAGAATGCTATGCAAATATAAATGTATGCAAGAACAAAAATTATAAGTCGTTGTAGTGGTTCCTTAAAAAAATAAGTTTTGTATACAAAATTTTTGAAACATTTTTAAGAAAAAATTTTGGTACGCCAATCTTAAGTTTTTATTAATGTACGAATAAGAGTCTTGAGTTCTTGAGATATCGAATTTTCCAAAAAGAATGACTTTTTTTTCTAAAAATTAAAAAAAAAATATTTTTTTTTAAGTTTTGAAATGCAATGTTTTTTAAACTTTTTAAGAGCTTCTTTATAAAAAATTTCTTTAAAATCCGTTTTGCCGATAATGAGAAATTCAAAATTCGAAAAAATCGTTCTATGGTAGGTACAGTCAGTAATATCTAGAATTCAATTTTTTTTTATTTAATTATAGATCGTTAAAATTAATCGAAAAAAAAAATTTTAGCAAAATTCTCGGAACCGTTTTCCAGAAAAATACGATTTTTGAAAACCATTTTTTAAAATTTGTATGGAAGGTACCGTTAGTTTTAGATGTTAAAAACTTTTATTTATCAAGTTTGAAAAAAATCGATCTTAGGGTTTTCGAAATATTGGATTTCCAAAACAAAATTTTGAATTTTTTTTTTTAAATCCAAAAAAATAAAATTCAAAATTTGAACATGTATTAATATTTAAACTGTGGAGGAGGTTTACCATAAAAAAAATGATCAAAATCGGCTGTACCGTTTTCGAGAAAATCAAAAACAAAAAAAAATGGACCCAGGGGGGCTACCAAAAATAACAATTTTTTGGAAATTTTTTTTCAACCATTACCTAGTTTTAGCTAAATGAAATTTTTCAAATTTTTTTTAAAAAATTCTGTGGGACAGTTTTTGAGAAAAAAAAATATTTATAAAATTTCGAAAAAAAATCGTATGGCAGGTACCGTTATTTTTGGTCTTAAAAAAAAAGAAAAAAACGTGTGGGGGGAAAAAATTAAAACCCATATCGGCCGAGCCGCTTAGGCTGTAGTCGAAGCGACAGACAGACAGATAGACAGACAGACAGACAGACAGACAGACAGAATTGCGAGACCCACTTTTTTGGTCTTCGCTATCATCGTAATGTCAACTTTGATCAAAATCTCGAGTTCGATTTTTTTTACGAATGCGTAACTTGTCTTATAGTACCTATAAGTCGCAAGTAAAAAATAACACAGTTAACGTAAACGTAAACATCTTTATTTGTTTAATTTTAATAAATAATTCAAAATAATATAAAATCATGTTTCCTGATTTGTTCTGATTTTAAAAAGTTTTATTTGCATACATACTCAATTTTTCTTAAAGTTTTCGAAATCAAAACGTTACCGATTCTGTCTTAAGAATGCCTTATACAACGAAAAAGATCGCTCGCATCAACTGAAGTTAGATCAGCATTTTCCAAAGCACAAACCTCATCGACGGTAAAGCTCTATGTGTAATTTTCGTCATTGTGAACGTCTTACTTACATTTTGCATTTTTTGCCAAAACGCACTGAAGCTGTTTTTTAATGACTTCCCCCGTAAGTCCTTCAACCGCATTTATCCTTACAACAACATCTTCAACTAAATCAATTTGATTTTTTAAGATTGTCCTGCCTTCTAGTTTTGTGATGAATTTATTATAAAAATATGCAAAACTATACAAAATATGCATTTATAGTAAAATATGCGCAAAAATATGCAAAATATGCATTTATAGTAAAATATGCAAAAATATGCACAAACGATTAAATGCCATTTTTAAGAAAATTTCCTGATTCGTATACATAATTCGTTGCCTTGCTTCCAAGGGATTCCTAAAAAATATGCATTTGCATGGAAATCCGATCCCTAGTTATTAGAGAAAAACTGTTCATAAGCATAAAATTCATTTTTTAATAGACTTAAACAACTCGTTTAGTAGTTGGAGCTAAAAACAGGATGCCATGTAATTCAAGCAAATATTAGCTTATGCAAGAAAAAAATTATTAGTCTGTACTGGTTTCTTAAAAAAATAAGCTTAAATAAACAAAATTTTGAAGAAAAACGCCAATTTCAAGTGTTTATTAATGTACGAATTAAAATTAAATTTACAAAAAAAAAATATTGATCTGTTTTTGAGTTATCGAATTTTCCAAAAAAAACTAGATTTTTTTTTTCAAAATTCAAAAAAATATTTTTTTTAAGTTTTAAAATACAATGTTTTTTAAACTTTTTAGAAGCTTCTACATAAAAAATTTCATTAAAATACGTTATGCCGATAATGAGAAATTGGAATTTCGAAAAAAATCGTTCTATGGTGGTAGATACAGTCAGTAATAACAGGAATTAATTTTTTTTTTGCTCGTCGTTCATCCGTCTTTAGAAAAATGATTAGGCCACGGAAAAATGTTTTGAAAGAAGATTTGTCTTATTTGTATGAAACTAAGACTATGATTTGGACTAGTATTATAAAATAAACGGTACATGATATATGAACTCTTTTAGAGGATAGGTAAATCAGAACTTTTTGTTTCTTTTTTGAACGGATATTTGAACTCAGGTCTCTAGCTAAGGCCAGAGATTGTACTTCAGGAGATTTTATTAAAAATTGCCTTAAGGACCGTTTTCAACAAAATCGATTCAACCATAATTAAATTAAAAACTGAAAAGGAATTTGATCTGGTTCAGATTTATCATTGTTATAGTCACATGGAAAGGAACATAAAAGAAATCCTTTCACGAACAACCCTTAAAGGTGCATGTATACGAAATAAAGCGAGCAAAGGAGCACAATCAATATGATGGCAAATCACATCTCTAGCAAACATAACTAAGTAACACTTAGGCTAGGCACTCTCTGGCAACTCTTTACTCACGCTCACACTTTTCTCTCTTGCGCTTATAGAAAACAGCTCAACTAATTGCTTAAATGTCAGCGCAAGTGCATATAACTAACTTGTTTAAGGCAATCGTTTAGTTTGTGTTGCTCTATGTGCGCGGCGTTTCAGATCAGTATCTCCTATTCTATAAGTAAATCCAATTGGATTGTAAGATCTAGTAAATGAAATGAAAAAAAAATTTGCTTTTATGTTAAGATCAAGACAGTTCTTCTTGTAGAACACAGATATTAAATTTATGTCAGATTGCAAAAATCAATCATAATCAGAACAGGATTTAACTACTCGAAATAATTTCAAATCATCGGTGTAGAGTAAATATGACAAAATTAAGACTGCATAAGGAAGATCGTTAGCAAAAAGTAGAAAGAGAAGAGGGCCCAGATGGCTTCCTTGAGGTACTCCAGAATAATTGACTATAAGCTTAGAACATTTTGAACCTATTGCCACAAACTGTGTTCTTTCAGTGATATAACTTTCAATCCATCGAAGCAAATTAGAATAGAAACCTATCAGCTCAAGTTCTTGTATAAGAACATTCTGTTCTTACCTATAAAAGACTTTTGGAAAATCTGTGCAAATAGTGTCTGTTTAGACGAAAAATGACACCTTGGCAAGAGTACGATAACTTAGGCGCCAAGAAATTATAACGGTTTTTTGTAGAACAGTTCAATACAAGCATTTTTTACTACGGGAGGGGGGGGTCTATCTCCCCCCGTTTGGGCGGGAGGGGCAATTTTATAAAAAAGGTACTAAAATGGAAACAAAAATATTAAAAAAATAACGGTAATACTTACAATTAAGTATTATACCTTTTTTTAAAGCCAGTACTCTAATCTATTAGATAATTTTTAAATCAAGTAGAATCTATGCACATTTTTTGAAAAAACGAGTTTTAAACTCAAATTTTGGTGAAAAAAAAAACATAAAAAAAAAGTTTAAAGTTTAATTTTTCGAAACTGCAAAGTTGTATATTATTATTTTTCCTAAAATTCGTTGCTCTAATTTATTCTTATTCAAAAACTGAAAACTAGATGATTTTGCGTCATCTAGTTTTTGAGAAAATTGAAAATAACTAAAACTACTTTTTTATGGGATATTTGCTTTTTTTGCTTGCTTACGCATTACGGCGTATAAACAGTGCGATATGTATGGGGGGGCATGCTGCCCCCCTGCAACCCCCCTGCCTGGGCACACTATAGGATTTGGGGTAGGTGCGAGGTTGGGTGTATGCAAGGTTTCTTTTGCATTTACAGAATCTGGATTTAAAGAAACTTTGAATTTACCCTATTGTCTATATCCAACGTCTACTAAATATAATGTATGTACGTAGCCCAAAGTTGCATATTTAAAATGTTCAGACATGAAAATTTAATACATTACCACATTACATTACCTAGGTACTACTGTACGAATGCAGCAATTTTATATAATTCCTTAATTAATATGTATGTTTATTGTTTGTGTCTAACATTTTTAATGCTAATATGGTACAGGTTATTGTTTACCAAGGTCATTCGTTATTCAACCTTTGTAAGAGTGAAGTATCTTTGAATAAAGAATGGCGACTAAGCATCCACTACTTCATCCTAAATTAAATAACTTTTCAATATTTCAAAATAAATTATTTCAAAAGCATCGCGTTCTTAGAAGAAATCGGTCTAATTCCAACTAAAGCGTCAACTCGCCTCAACTCCAACTCAAAAAGGTGACCAAAATTGTAAGAATACATTATTATTATTATTATTTATTCATCAACCAGAGCATACGAGTATTATACTCTTACAGACTAAGATACATAAGTAAATATATAGTTACAAATTTGTAGGTGGGTATATAAAATTCAAATTACATTTAAATGATTTACATAGTTAATCTTTTATTTTAATAAATAACGTTACTTAAATTTTGCTTAAAACTAATGATTTAAAAGTTTCTCTGGTGCAATCCATATGAAAGTTAATCTCAGAGCAATAAACCCATCTATCGGCACATTTTTCCATGGGCCTCAATATTGGCTAGAGATTCGGGAGGTGCTTGCTATAATTTTTGTTTGTGACCAAAATGCCTGTAAACACGGTTTTAATACATTGAACATTGAAAAATTGACTTGACTATTTTTAAGTAACACCTGACTTACTCACAAACTGACTGACTGAGACGCGAAATGCCATGCAATTCTACCTCTTCTGGTGCATTCTTGGTAACCCTTAATGATTTGCTGTATTTTGCTTACAAATGAACCACATTAACATTAATCCTCAAAATGAAATCACCGTAGTTAAATACCAAAAATCAAAAATTTCATAAAAAGTAGTTTTAGTAATTTTCAATTTTCTCAAAAACTAGAAGGGACAAAACCATTCGGTTTTTTGTGTTCGATTCAGAATTAATAGTGGCATTGACCACAAAAAGCCAATTAAGCACTTCGTTTCACAATTTTGAAAAAAAATTGGTCTAAACTTTTTTTTTTCATTTTTTTTAACAAAATTTTGAGTTTGCATGCAAATTTTTCAAAAACTATTGACATAAATAATTTAGCTTAAATTTAAAAAAATTATAGAACAGACTTCTGGCTTTCAAAACCGGTATAGTATTTTATTGTAAGTGTTGCCGTTGTTTTTTAATATTTTTTTTTCAATTTAAGTCATTTTTTCTAAAATCGCCCCTACCTCCTAAACGGGGCGAGATAGACCCCCCCTCCCATAGTAAAAAACACTTGTATTTGACCCTTCTACAAGAATCCGTTATCAATTTTTGGCGCCTAAGTTATCGTATGTTAGATTATATAATTCAAGGTTGATAGGGTAAATTAACAATTATTAAAGTATTTAAACGCATTTAACACTCCGCCCACCTTAAAAAATGATTTTTTAAATAAACTTTAAATTCCAATTTAGAAAAATACATATAAGTTGATACAAAATTAAGAACATGTGAAGAAAAAATTAATTAAAATTAGGTACATAAATTAATTCAAATTTTAAATTCAGTTCATGATTTTACATTAGCTTTATAATTTAAACAAAAACAATAAGAAATTAAATGAATACTATGATGAAATATGGGACATATCATCCATCAATCTTCGTTAGGTAGGAGTAATGCCAATTTGGTGATGTCACGTCTCAGTACGCCTGACTTTGTTCTTATTTCGACGACTCGAACGAGATCATCAGCACCAGGAAAAAGCTTAATAACTCGACCCATGAGCCATTTTCCGGGTGGAAGATTGTTATCTACAACTAGGACCAGATCATTTAACTCCATGTTTCGCTTTTTTAGGGTCCACTTTGACCTTTGCTGCAGTTGGTGAACGTATTCGCGTTGCCATCTTCGCTAAAATTCTTGCTGAAGACGCTGAGTATACTGCCAACGAGACAGTGTGTTTTCCTTCGCATTTTTCAGGTTTTCTTCAGGTAGAATCATAGTTGGACCACCTGTAAGAATCAAATTTGGAGTTAATGGTTCTAAGGTATCATTTGTTAAAGAAGCTAAAGGGCGAGAATTTAGACAAATCTCTATTTGGCAAAGCAAAGTGCTTAGCTCTTCAAACGTCAAAGATGTTTGCCCCACTACACGGCGTAAATGATACTTAGTGGACTTGACACCCGCCTCCCAAATACCTCCAAAGTGAGGTGCGTGAGAAGGTATAAATTCCCAAGATATTTTTTCTTCAAGCAGGTAATTTTGAACATTTTCTGACGTTTTTAATAAATTGTAAAGCCCTTTCAGCTCCCGAGATGCTCCAACAAAATTTAACCCATTGTCGCTTAGTATTTTCTTGACTGCTCCCCTTCGTGCTAGAAACCTTTTTAAGGCAGCAATTGCAGCAGCCGAGGTCAAATCTGAGACGAGTTCTAAATGAATCGCTCGTGTAGACAAGCAAATGAATAAAGCTACGTAACATTTGGTATGTTGTGCTCCTCGACCCTTTCGAGATTGAATGCTTAGTGGCCCTGCGTAGTCGATTCCTGTGTTGGTAAATGGTTTAGACATTTCAAATCGCACTGCGGGTATGTTTCCCATTTGTTGATCTAATGGTCGCGCCCTATATCTCTGACATCTAACACACGTTCGTATGAACTTGTTTACAATTCTCTTTAAATTCAGTATCCAATAATGTTGTCTTAGAACCCCAAGCATAAGTTGAGGCCCTGCATGTAGATATTTATGATGGTAGTTGTTCCAACTACAATTAAATAAAAACAGTGCGAAATTTTTCTGTGGGAAAAATTATATAAAAAAACCCACTTTTATTTCTCCGTTTTACTCGTAGTAAAGAACATATCTATCACGGTCGAGAGACCGATCAAGACTAAATCTACATTACATTCTTATGTATAATACAGAGTTTATTTATATGTATGTATTGATGGTAAGATGGTAAGATGTATTGATGGTAAGATGGTAGAGACTCGAAGGGCAGTGTTGCCATTCGTAACAGTCCCGGCTAAAAACATCGTTTTTACTCCTCTGTCTCCTGACTGATTGGAAGGATGCATAACTTTTGCACCGGTCGCTTCAACTGATTGGTAGCTGTTTGGACGATGACGTTTCGGACGAGGCCATCTGGACTGTGGAGTAGTTCACAGATTCTGCCCAACGCCCAGCTGGCTGGTGGAAAGTTTTCACTCCTGAGAACCACCAATTGCCCAACTTTCAAATTCTCCTTCTCCTTTCTCCATTTTTTCCGCTCCTGCAGAGTTGTCAAATATTCTGACTGCCAGCGAGACCAGAAATGTTTGATCATTTGCTGTCTCTCTTTCCATTGTTTAGCTCCCGCTAGGTCTTTTCTTTCATCTAATCTGAAAGGAAGAGGTAAAATTAATGGTTCACCTACCAGAAAATGTCCCGGCGTCAACGCCTGGATATCCATAGGATCGTCACTCAAAGGGTGAAGGGGTCTCGAATTGAGAATGGCTTCAATCTGTGTGAGTAAAGTTCCAAACTCCTCATATGGCAATGTCCTTTGCCCAACAATCCGTCTTAAATGAAACTTCATGGATTTCACCGCAGCCTCATATATTCCTCCTTGGTGAGGTGCTGCTGGTGTCATGAAATGCCAGTTAGTACCCTTTTGATGAAGATGCTCCCGCATATCTTTATCTGAAAATACTTTTAAAGCTTTGATTAATTCCTTAGAAGCGCCAACGAAAGCTGTTCCGTTGTCGCTAAACATCCTTTCACATCTCCCTCTCCTAGCAATGAAGGCCATTGACGACAAATCTGAAACTATCTCAATATGAACCGCCCTGGTTCTAAGACATACAAATATTGCCACCCAACATTTTCTCCTATTTTTCCTTCCTATTCCGCCTGCCACTTTCAATTCAAAAGGGCCAGCGTAATCTACTCCTGTAGCTAAAAATGGTTTCCCAACCTGAACTCTTTCTGATGGTAATTCCGCCATCAATTGCCCCTCCATTCGAGCATTTAAACGAACGCACATTACACATTTGTGTATGATACTCCGTAATCCATTCCGTAATTTTGGTATCCAATACATTTGTCTTATAAATTGCATCATTACTTGGATGCCTCCATGCTTCGTCTCCTGATGAGCATAAATCATTACCAATTCGGCCATCCTTGAACCGTTAGCAATAATCACTGGATGTTTCATTTCATAATCGATTTCCGACCTTCCTAGTCTGCCACCAACCCTCAGCAATCCGTGATCATCCTTGATCGGTTTTAATCCTTCTATTGGACTCCTGTCCGGTAAATGCTTCCCAGCATGCAATGCTGTAATCTCCTTGTTATAATATTCCTGCTGATTTTTCCTTATCAGATATTCCATAGCTAAAGCTTTTTCTTCCAAAGTAGGAAGTGCAACTTCCTGATGCACTTTCCTTCTTTTTGATCTACGTTTTATATCTTTAGTTTTTCCTTTGAGTTCTTTTCTCCAGTTTATCCAATTTTCTATAAACCTCCTGGCATAGCTAATAATATTAATTATTCGTTCCAGTTTATTTGTATATTCCAATAACGACACGCATGACTTAGTTCCTCTAAGCCTTATGTGTATAATCTCCTTAAAATATGAAATAGAATATATTTTCATTTCATTATTTACCTCTTGGTTTATTCCCTCCATTATTTTACTCCTTGGCCAACTTGTTTGCTCCGTAGTTATCCAACTAGGACCATAAAGCCATAGCTTGTTATTCACTAAGTCTTTAGGTAACATTCCTCTTGTCAGTAAATCAGCTGGATTCTCCTTGCCATCTATATGACGCCAGCATCTAACATCTGTATTTGATTGTATCGATGCAACTCTGTTTGCAACATATGTTCTTAAATCCCATGTTTCCTTTTGTATCCAATAATATGCCGGACTAGAATCAATCCAAAGCACATATTCTGCTGTTGGCCATTCCATTGATTCCCTAACCATCTTTACCATTCTTGAAAGTAACTCTGCTGCTGATAATTCTAAACGCGGAATGGTAACCATCTTCAATGGTGCTACTCGGGTTTTTGATGTCAGTAGTTTACTTGTTACCATACCATTATCATGTTCTACTCTAATATATACCACCGCTCCTAATGCGGACTCGCTGCTATCTGAGAACCCATGAATTTGTATATTTGGATTTTTACCTGTCCCTATCCACCTGTCTATTTGGAAATGTTCCAAATAAATAATCGAGTTCCAAAATTCGATCCACCTATTCTCCAAGTCAATCGGTGGTCTTTCATCCCAATCGATCTTTAATTTCCATAATTCCTGAATTAAAATCTTACCAATTATTGTAACTGGAGATATAAATCCATTTGGATCGTATAGTTGTGCCACATGGCTTACTATTTTCCTTTTAGTTATGACTCCATCAAATTTAGGGTTCCTTACCATAAAAGTGAATTTGTCTTCCTCTATCAACCATTTAAGTCCTAAAATGGTTGTACCTTCCCCCTCCGAAAACAACAAAGTTTTTTCAGATTCCGAATCCATAGCTCTTACAACCGCCTGGCTGTTTGATTTCCACTTTCGTAATTCGAAATAAGCTCCTTTTAAAATGATATCAATTTCTTTTGCTAATTTGATAGCAGATTTTTCGGTGTGAGATCCTGTCACACAATCATCCATGTAGAAGTCCTCTTCTATCGCCTTGGCAGCGAATGGTAATTCTCCTTTTGCCTTCCTGGCAGCTTCAATAACTGACCGAACTGCTACAAATGGTGATGCCGTCAATCCAAATGTTATTACAGTTAGCCAATACTCCTGCAATCTTTGGTTAGGGTCCTCCCTCCAAAATATCCTTTGTAAATTCCACTGTTCTTTATCAAGCTTCACTTGATTGAACATTTTCCTAATATCTGCATATATTGCTATTTTATGTCTCCGAAAACGCATGATAGTTTCGTGCAAATCCTTTTGCAATTTTTGTCCTAACATCTGAATGTCATTAAGTGACAATCCTTTGTCTGTTTTGCAACTTGCGTCGAAAACGATCCGATTATCCTTCGGAATGCAATGATGTGGTATGTAGTACACCATTTCTCCTATCCTTGGCCTTTCCGTGGCTAAAACGAGATGACCTAATTGTATCTCATCTCTCATTTTCTCCACATAAATTTTCCTAATCTCCTGATTTTTTGTAAAACGCTTTTCTAAATATAAAAAACGTCTTAAAGCAATTTCCCTTGAACTTCCTAGCTCTTTAATCTCCTTTTTTAACGGAATTTTTACTATGAATCTTCCTGATTCATCCCGATTATATGTTTCCATAAAATGTTTTTCCACTAACATTTCCTCCTCCGTATACCTAGAGCATGAACTGACTTGGTCTTGTTGCCAAAGTCGCTCTAATAATTTATCTAACTGATCCTCTTTATTGTATTGAATGCACGAAATTGACTGTCCTGTCAACTCGTCCATATTTTCAGTTTGTGTTCCAAATATTATAATCCCTACCTGAGTTTCCATTAATGTGATCCCGCTTAAATTTCTTTGTATAACTGATGTGACTACTTTTGCGAAAAAGCCAACACCAAAAATTAAGTGAATTGCATTTGGTCTCCAATATTCTGGGTCCGCCCAGGGTATATCTGTTGGTTTGTGAATCAACTTGGGATTCAGAACAACGGTTGGAATTATTGGTTCCCAATTACTTTCTTTTGGTAAAACCCAAAAAATTTCCTCCATGCACTCCTGTGCTTCAGAATCAAACCATGGAAATATCTTAATTTTTACTTTATTAGAAATTTTAAAAGGTACACCATTGATACCCACTGCCTTCCTGCAAGTGGTCAATGCTGAAAGCTTGTACTCCTGTACTAATTTATAACTAATTACATTTGGCTGTGAGCCTGTATCCAGGAAACCTCTTATCGGCCCTAACCTAATCCCTTCATTCTCTAAGCTTACCATGACAGTCGGCATAAGACTAAGTTGCCTACCTATAGAAAAAAAATATTAAAGAACAACAAAATTAAAAGGCGTATTGTACAGTGCTCATAAAAATAATTTTAGTTATTATTTATTTTCCTTGATTTTCTTATTTTTATTGATTTACCTATATTTACGGTAGTTTTATTATTTTCCAGCCTCCTTCTTTTGGCTGGATTCTCCTCCAGTCAGGCTTTCTTTTTGCCTAGCTGGTTGTCCCTCCTGCAGCTCTCTGCGCGCAAAGTCAGTATATTTTTCAAACCCTGTTTGACTGGACAGAGCATGCTGTTATGGGCCGGGTCCTTCCGGCATTTTGGATCTCTGCATTTAATTGCTGAGCATACCTCCTTCCTGTGTCCTTTCCTAAGGCAGTTTTGACATATTTTTCTCCGATTAACGAAATCCTTCCGTGCCAGCAAACTTAGTGTACAAAATTCCGGACAGTGATATAATGCGTGAGAATCCTTTCCACATGCTTCGCATGGACCTCGGGTATAGGTAGTAGTACCCTTTTCCTTGTCCGTACGGATTGCCATGTAACGGATTTGGTGTCATTATTTAAAAACTCGCGATGTCCTGCGTTTCTCATGGCTTCCTCAGGACCACAGGATTCCCCAAGCGAAACCAAGAGATGATAAATAATTTGTCCAGGCAACAAAGTACGGCTCGGCATGCTTGCTTTTACCATTGACCAGCTCGTCGGTGGGGTGGGTACTTGTACTCGCCGCTGGACTACCGCACAGTATCTATCATGCCGATTATACCAGATATATTTTCAACCAGTCTAACTAATTTAACTTCTATTTTTCTCATTGCTGTGGAACCCTAGATGTATTTCGGGTTCCGGAGTGTAACCCGCCCTCAATTTCTACTACAAGAAACGCCATGGTTATTGAGCCACTCACTTATACTCACTCGATAACCCCTAATTTAAGCTTAAGAAGTTCCCTAAGAACTACTCCTATTCACCTTTACATCGTCAAATTGAAACATCCCTAAATCACTTCACTTACACGCAATAGCAAATTAATCCATCATTAATCAAATCAACGAACAATCATAAAATAATTCATTTCAAATAGTCTTTATTAAATACTAAAGATTAGAACCAAAAATCATAAAAAAAATAATAAATTCAAAAACTCAATAAAAATTCAGTTGGGCTAATTGTTATTCAAATGTAGGTAGTCTATATATAAAAAAAAAACCAAGGTTAACAAATAATTGTCGAGATGGAGTGAGAACAACTAAACTTTCTCATATTAAGTCATTCATTCTTTATATTGAGCGAAGGGAATGAATTATAAGATTATAACTCTCTTTATAAAAAAATTTACACTTGTTTGTTGTCTCTCACTCTCACTCAAAAACAAATTACTTGAAATCAAATTAAAAAAAAAAAGAGATTACAACAAATAAATCGCTTATAAAATTTTAAACAAGGTTTTTCTTTAAGAGAATTCTTAAAATGAATTTCTCATCTTAGTTTAAGATCGTATATCTTATTATCTTTTACTTTAATTTTTTTTTTTTTTTCGTTCACTGGTCAAATTTCAATAGAGTCAACACCAAAAGAAGTTAAAAATAAAGTACGACTTACCGGCTCTCCGAAGTTGATGTGCACAGCAGCTTGGATGTCCGATGTGATGCGAATCTGTATATATGTAAGATGTGTAGTGTATGCACTTATAGAAATTTGTCAGCTTGAACGATTGACATTAATGATTTTTTTTTTTTTTTTTTGTAAAGCGATATTTTATGATATAATGTTATATTCTTATGATGAATATTTTATTAAAAATGATGACGATGATGTTGGTGATATATATGGTATAGATGCTATTTGTATATAGAGGATGAATATACATATATGTATGTACATATATATGTGCCTTTTACATATATATATATATATATATATATATATATATATATATTTTTTTCTGGTTTTCCGTTTTGATTCTTTTTCGGCTTAATCGGGTTGTAAAATTGAATGTAGAGAAGGGTGATGTGGACGAGGCTCGTGGAAGGTATCGCTTGAGCACGTGCGAGCCCACGATGGAGTTGCCACGATCTCTGCACACCTTGGTTCAAGCTCGACGGTATCAAAAGCTAGATAGAGCACCAAGTTCAGTCACGCAGAGATCGCTAATCACTGTTGGTGGTTCTGATTGACCCAGCTTTGCCAATGCCTTCGCCAAGAAGCACTTTTTTTATATATTGTAAAAATATATTAAATATATTTAGTGTACTCGTATGAATGTCTATTAGACAAAGCCTGGTAGTTAAAAAAAATTTTGTTTTAGTAATAAAATTTATACTCGTATCAATCTAGGAAATATCACTTTTTGTTTCTATTATTTAGTTTTTACCTGGTAATTTGTCTTGTCGACTGAATATGTAATTGATTATTAATAGTATGGTTTTTATAAGATATAATTTTCTTTTGATTTTTCAATACTTTAATTTTAAGACAGTGTTAAAAAATTTTTTCTTCACTATATATTTTTTTTTGCCTTGCGTGGGTGATCCGATCTTGACGATGGTTGGATAGAAAAGAACGATTACCCGGAAAAGGAAAAGTAGGGATTGCGATCGATCGAACGAAGGCAAGTGCAGTCGGTGTTTTGATGTTCGAAATTTCGAACATCGCAAATAAGAAAATCTTGATAAGGGCGTGTAATCATTTTCATGCTACGTTTTCGGAGTAAAGATTTGTATATTTTTTTTTCTGAGGTGGTCCATACACAACATTTCCATTTCTTGTCGATGAGGACATGAAATAGAAATGGAAAAGGACACACCTGATCTAAAAATTATTTATGTAAATCATGTTCTCAAGTCTTTAGCGTGAATAATGCCTAAAGGTTTCCCATTAAGGTCTTCCAATTCGTAAAGATTGTTGCTTACTATTTTCTTTATTTTTGCTTGGATGAATTTTGGGCATAACTTAGCATTTCGTTTTTTGGACTTGTCACTTAATATGAAGTTGCGTTTTAAGACAACTTGTCCAACTTTGAATTTGCAGGTTTTGCTGCGAGTATTATATATATTTTCATAAGTCTTATGTGCTTGAGCCAGCGATTCTTTGACACGGTTATGAATTATGTTCATCTTACACACTTTTGGTAAAATTTTAAAATCCGCGTTATTCAATCCATTGAGCTTTTTGAGAAGCTTATAATCTGAACCGTGTTCTAACTTACATTGCCCAAAAAGAGCTTCGTGTGGTGACATTTGTATGGCTGAGTGAACGCTTGATCTTAGCGCACTAAGGATAGATACTAAATGTTTATCCCAGTTTGACTGATCTAAACCAATGTATGATCTTATAGCTGCCAAGATTGAGCGATTTGCACGTTCACTTGCGTTAGATTGTGGTGCATATGAAGCTGTCCTTATGTGCTTTGTTCCATAGGAAACAAGAAATTTTGAAAACTCTTTTCCTATAAACTGTTTCCCATTATCTGATAAAAGAGATTCTGGTACTCCAAAAAGTGAGAACACATCTTCTTCTAAGAATTGAATTGCAGCTTCAGCTGTCGCTTTCCTTATTGCTTTTGCAAGAATAAATTTTGTTAACTGGTCAAGACAAACGATAATATACGAATTTCCCTTTTTCGATCTCGGATACGGACCTAGGAAATCAACAAAAATATGTTGAAATGGCCTTTCAACGACAAATGATTGTCCCATTGGGGGTCTTAAAATGGTATTTGGGGCTTTTGAAGACTTACATATTATGCATTCTCCTATGAATGATTTTACTTCAGCCGCCATGCTGGGCCAATAAAATCTTTCTCTAAGCCGATATAAGGTTTTGGTGATTCCACCATGAGAAGCTCGAGGGGGATCATGCGCCAATCGTATTAAGTTTTGAGTCAAGGCCGAAGGTATCCACAGCTTCCATACGCAATCATCGTCTATAGGGTCTCCTGTACAATGACGGACTTTCTTGTAGACAAAATTGTCTGAAATTTGGAGATCTGGTAGCTGGGCTTTATTGTTCTCTATAGTTTTGATTAGTTGGATATATTCATCCGACTTAAAAGCCGGGGCATCAAGATCAACCTGTAGAACTTCGGAGGAGGTTAAGGCACTAAGGGGTGCAATTTCATCAGCAGCATACATTCGAGATAGTGCATCGGGTGCCACATTTTGAGAACCCTTTCGGTGTTCTATAACAAACGAATACTTTTGTAGTCTTAAACTCCACCGTGCTAATCTCCCATTCAGGTCTTTTTGGCTCATGAGCCACTTAAGACTCGAATGATCGGTCACTATGGTGAAGTCATGACCTTCAACGTAAGGACGGAACTTTTCTACCCCTAACACTGCAGCTAAACATTCTAGTTCTGTAACACTGTAGTTACGTTGTGCTTGGTTCAATTTATATGAATAATAGTAGATTGGTTTTTCTCTACCTTCTTCATCCAGCTGACTAAGAACGCATCCTACTCCTGTTGAAGAAGCATCGCATAGGATAATAAAAGGTTTTTCGAAATTAGGATTTATTAAAACCGGAGCAGTTGTAAGAGCCAATTTTAGCTGTTCGAAAGCTTGCAAAGCTTCCGGAGTAAAGACGAAAGTCTTGCTCTTCTTTAAAGTATTTGTAATCGGGGTAGCTAGAGAGGAATAGTTTGGCACAAAACGCCTGTACCAACCGGATAAACCCAAAAATCTTCGAACTTGTCGAGGAGTTTTTGGCGTCGGAAAGTCTTGTATGGCTGCAACTTTGTCGGGATCTGTCTTAACACAACCTCCTCCAACAATATAACCTAAATACTTCAATTCTTTAAAACAAAATCTTGACTTTTCGAGGTTAATTGTCAAGCCTGCTTTGCGCAAAAGAGAAGCTAAAGTGCGGAGTATCTGTGTATGTTCCTCCAATGTTCCAGAAACAATCAGCAGATCGTCTAGGTAGACAAAAATGTTTTGTTTCAGCTCATTTGGTACGACTTTATCCATAAGTCTACATAAACGTTGGGCAGCATTGCAGAGTCCGAACGGCATGACCTTAAAGTGATACAATGGTCTACCGGGAACGCTGAATGCTGTCTTTTCCCTTGCCGATTCTGCTAGTGGAATCTGCCAGAACGCGTCTTTCAGATCGACACTGCTAATGAAGTGCGTTTCTGATTGGCGACTCAATAGATTCTCTATATGCGGAAACGGATATGCATCGTTCTTGGTTACTTTATTTAGTTTTCTGGAGTCCAAACACAGGCGATTTTTCCCTGGCTTGCGCACCAAAACTACCGGAGAACTCCAGGAACTTTCACTTTCCTCAATGACATCCAAAGCTAACATTCGGTCTAACTCTTCATACATTATCTTTTGAATTGCTGGTGACACTGGATAACTTCGCTGTTTTATGGGCTCAGTATCGCCAGTGTTAATCGTATGCTCTTCTAAAGTTGTTCGCCCAAGCCCTTCTTTGGCATAGGATGGAAATAAACGTATAACCTTTTCAATTTCAAAATCTTGCTCAGCTGACAATTCATGAGCGTTTGAATCACATTTTCTGAGAGAAACTGGGCAAATTTCGGAGATGATTTGTGGTGCTATCTGGAAAAGTCTCCAAAAGTTTACACCAAGATATAGTGATTGTTCCAGAGATGGAACTAAATACAATTTAATTTCTTTGGTTATATTTTTGTATGTCAACTTGACAGTTATTTCACCCACGATTTGCTGGGCCTGGCCACTAGCTGTACGCACCTTAGAATCGAAATTTTTATAAGATAATCCTAAGTCTTGTAACAACTGCATGCAACCAAATCCTAGACAACTGATGCTTGCACCAGTGTCTAACAAGCCAAGTATTGTCTTTCCAAAAATGGAAACGCTTGCGTAGGGTCTAGGGTCGTCTGTGTTGCAGAGCGTTGTTGAACTAATTTCACGATGAATCTTTTTCTTATCTTCAAAACGATTTCTAAGTTTTTGGATGTGTTGTGGTATCTGACCAAATATTTTGTCGCGAACTTTATAATAATTTTGTAAGCGATCGTGAAGTGATACTGGCTTACTTGAAGATAAAGGAAGTTTGTTCCTGTCGGAGTTATCTCGTTGCAGGATTTTTATTTGAGAAGTTTCGTCAAGGGTCTTAGCAGTGTTTGGAAAATTTAAAATTTGGGAAGTGTCAGGTGTTTTAGATAAGTCAGGTTGTTTGTCAAATTCAGGTGTTTTTGCTGACTCATGCGCAGAAGTAAAGTTTGATTGAGTAAAATTTAATTTGTTTGTATTTATTTTTGTTCCGGGTTCTCTCTCGGATGACAAACCTCCCCGGTCGTAGGATTGCCACGCTTTTGGTTTCCCGAGCATTTTGAACAATTTGGGGTGGTTGTATTATCCAACCCACATTTGTAACAGAATAAATTCCGTTGAGGATTTGGACATTGAACAAACGAGTGTCCTTTTGTCTTACAATTCCAGCAAATATACTTTGACTGGTTTTGTGAAACGTTTAATGAATTTACATCAAAGAGATCTTCATCTTGACATGAATTATCGAGTTCACTTACTTGCTTTTTGAAATTATTTTGTTGGAATGGTTTTGTTCTTAAAGTTTCATTCTGTTGGGCATGTTTTTCAATGGACCGACAAACATAAACCATTTCAGCTAAGCTTTGCGTATTAAATGTAATGAGAAGTTCGCCAGTTCTTCTCTTGACGTTTTGTTTGATCAAATCAATGAGTTCTCGTCGCGATTTTGGGTTTCGCAGGCGAGCATTCATTACCAAAATGGCATTGTAAAAATCATCGAAGCTTTCATTTACACCCTGGCGACGATCAAACATCTTACGAGAAAGTTCTGAGTCGGTTTCGATGCTTCTATACTGTTCTATTAAGGCAAACTCTAAATTTTGCCAATTTGCGTTTGGGTTTGTCTTGAGGAATGTCCAGAACCAACTTTCGACAGCTCCTGTGACAAATAGATGGAAGTGAAGAAACAAGTCGTCCCAAGAAGCGTTGTAGCTTGCCTTAAGTCGTTTTAAACGAGTGAGAAAATCATCAACGGTCATTCTGATGTTGTCAAACTTTAAACTCCACTTGTGAAATTCAAGTGCTCGACTAGAGCTAGCTTGTGACACATTTCGACTTAAGTTGGGACTTGGACCATTTAAGTCAAGTGCATTCATTTGACTCAAAAAGTTTTGAGCGCTTTCACTGGGGTGGTATGGAGTAGGAGTGTGAACTGGTCTTGTGTTGGGGTTGACAGTACTATTCTCTTCAGGAGGTGCTATACCATGAAGGGATCCTACCTCATTAGCTGGCGTAGGTACTCTTAAAGTATCCCGAATAGTAGTAATTATTTCTTCTCTAATTTTGACTCTCTCTTCCTCATACTCAGCTTTTCTAGAACGTAAGTCCTCTGCCCTACTCAAACCGATTGTTGCATTTACGATATTCGTTATATATCTTTGAAGACTCTCGTTAAAGGAAACATTTGGAGGAACTTCATCTTGAGGATCAATATCTTGACCATCCAAAGAAGGTACTTGTTCCTGAACAGACGGAATTCCATCTTCGGCTTCATTGTTATTTGAAGAAGCCATATTCGAACCACTAGCGTCTGTAGGTCGTGGACGTGAACTACGAGTTAAAACTTTTGAAGATTTCTCTTTAGATTTATCTCTCGTTGGAGCCATTTGGTTAGTTTACCGAAAATCAGCTCACGAGTTGCCTTTATAGCAACAAATTGAAAAAAAAAAAATTGTATTCCTATGAAAAGTATTTAAAGTACTAATAACTTATACTTGAAGTGATCGCTATGCAATCGCAAGAATCAAATTATTAATAAAGAAAAATTGCAGTCACCGGAAAAAAAAATAGAATATATGTTTCGAAATGTTTTGCCGTAAGCAAAAATAAAACAAAAAAAAAAAACAAATGTATAAAAAAAATGGGTAATAAATAAATCATATGTGCATGTGAAGGATACAGGTGATGTTCATATCGACGATGTGATTAAAAACATAAAAATTTGATTTGCTAAACTGTTTGTAACGCAGCTAAATATATGATAAACATGTATCTTAAATACTTATTTAGGTCGTTTATCCTTTTTGTACTCCCTTATAAAGAGGAACATATAAATGGTATATCTACTTGTCAAAAATTATTATAGGTGAGATTCGAATTTTATTTATTATCTTTTTTTTTTTTTTTTTTTTTTTTTTTTTTTTTTTTTTTTTTATGTAACAATAATTTAGGATGTTCGTAAGAATTAAACATGAACGCTGCCGACGGAGTATGGTTTCTCAGAACTAATATCTCCCGGTCATCCATGACATCCATTTACTAAAGTAACCAAAACAAAACTTTGTTCAACTAAGGCCAATGCAACAGACGGAGTGGTTGTAGCTGGTACATAAGATCTCCCGGTCATTGACCTTACTAAACAAACGTAGGTATAAACAATTTTTAACACAAGTCATTGCCTCTCAAAGTTTGATCTAAGGACCGTATCTTGGGTCATTGACTAAAGCGTTAATATTTGTGATAAAAATGTAATATAATTGTTAAGGTTGAATCACAAAGAAAAATTAAGTTGTATTAAATTAAAATAAAACCATATTTTAAAAAGATTATTCGAAGCCTCACTATGGGCGCCACCTGTGTAACGGATTTGGTGTCATTATTTAAAAACTCGCGATGTCCTGCGTTTCTCATGGCTTCCTCAGGACCACAGGATTCCCCAAGCGAAACCAAGAGATGATAAATAATTTGTCCAGGCAACAAAGTACGGCTCGGCATGCTTGCTTTTACCATTGACCAGCTCGTCGGTGGGGTGGGTACTTGTACTCGCCGCTGGACTACCGCACAGTATCTATCATGCCGATTATACCAGATATATTTTCAACCAGTCTAACTAATTTAACTTCTATTTTTCTCATTGCTGTGGAACCCTAGATGTATTTCGGGTTCCGGAGTGTAACCCGCCCTCAATTTCTACTACAAGAAACGCCATGGTTATTGAGCCACTCACTTATACTCACTCGATAACCCCTAATTTAAGCTTAAGAAGTTCCCTAAGAACTACTCCTATTCACCTTTACATCGTCAAATTGAAACATCCCTAAATCACTTCACTTACACGCAATAGCAAATTAATCCATCATTAATCAAATCAACGAACAATCATAAAATAATTCATTTCAAATAGTCTTTATTAAATACTAAAGATTAGAACCAAAAATCATAAAAAAAATAATAAATTCAAAAACTCAATAAAAATTCAGTTGGGCTAATTGTTATTCAAATGTAGGTAGTCTATATATAAAAAAAAAACCAAGGTTAACAAATAATTGTCGAGATGGAGTGAGAACAACTAAACTTTCTCATATTAAGTCATTCATTCTTTATATTGAGCGAAGGGAATGAATTATAAGATTATAACTCTCTTTATAAAAAAATTTACACTTGTTTGTTGTCTCTCACTCTCACTCAAAAACAAATTACTTGAAATCAAATTAAAAAAAAAAAGAGATTACAACAAATAAATCGCTTATAAAATTTTAAACAAGGTTTTTCTTTAAGAGAATTCTTAAAATGAATTTCTCATCTTAGTTTAAGATCGTATATCTTATTATCTTTTACTTTAATTTTTTTTTTTTTTTCGTTCACTGGTCAAATTTCAATAGAGTCAACACCAAAAGAAGTTAAAAATAAAGTACGACTTACCGGCTCTCCGAAGTTGATGTGCACAGCAGCTTGGATGTCCGATGTGATGCGAATCTGTATATATGTAAGATGTGTAGTGTATGCACTTATAGAAATTTGTCAGCTTGAACGATTGACATTAATGATTTTTTTTTTTTTTTTTTGTAAAGCGATATTTTATGATATAATGTTATATTCTTATGATGAATATTTTATTAAAAATGATGACGATGATGTTGGTGATATATATGGTATAGATGCTATTTGTATATAGAGGATGAATATACATATATGTATGTACATATATATGTGCCTTTTACATATATATATATATATATATATATATATATATATATATTTTTTTCTGGTTTTCCGTTTTGATTCTTTTTCGGCTTAATCGGGTTGTAAAATTGAATGTAGAGAAGGGTGATGTGGACGAGGCTCGTGGAAGGTATCGCTTGAGCACGTGCGAGCCCACGATGGAGTTGCCACGATCTCTGCACACCTTGGTTCAAGCTCGACGGTATCAAAAGCTAGATAGAGCACCAAGTTCAGTCACGCAGAGATCGCTAATCACTGTTGGTGGTTCTGATTGACCCAGCTTTGCCAATGCCTTCGCCAAGAAGCACTTTTTTTATATATTGTAAAAATATATTAAATATATTTAGTGTACTCGTATGAATGTCTATTAGACAAAGCCTGGTAGTTAAAAAAAATTTTGTTTTAGTAATAAAATTTATACTCGTATCAATCTAGGAAATATCACTTTTTGTTTCTATTATTTAGTTTTTACCTGGTAATTTGTCTTGTCGACTGAATATGTAATTGATTATTAATAGTATGGTTTTTATAAGATATAATTTTCTTTTGATTTTTCAATACTTTAATTTTAAGACAGTGTTAAAAAATTTTTTCTTCACTATATATTTTTTTTTGCCTTGCGTGGGTGATCCGATCTTGACGATGGTTGGATAGAAAAGAACGATTACCCGGAAAAGGAAAAGTAGGGATTGCGATCGATCGAACGAAGGCAAGTGCAGTCGGTGTTTTGATGTTCGAAATTTCGAACATCGCAAATAAGAAAATCTTGATAAGGGCGTGTAATCATTTTCATGCTACGTTTTCGGAGTAAAGATTTGTATATTTTTTTTTCTGAGGTGGTCCATAGCCACTGTTTCGCTCCTACGAATGTCCTCCTGGACAGGCTTGACTGCTCCTGATTTTCCTTAATTGAAGTTCCTCTTCATTTGCAGAACGTGCCTCGCTCGCTTTTTGTTCTTTCTCTTCTTGTTTGAGCAGTTTCCTCATTACTTCCGCCGCCTCGAAGTATTCCACCTCCGTGGCCTCCATTTCTGTCTCCAGACATGTTAATGCTTCCTCGTTAATTTTTTCCAACAACTCCAGGTATCGCTCATTCGCCTTATCCCATAACTGGAGGATGCGATCAGCTCTCAACAACAATCCTTCACGAGATAATTTATTCACTTCCTGTGACCTGGCGAAAATTGCACTCCTAGTAATCGCTCTCCTAAACGACATGAATGCTTTATCTTGCACATCCTGTGCTGGCTCCTGTGTCTCTTGTGTCTCCTGACTATACCGTGTCTCCTGACTCTCCTGTGTCTCCTGACTCTCCTGTGTCTCCTGACTCTCCTGTGTCTCCTGACTCTCCTGTGTCTCCTGACTTAACTTCTTTTTTGGCTTGGCCGCTTTGTTTTTGGGAGAAAATTAAATATTTGTTTAGTGTTTTGGTAGACTAATGTTAGAAAATATATTTTTAGCATTCCTATGCCACATCAAGACAATAACGTTGTGATCGATACTCCTATATGAACCAAACGAACGTATTATTTCCTTGCTCCCTAAAATAATTTCTCTTTCCAAGTAAATTTCCCAAATTTGTACGTTCTCAAATCCTTTTGAAATTAAATATCAACAATTTAAAAATCCTTTTCAAATCCCTTCAAAATATCTAAATCATTCTCAAATCCCTTTAAGAAAATTAGTTTTTGTTCGCAAATCCTTTTGAGAACATAATGAATCCAATTAATTTTCAAATCCTATTGATAAAAATCAAAAACTATTCACAAATCCTTTGAGAACAGAATAAATTCCAATATTTTTCAAATCCTTTTGTGATAAAATCAAAAACTATGCCCAAATCCTTTTGAGAATAATATAAAAATCCTAATAATTCTCAAATCCTTTTGAGAGAAATATAAAAAATCCGAATAATTCTCAAATCCTTTTGAGAAAATCAAAACTATGCCCAAATCCTTTTGAGAATAATATAAAAATCCTAATAATTCTCAAATCCTTTTGAGAGACATATAAAAAATCCGAATAATTCTCAAATCCTTTTGAGAAAAATCAAAACTATTCCCAAATCCTTTTGAGAATAATAAAAATCCTAATGATTCTCACATCCTTTTGAGAACAACATAAATAATTCTCAAATCCTTTTGAGAGAAATATAAAAATCCGAATAATTCTCAAATCCTTTTGAGAAAAATCAAAACTATTCCCAAATCCTTTTGAGAATAATAAAAATCCTAATGATTCTCAAATCCTTTTGAGAACAATATATAAATCCAAATAATTATCAAATCCTTTTGAGAGAAATATAAAAAATCCGAATAATTCTCAAATCCTTTTGAGAAAAATCAAAACTATTCCCAAATCCTTTTGAGAATAATAAAAATCCTAATGATTCTCAAATCCTTTTAAGAGAAATATAAAAATCCGAATAATTCTCAAATCCTTTTGAGAAAAATCAAAACTATTCCCAAATCCTTTTGAGAATAATAAAAATCCTAATGATTCTCCAATCCTTTTGAGAACAATATAAAAATCCAAATAATTCTCAAATCCTTTTGAGAAAAATCAAAAACTATTCCCAAATCCTTTTGAGAATAATAAAAAAATCCTAATAATTCTCAAATCCTTTTGAGAGAAATATAAAAAATCCGAATAATTCTCAAATCCTTTTGAGAAAATCAAAAACTATTCCCAAATCCTTTTGAGAATAATAAAAATCCTAATGATTCTCACATCCTTTTGAGAACAACATAAATAATTCTCAAATCCTTTTGAGAGAAATATAAAAATCCGAATAATTCTCAAATCCTTTTGAGAAAAATCAAAACTATTCCCAAATCCTTTTGAGAATAATAAAAATCCTAATGATTCTCACATCCTTTTGAGAACAACATAAATAATTCTCAAATCCTTTTGAGAGAAATATAAAAATCCGAATAATTCTCAAATCCTTTTGAGAAAAATCAAAACTATTCCCAAATCCTTTTGAGAATAATATAAAAATGCTAACAATTCTCAAATCCTTTTGAGAGAAATCAAAAACTATTCCCAAATCCTTTTGAGAATAATACTTTGTAATTCCCTTACTAAAATATTTTTCCTTTCCTACATTCTTTCTTCCTAGAAATATCCACAGATCCTCCTGGGTAATTGTTTAATAACAAAATAATAATGCGTTGTGGTCAAGGCATCTACTGTGCTCGCACTTAACGCTCATTCCATTCTTCCTAGAATTATTTCTCGAGTCCTCAAGAGTAATTGTTAATATATATATTCCTTTTTTATATATAATGTGCTTGCGGTCTACGCATCTATGTGCTCACGCGAAACACTCCCTCCAATTTTAGCTAGCTTATTTCTCCTGATCACCAGACTAATTGCTTTCCATAACTCCTATCTTTTCTCCTGAAATAATAAATTCTCGAGTCCTCAAGAGAATGTTTAATAAATATTTATAAACTTTCAATGCATATATGTGCATGCACCTTTTTTTATTTTTTCTTCCTAGAAACATTATGAATAACCCTACTGGATTATTAGAAATCTCCTATTGCACAAAAATAAATTAAATACTCCTATATTTATCAACTTCCTCACTAATTTTTTATCGTCGCGCCGCCGCACTGTGGTCTGAAAAGGAAAATTTCGTGGCAAAAATACTATTTTCGATGTTTTATTTTTAAAGTTTTGTTTTTTATTTCTAATAGAAATATAAACGGAGCTTCAAAAACAGCAAACAAAAAAATTTTCCGCTAACTAGTTTGACTTATAGAGCTTTTCAAAGTTGGTCAATTTCGTTCTAGAGTTAAAAAAAAGCAGAAAAAACTAACTTCTTTGTTTTCGTATTTGAAATTTTGGCATATTTAATGTAAAATATTAATTTTCTATAGTTTATTCTAGTTGTATTATTTGTGCGTAAATCAAAATTTTAATTAAAAAAAAAATAAAAAAATATTTAATATTTTTAATAAATTAAACAAAAAACACCCTTTTTTAGCAGATTTTTTCGGTTTGAATAGAGCTACAAAAAAATACTCGCGAGTTCGCGCGGAAAATTGACCATGATAGTTTACCCTAACTATTTCTTTAACCATATGCAAAATTGTAGCTGCAACTATTTGCAACCTTCAGAGAAATTGTAATTTGTTTAAAAAAAAGTCGTGTTCCCAGTGCTGACCTTTTGGTCTTAAAAGCAAATTCCCTTATGGAAAATTTGAATTATTTTATTAATTAAAATAGTCGAGAACGTGAAATTTTCTTTTTAATTAAAAATCGTTTTATTACTATCTTGATTCTGACAAAAAAAACCGCCCACTTCTACGCCCTTTTTTATACAAATGCCAATTATTATTAAAAAAAAATATAAAATATTGTACACAAACTATTGATTACTTTATTGAACATTAAATTTTTTAATCCGCCCAAAATAAATATTTATTGATCTTATTCTAATAGTACCTAAACATAGATTAACTTGCCAAAAGAAAAGGATTAATAGCTTTATTGCCTACTCCATATACAAAGTTGAAAGAATTATTTAATTTTGGATTATTATTTTATGATCTAATAAAACAGGTAGGAATAATAATTTTCTTCCGATTCCCCATATTGTTAAGCTTAAATTTCACAGGTAAAATAATCCTTGTGCATATACATTATGGAGGTATATATAAACTATGACAATGGATATATGTTGTTAGTTTTCAAGAGGCTTTACTGACGAGTGGAGTTTGCAAATTAAATACCAATATGAATATTTCAAACAGAACAATTTTTGAACATTTTATCAATGTTTCGAATTCTGAAGAATTTGTAATTCTGATCCAAAACCAATACGAAGATATAAGTGACAACGATGAAACGAAAAAGAAACTCCAAAGATTATACGCATCATTTTTGGAATTTCACCATTACACGCTAAAATAAGATGTATGGAGTTCGTTCCTAAACTAGCTTATGGACTATACCAAGAAGATGAGACAACCGACAAGAAGGAAGCCAAAAGAAGAAGAAAAGCGGATATTCAAAAATAATTTAGGGAACAACTCGGGTTAATCATTGATACGCCAAAACAAGGGTTCGGTAACACAAATGATGGAAACACTTCACGAAGATTTTTTGAAAATCCAGAAGTTACGTCAGCTATAACCCGAGTAGACAAGGATCTTATAAAGAAACTGCAAGTTATTTTAAATGCGCTGTCATCTAAAGAATCTTTTAATGTAGATAAATTCAACGAGTATACCAAAACCACTTCGGATCTTTTAAAAGCCAAATACAGCTACAAACTCCTGACACCAACTCTGCACAAAATTTTGGACCATGGAGGGGAACTTATAAGACATCAAATTTTGCCAATCGGGGAGCTTTCAGAAGAAGCACAGGAATCAAGGAATAAAGACTACAAGCGATATCGATACTCAAATACTCGTACATGCAAAGTCTCACGGAAACGACAAAATGAAGATTTATTTAATATGCTAGCTATATCATCAGATCCACTTGTTTCATCTTTAAGACACGTTAGATCAAAAAAAGAGCTGAAAAAGAGTTACTGCCCAGAACTAATGGGTCTATTAATTGTTGAAAATGATAACGATGCCGATGAATTTTTTTCTGAAAATTAGATCTATAGTAGTTAATTGTAAACAAATATTTATAATGTATTCTATTTTATTTTGTTAATATAAATTTTATACTCTATTTGATTTTTTTTTTATTTTTTTTTCGTCCGTTTACTTTTTTCCTACACTGTTTCATATAAAATATATCATTCAAACAGTTTATAGAATAAACTGATGCCCCACAACATGAAAAAATACTGTTTTATAATACTCCTTAAAAAATATTTCTGAAATTGGTGCGTTAACTTTAAGCATCCACTGTTGTTATGAATTCACTTGAATAGTCAAAAAACTTTTTTTTTACAAAGTTTTAAAAATTTAGGACTGTTTTTAAAAGGTTTACTTTCAGACTTTATTCTGTTAACTCCTTTTTCTAAGAAAATCTTACATCAACCAATTATTCTGAAACACCCTGTAAAGTAATTTTCTTAAAATTCACAATTTGTATAGCCTTGGAAATTACCTTTAAGGGAAAAAAAAAATTATTGCGATAGCTTCACGTGTTCAAAAGTTATGATTTTTGCAACGAAAAAAGTCATTTTGGACCACAGTGCGCCGCGCCATCCTGGCGATTTTATAACACGCACGAGACCAAAAAAAAAAGAACCAACGCACAAGCAGAGAAAAATAACCCCTATTTCACCAAAAAAAATAACACATCTGCTTCTACGTTCTACGTCTGCCTAGCACACACAAAAAGTACAAATAAAAAACCCGCACAAATTAATCTTGATGTGGTCAACCGTATTCTTTATTCACTTATTTTATATTTTAAATACCTTTTTTGGAAATTCCTTTTTTCATTATTATTTTCCTTTATTTGTTTATTTTCCTTTTTTTGTTTATTTTCCTTTTTGTTGTTATTATTTTCCTTTTTTTGTTTTTATTTAATCTGATTTTTAATTTTTGTCAATCTTCCGAATGAACAACCGCACTGTTTAAAAATGTTCTTCAAACTAAAGCAGTAAGGCAGAAGCAGGCATCTGCGTGGCTGCTCTATTCCAATTTCTTACTCCTGTAAGTAGAGAGATGTTTGGGTGTGTGCAGTTAAATACTTTAAGTGAGTATATAGGGTTGGTTGCTGGTTGGGTTGGCGAGACAATTTCCATATTGTATTTGATGTGTAGAGAAAAGAGAAAGAGATTATTCTTGTCTCTAAATAAGTTGCGCATGTTTGTATGCTCCTGCACATATTATTGTTTGCTTAATAAATGCGATATTCAGCGCACATTTTTAAATTGTATGTATAGAGTTCTATACGTGTTCCTACGTGTATAGTTTTGTCTTGATTGTGTGAATTTTGATTCAGCACAATACTTCCATAATTTGTCCAATGCATGTTCCTACATGCATTTTCTTTATCCGATATATCCGATATAATACGACCTGGCGTTTAATATCATTTGGATATAATATAATCCTTAAAATAGGTGGTTGTAAGGCACCCGAAAATGTGTTTATCTCCTAAAAAATAGTGGTTGTAAGTCACTATAATTTTATTAAATCCTGGAAAAGGTGAAAAACGCAAACAAAATTGTGTTGGTGGTTATAAGGCACCAAATAAGACGCAAAAAAAAAATGTGTTTTGGTGGTTGTAAGGCACCAAATAAGACGCAAAAAAAATGTTTTGGTGGTTGTAAGGCACCAAATAAGACGCAAAAAAAAAAAATGTGTTTTGGTGGTTGTAAGGCACCAAATAAGACGCAAAAAAAAATGTTTTGGTGGTTGTAAGGCACCAAATAAGACGCAAAAAAAAATGTTTTGGTGGTTGTAAGGCACCAAATAAGACGCAAAAAAAAGAACTACGACCTAATGTGGTGGTTGTAAGGCACCATACGAACGCAAAAAAAACCAAATACGACCTACCTAATGGCGGTGGTTGTAAAGCACCAAAAATTTAAGCTGAAAAAAGTGATTGTAAATCACCAAGAAAGATTATTAATTATTTGTCAAATGTTTTTGGTGTGTAAGCGAATTGCACACATCCTTGTGTTGCAAATCTGCTTCCAACCAAACCTTACTGTTACTCCATTATTTGTCCATCCTTGCTCCACACAGTGACACATCATCCTTGTGTTTGTGTTTGTTGGCGGCCTCCTGCTGCTTTGGTGGATTTTTCACTATTTCACAAATCACCTTCTCCCGAACCGAGTTTTAATCCTTTTTTTTTTTTTTAAATATCGCGACTCGAAGGACCATAATGTTCCAACTACAATTAAATAAAAACAGTGCGAAATTTTTCTGTGGGAAAAATTATATAAAAAAACCCACTTTTATTTCTCCGTTTTACTCGTAGTAAAGAACATATCTATCACGGTCGAGAGACCGATCAAGACTAAATCTACATTACATTCTTATGTATAATACAGAGTTTATTTATATGTATGTATTGATGGTAAGATGTATTGATGGTAAGATGGTAGAGACTCGAAGGGCAGTGTTGCCATTCGTAACAGTAGTAGTCTATAATCAACGATGTCAAATGTGATTCTTTTGAGAGAATTGGTGGATGTTTCTGATCATAACAAAATGTTCCCTTTTCAATTCTACCGCCCACCCTTAGTAAGCCATCGTTCCCAATAAAAGGGTTAAGCGATTTCAAATGACTATCCCTTCTTATAGCCCTTGATTGTCTAAGACGTTGTAATTCCAATGAAAAAGCTTGACTTTGAGTATCTTTTATCCAGAAAATTAACTCGGCTTCCAGTTCCCTTACTGAAAGTAGACCGTATACTCTATTACCTTTCTCCGTTTTAGCATTGTTTATAAATCTTCGACACCAGGCTGATATACGGTTGAGCTTAGTGAGTGAAGAAAAACGAAGTAGGAACGAATTTTGGACAGGCACTTCTACAGCAGCTACAGTGCAGTTTCGCTTTTCAAGATCAGTCTCAGGAATCTCACAGTATAGTATCGTCTTCAGTGTATAGTCATCTCTCAAAAACTCAGGCCCTTTCCACCACAAATCGAATGTAGGTAATTGGTTTGGTTGAAGTCCCCTTGATGCACAATCCGCAGGATTGACTTTTGATGTTACATATCTCCATTGACTTCTTGGAATAATTTCCAGAATCTCTGATGTTCGATTCCCTACGAAAGTTTTCCATTTACTAGGATGTTGAGATA